>JAHWGI010000643.1:0-54471 GCA_029379305.1 Frankliniella fusca | reverse complement strand
GAGAAAAGTAAGGTTAGGGCGCCCCTGTTGGTGCCCTACGTCACAGAAAAATCGACGAGCAGCACGCAGCCCTTCTCGGCCCTGCGGACCGGTGTTGAGGCTGTGATCGGCCCCAACGAGTGCATTGTCGTCGAGGGAGTGCTGCGTGCGTGGGAGTCGCTCGTCGCGCTGCCTGCTGCCCCCCCGGCCGCTAGCTCAGTGTTCGGTCTGTCCCGACCTGGTTAGTACCGATGGGCTGGGCGAGTTTTTCAACCAGCCCACCGAAGGCGTCGGCCGCCCCGTGGCCAGGGCGCGGTCGCCGCTGGTGTCCGACCCCCGTCCCGGCGAAGGGCGTCCAGGGAGGGGGCCCTCACCTGTACGGAGCCAGGCCGGCCAGCCAAGCGCTGCGCCCGCGCGCCGTGTAGCAGCAAGGCGGTACGCGCCGGCAAAGGTAGGGCGCTACGCCCCACCCGAGCCGGTGCTCGCTAAGAGTAGTGGGGTGCCGCGGCGGCCGCGCGGTACGCCCACACAGACTCCCACGGTGATCCCGGGGTTGAGTAAGGAACTTAGCCCCGTAGTCCGATGGTGTCCCGGAGGTGTTTCTGACCGGGGCGGAGTAGGGGGGGACTCCTGCTCGGCCCCTGGTGTTTTGAATTTGGGCCCTTTCCGGCTGCGGGCGGAGGCAGAGGCGGACGGGTGCGACCTGATGCTTCGCTCGGTCGGCCCGCCCGCGCCCGTGGCTGACGTAGGGACGTGTGGTGTGCGTAACGCGGAGCCAGATGCAGCTGGGACGGAGGAGTGTGTCTCTCCGCAGCTGCAGGCCGAGTCGCGGGTACGCACCGTTTTTCTTACAGAGGCTAGGCATGCCAACAAATCAGGAAAGCGATCGCGAGCTGCGGTATGTTCCGCGCTCGCCGTGGAGGTTAGTCCCCCACACCGTGCTGAGGTTTGTCCCTCGCGCACTGCGCAGGTCTGTCCCTCGCGCCCCGCGGAGGTATGCACCCCGCGCGCTGCCGCCGAGGTCTGTCCCTCGCGGCCCGGCGAGGTCTGTTCCTCGCCGATTGATTTTGATTCCCCCCTGGAAGTGAGTGCCGTGTTGAGTGCACCCATGCACTCTCACCTGCACTCCGCCGTGCTGACAAAGTGCGAGAAAGTGCCGCTCGACCGCGCACTCAAGGTAACGCTTTTTAACAGAGGGGAGAAGCGCGTCGTAATTCCGAAAAACACCATTATTGCGGAAGTGCACTTCCTAGTCGACGCGCGCGCGGTCAGCCTGGGGTCCGGTCCGCCCG
This sequence comes from Frankliniella fusca, assembly GCA_029379305.1. Taxonomy (NCBI): domain Eukaryota; kingdom Metazoa; phylum Arthropoda; class Insecta; order Thysanoptera; family Thripidae; genus Frankliniella; species Frankliniella fusca. The sequence goes on along the minus strand of JAHWGI010000643.1, from coordinate 53,200 downwards.
ACCCCGCTGTCCGTCGCGCCGCGGCCGACGGCGCGTGTGCCGCGCCGGGTGCGTCTGTCGCATCGGCCGCGGAGTGCAGCGAGAGCTATCCGTACACAGACAAGGTTATCTGGACGCCGCCGCGTCGCACGCTCGCGGACGATGAGCCTCTCCCTGGTGTGCTCCAGGAGATGATCGACCGCGCGGACGCGGCGGTGGGCTTGCCCTAATAGAATAAGCGGCGCACGTGCGCCGGGCGGACGTCCGCCCGTAGTGCGGTAGGCGGGCTTGAGCGGAGCGGACCCCGCCTGGACTGCGCCTATGGTGCTTACGCGCGCGGTCTGCGCTTGCGATGCGAAAGTCAATCCCTAAGCCCACCCAGCAGGCGCAGTGCTCCGTCACTCCGCGCTGCAGACTCCGCGCAGCGCGGTCCGCGCGAACACGCAGTGGCAGCCAGCTACTGCGCTGCACCTGGCGTGGTTCGCTGGCGCTCGGCCGCGCGGACAAGCGCGGGGCGGACTGCGTGTGACATTCATTCGAGCGCCTCCAGCGCATCCCTGTTGGCGCGCCCCGCTGGCGGCCCGCGCTGCAGACATCGCGTCCCCACAACTGGGGCGGGCCGAGCGAAGCGGGGTGCTGCCGAGCGCCGCCTGGCGGTGCAGAGGCGGCCCGGGTCCCGCGACCTCCACGCGCTGTCCGCCGCGCGGAGTGCTGGCGGACATCTGGCGCGGCGGGCGCGGCGTTCCGCTGTCTCTACTGCGCTGGCTGTGCGCCTGCCCGATGGCCGCCGATGGCCGCCTATGTAGTGGCGGCCCCAATCGCAGTGTTTTTGTTAATGTCAAGCAATGTCATGAGCTCAGACAAATCTCTAATTTTTTGTGCCCTATTTATTTTGGAAATTTTCCGTGAGTTTTCCCTGATTTCCTAGATCGTTCGCAAATTCCCACAGTCTTTCAGGTTTTCAAGGTTTTCCAGAGTTGTGGTGTGTGTGTATGCGCGCTCTTCCTGGCTCAGAGCCGCAGCCCGCAGCGAGCGCGTAGGCCAGCAGTTAGGTCGGATTCTGAGCGGCACTCACTGTCTGTCGCGAATGTAGCTGTAGCGTTGTACTCGAGAAAGAAAAGAAGCTGCTACCTACCTTAGGTCACTCGAGTATGCTTGCATTTTCAATGAGTTCAGTAGTAGGTGCATTTATTCTTGAAATTTTCAGTTAGTATATTCTGATCAGTTTCCGATCGAAAGCAAGACCGAAGTTTTAGTCTACAGACAAAGTACGACGTCGACGACCCCCCGGAGCCGCCACTGATTTTTTGAAAGTAAATTTCTTGTTTTAAAGTTCTTTGAAAAAATAGCTTTAAAACCCACCACGCCTGCCTTCGGTGCACCAATGGGCGGGGAGGCGGACGAAGCGGCTCGCTCTCTTTCCTTGTCGTCCTCATAGCGAGAAGCGCGAGGAGGAGAGAGACAGCGCGCACCTGGGACTGGAGGGGGGAGGGTGGCGGAGCGTAGTGGGGGCCGCCAGCGCTGGCCGGCGGGGCGGCTCTGCACCGACTATTCAAACCAATCGGTAACTTTTAAATCTGTAAGATGCCTTGACGGAGCTATGGGATGGACGCACAGCTTTTATTTAGGAACGGAGTAGCCTTATTGGACTCTACCATCTCGTTTGAAGGACAAGACGAAATAAGTTTACACTGATAAACCAAGTGTTCAAGCCTTCAACACTTTTTAGTAGTGTTCGAAAAAAACCGGTTTTTTTCGTTGACGGAAAAAAACCATCGAAACAAACCGGTTTTTTTCCGTTCGAAACGGAAAAAAACGGAAAAATTCCAAAACTTCCCCAGAGATGTAAGGAGTGGATTTTAGATGTTTATCAAGACAAAAAAAGGAAAAAGTGACCATATGGATGGGTCATCGGTAGAAAAGAGACATAATACCTTCACTTTTTATCATTTTAATTCGAAATTTAATTCGAAATAAAATAAAAACAATACGAAATAACATCCCAGCCACACTGTTAAACCAAGTGTACAACTGCTCAAAACTTGTATGTGCAACTTCCAGTCTGACACGTGCAAGTGTGCAACTCATCAGTTGTGCAATTGCAAGTGTCAAACTCGCCAGTTGTACACTTGTAAGTGTTTAGCTCGTAGTTGTGCACTTGCAAGTGTTAAACAATAAGGAAAGTGTTGCACGGGGCAGTTGAACACTCCCAAGTGCAGAACTGTCGAGTTAAACACGAACAAGTGTACAACTGGCGAGTTTGACACTTGCAATTGCACAACTACACTGTTAAAACCTTGCGAAGAAATGCTTCGCATTACGAAGAAAATCGTTCGTAAGCTGCGAAGCATTTGGCTGCTTTGTATTGCGAAGCATTTTCTTCGTAGTGTGCGAAGAAATTTCTTCGCAAGGCGGGGCTTGCGAAGAAAATACTTCGTATTGCGAAGCCTTACGAAGCAGCCAAATTCTTCGCAACGCTGCGAAGAATTTTCTTCGTAAGAATTTTACAGTGTGCCGAGTTGCACACTTGCACGTGTTAGACTGGACGTTGCACACTTACAAGTGTTGAGCAGTTGCACACTTGGTTTAACAGTGCAGAATGACCACCACACTTTATGTAAGCAGCAGGCCCAGCGCGAAGATTTGAACCGAAATCAACCTGCAAACGAGTTTTCGCCGTCACATTAGTACTTATTTGGTTTAAAATGTCCACAATAGCCGAATCTAAAATCTAATCCACTCTTCGATACTTGCAAAAACCTTTTACTTCGATAATATTGGCAAATTTTATGGAAAATAGGCATAAAACAATAAAAACGTTTTTTTCCGTTTAAAACAAGGTTTTTTTAGGCCGCGGAAAAAAACTGTTCGAAACGTTCGAAACATCGGAAAAAAACAGGTTTTTTTCCAGGCTGTCCGAACACTACTTTTTAGTGTTCAAATACCATTAAAAAAAGTGTTCAATAGAATTGTGGTGCACTTAAAAGTGTTCAACTCAGAAGTTGTGTACTTGTAAGTGTTCAACTCCCCAGTTGCACACTTCCCTAATACAGTGCGTCCAAGCTAAGGAAGTGTGTAACTGGAGAGTTGAACACTTTTAAGTGCACAACTTTTGAGTTGAACACTTGTAAGTGTACAGCAACTATGTTGAACACATTTATATGTTTAAGTGGTATTTGAACACTTTAAAGTGTTAAAGGGTTAAACACTTGGATTATCAGTGTAAATTAAAAAATTAAAACCTTGAGGAAAAAATCTCTAAATTTCTGAATAAAATCAAATTTTCGACCAGGAACAAACCTCGCGCTTCTTCTGTCTTACAGTACATTTTGTTCCTTGGTCTTTTCAGAACATTTTGACATAAGTCCGACCAAAACCGAACGAGTAGTTTCGGAGCTAGATCGGGTCCGCGAACCCCTCCATTTAGGCCCTTTTGTTCGATTTCCGGTAAACGCACTAGGGTGGGGTCGGCAAACCCCTCAGATTCGTATTCAGCACATATTACATAGATTAAGAAAAAAATGTGCTTTACGTATTTATGTACCGGGTCAAAACCTTGGTTTCCTGGACAGTAATATCTTTCTGGGCTTGGCTGGACTGGCTGGGCCAGCTGGCTCTCTGTATTACAACGCTGTTGGTACACTGTGATTCAATTACAGTGACGTCACATTCTTTTTCATGTAAAAACTGTCACATTCCTTTTAATATTAATGTCACATTCTTTTGAATGTGACAATATAATTTAGCCCGCATATTTTGGCCGATTCACATTGAAAAGAATGTGACATTACATTTTAAATAATGTGACACTTTTCACATGAAAAAGAACGTGACGTCACAGTAATTCAAAAACAGTGTATTACAAACAGAACGGTGTTAGTTTATTTTGTGTCCGAGTGTCCGAAATTCGTGGTAGCTTAACTAGGGATGGTTAATAAGACTTTTCGAGTGTCACTCTTTTTGTTTTCTTTTTCGTCCGCGATTAGCGCATAAAATTTCATTTGCGCTCTTAGTTGAGTGGGGATTAGAGTATTTGAGTACTGTTTGGTGCCATTCGAATCAGTGTAGAGTTAAGAAGACAGCAGTGTCGCCAGATGTTAAAAATACATTACATTATCCGAGCAAGTCCGAGTTGCTCAAAGAGCGGGCTTTTGCGTTTGCAGAAGACGCAGTTTGAAGTCCATTGAGCTGGAATTAAAAATCCGCGCGCCCAGGCCGCGCGCGACGGTAAGTGGCCGCGTTCGACACTTTCTGTTGTTCGTCTCTGTCTTGCGCACGCGTTTCCGCAGAGGGAGAAGGTCAGAGCCGCGGCCGCACAGTTACTCGCTTTGGACGTAGTCCTACCACTGCAACCCCCCACCACCTGCTGTCTGACCAATTGCAGCGCAGATCAGGAGGCTACAGTACGCTTATAGTCGAACACGTGGGCCTTATTGACCCGCTAGGATGAGAGACCATAAAACTGCGTTGGCGACTCTGCCGTATTCCTTCTCTCTGGTCCGAGTCGCTCACCACTTGTCACACCCTCGTCAACGCCGGCCGCGCGGTATCTGGTAAAAGGACCCACCCCGGCACGCCAACCTATTGTTTCCCCGGAAGGGTCCGGTCATTGACTTGGCCTTCCTCAGCGCAGGCCGGCAGTGTGAGCCTCCAACCTCCAACACAACGTCGCTCTCAGAAGGGGCGGGGGTGGGAGGGGCAGGAGGGGCAGGAGGAGCAGGGTGGGAGGGGGGTAGCGGGGGGACGTGGAGGGGGCCGAAGGCAGGTGCGGGGGCGAGGCGAGGCGGGGTGGAGAGGGGGGGGGGCAGCAGTGCAGAGACACAATGCAGTGTTTGTAATGTGATGGGTCGAAGAACAGTCTGTCGGCACGATGGCTCCGTAGCTCAGTAGGTTCCGACCGAAGCGTGAGCGCTGAGTTTGGTATGGCTGGGGATCGAATCCCGGCACTGCCGAACAAAATGCGTATCTCGCGGCCAGTAGGACTGACCCGGCTACATATGAGTCTTAGAGGCGATGGAATGATGAGGAGGGGTGGTAGGGGAAAAAGGGGGAAAGAGGGAAGAAGGGAGGTGGGAGGGGTGCGAGGAATGACAAGGAAAAGGAGGAACGACTGAAGATATTTTTTTTTAAATCTAATGTGCCAATGATCCGCGGGAGGCATTCCGCCTCGAGTGCGCCCGGCGCACTGCAGGCGTGATCCGCGCGGCGGAAAGCGGTCGGAGACGCGCGCCTCGTAGTCCGCCAGGAGTGCGCCAGACGCACGCTCGGCGGACTTGCCGCGCGGTGTGTCCTGGCGTTGTGCGCCAAGCGCACCCCGGGCGGAGCGGCTGCAAGCGCGGCAGAGCGGAGGCTGCCTGGCGGACCGGTGGCGGGGCCGCCCTTCTGGTCAAGTGCTACAACAGGCGCGCTTCGCACGGCGGACTACTGGCGGAGTCATGATCGTACACGTCTGCGCCGTCAGCGCGGCGGAGTGCGAGCGAGGTGGTGATTGTAAGCGTTCGCGTCAACTGCGCGCCGTTGAGTGGCAAGGAATTGCGCTCTTCTGGTCAAGCACCATGCGCCGCGGGTCCGCCGACCTGCGCTCGGCGGAGTGCGCCGTCCGCCAGGCGGACCCGCGGCGGGACCGCGGCGGACGAAATATTCTCTATGGGTGCTGCCGAATCAGAAATCCGCTCTCACCACGCTGGTGAGGAACTTCTCGGACATCTTCTCACTGCACCCGGACGATATCGGCCGCTGCACCTGGAGACTGTTTGAAATCCACACAACGACAGAGAAGCCGGTTCGCGTCCCGCCTCGGCCAATTCCCATTCACTGGAGAAAGCAGGTCCTGGGAATTTTCCATGAATACCTGCGCACTGGAGTTATGCGGCGGTCCGCTTCCCCGTATTCCAGCCCCATAGTGTGTGTGAGGAAGGCCGATGGCTCTGTCCGTGTGTGTGTGGACTACAGGCAGCTCAACAAGGTGACAGTGTTCCCGCAGGCCGTCATGCCGCACATCCAGTCTGTTCTGGAGCAGCTCGCTGGAGAGCATTTTTTTGGCATTGTCGACCTGATGTGGGGCTTTCACAATTGTGTCATCGCGCCCGATTCTCGCTATAAGACGGCGGTAACAGTACCCGGCATTGGAGTACTGGAGTGGACGTGCATGCCTTTCGGTCTGTCCGGGGCGCCGAACCACCTCCAGGAGCTGCTCCAGCTGGTACTGCAGCCCCTGCAGCTAACACCGCTGCTGGACGACGTGGCCTTCGGCGGCCGAGATTTCCCTGAGCTGCTCCAGCTCATGGAGAGCCTGTTCATGAGGTTTCGGCAGGCTAACCTCAAAATTAAGCCGTCTAAGTGCACGCTCGTCACCAGGGAGCTGCAAGTGCTCGGACACCGCGTCAACGCGGCTGGTGTGACAACCGACCCTGCTAAGGTCGAGAAAATTGTTAACTGGCCCGCTCCGCGATCCATCACCGAGCTCAAGCAGTTCTTGGGCTTGGCTGGGTTCGACGCCCGCTTCATTGACGGGTACGCGGAGCTGACGGCGCCCTTACACCGCCTCACGCGCAAGGACAATGACCCGTTCCAGTGGAACGCCGAGGCGCAGGAGTGCTTCGAGGAGCTGAAGCACAAGCTCACCTCCGCGCCGGTCCTCTCCCTGCCCGACCAAAATGGCGGCAAAATGATCGTCATGACCGACGCGTCTCAGAAATCGATTGGGGCGGTGCTGATGCAGGAACAGCAAGGCGAAGAAAAAGTGCTTGCCTAGGATCTAGGACAACTCGCCCCAAGTTAACTCGCCCCAGTACTTACTCGCCCCATGCCCATCTCGCCCCGTACCTCTCTTGCCCCAGCGCTAACTCGCCCCAATTTTAATCAGATTTTTATTAATGAGCTCAGCTCACCTGCTCGTAGGAACTTGAACCTTAGTCGTGAGCGCAGCGCTGTTCCTCGCGCCCCGCCCTGCGCCCTCTACAGCCCTCGCTCCAGCCGCGGACGGCTACTCGAGCCGCCAGCCCCGCCAGACAGTCCCTTGGGGCTTGCTTTATCCGTAGGTAAAGATATCCGTTAAAATACCCGTTAAAATACACGTTTTGATTTTGATTTGCCAGTAAAAATATTTGCCAGTCTGATCCAGTTAAAATAGAGATTTAAACTACCAATTTAGCAAAACTTGAACGGCGGTTGTAGTACAACCCGTTCAAAAGTTAGTTTTTAGACAGACCCGTATGTAAAAATACCCGTTCCATTATTAAGATACCCGTTCAATTGTTATTTTATTTTTCGTCTTCCTCTCTAATTGCTCGCCGGCAACAATTGCTTTGCACTCATCGGAAGGAATTGGCCGACCACGATGGAATAAAATTTTTGGCATGGGGCGAGATGGCACAAGTCTGCAGCTCGCCCCAGACCTAAAATTGGGGCGAGTTAGCCATGGGGCGACTTGTACCATGGGGCGACTCGGATGGGGCGAGTTGTCCGTCACCCCTTGCCTATCACGGGCGGGTACTTAATCCCGCCGAGGCCAACTACTGCATCACACAGAAAGAGCTGCTCGCCATAAAGGACGCCGTCGAGACTTGGTACCACTTCTTGGCCGGCGCCGAGTTTGAAGTCCGCACTGACCACAAGGCCCTCATGTGGCTGAAGTCACTGCGAAACCCTACGGGAAAGTTGGCCCGCTGGCTGAATTTCCTGGAAATGTTCCGCTTTAACATCTACTACACGCCGCCGGCCCAAATCGTGCCCGCCGACGCCCTGTCGCGGTACCCCGAGCGCCCCTGCTCGGACTGCGCGAAGTGCGAGCGCATCGAGCAGACCGACAGCCAGGCCGCGGAAAAGGCAGGTGACGGCGTCTGTCGCCTCGTCTGCCTGCCGCAGCCTGACTTCGACCTGGCGGAGATGATACGGGCGCAAAACACCGACCCCGACATAAGGCCCGTCCTTGTCGGCGTTCAGGCGGACCGGAAGCCGACCCCGGAGGAGGCCGCGTCCTTCAGCCCCAGCGCGCGTGCGCTCTGGCTCCAATACGAGTCCCTTGTACTCAAGGACGGCCTGCTCTACCGCCGCTTCGAACACCAGAGCGGCGACCCGAGTCGAGAGCGCCTCCAGCTGGTGCTGCCCCGGGGCAAGGTGAAGGAGGTCCTGTCCCTCTATCACGATGCCCCGGGCAGCGGCTCGCACTTCGGCGTGCAGAAAACGCTCGCGCGGGTGCGCGACCGTTTCTATTGGCCCGGGTACAGTCAGGACGTGCAGGACCACTGCGCCGCCTGCATACCTTGCGGCGCTAAGAACGGCCCGCGCAGGAAGCCGCGCGCGCCCCTGCGCATCTGGCAGGAGGGTTCTGTCAACGGCCGGTGGAGCATTGATCTCTGCGGTCCGCTCCGCCAGAGTGTCGATGGCCACCGGTACTGCCTGGTCGCCGTTGAAAATTTCACTGGCTTTCCCGAGTGCGTGCCCTTGCGCACGAGCAAGGCTGACGAGGTCGCCCGCGCCCTGGTCGGCATTTGGTGTCGCTATGGCGCGCCCCGCCAAATCCGCACGGACCAAGGCCGACAATTTGAGTCGGAGCTGCTCGCGCAGGTCCTGGAAATATTCCAGGTGCAGCGGGTGCGTACCTGTCCGGGCCACCCAGCCGCCAACGGCCGCGCGGAGCGCCTCATCAAGACCCTGAAAGGCGCGCTCTCCAAGGTCGTGCAGCACAGTCAGACCGATTGGTCGCGAAAAATTGACCCCATCATGTTAGTGTTAGGTCCTGGAAATATTCCAGGTGCAGCGGGTGCGTACCTGTCCGGGCCACCCAGCCGCCAACGGCCGCGCGGAGCGCCTCATCAAGACCCTGAAAGGCGCGCTCTCCAAGGTCATGCAGCACAGTCAGACCGATTGGTCGCGAAAAATTGACCCCATCATGTTAGTGTACCGGTCCGCGGTGCACCCGGGTACGAAGTACTCGCCGGCCCAGCTGATGTTTGGCCGTCAGCTGACTTTACCCGCGGACCTCGCGACCCTGCCGCCGGCTCCGTACGACTTCGACCGATACGACCTGCGAGGCTATCCAGACTGGCTACGCAACACTTTGCGCGAGCTACATGGACTGGCAAGGGAAAACTCAGCCTGGTACGCCCGGGCCATGGAGTCCAACTACGACCGCAACTCCACCCTGGTCAGCTTCCAGCCTGGAGACGCGGTCTGGTTCTTCAACCCGCGGCGCACCGTCGGCCTGACTCCCAAGCTGCAGTCGCCCTGGGAGCACGGCTGGCAGGTCGAGGAAATGCTCAACTCTGTCGTGGCTCGCATCGTGCGTAACAACAAGAAAAAATGCGTGCACGTGGACAGGCTGGTCCGCGCCGCGGAGGATGCGCCGTGCAATTTTATCGCGCCGTGCATACAGTTGCTGTCGGGCCTGGTCCCGGGTTCGATCCCAGGGCGGGGCAAGGCAGGCGGCGCCCTGCTCGCCGCCGCTGAGATAACCGGCCAACCGGCCGCCTGAGCGCACGCCTCAGACATAGCCCGAGAAGAGCGTCTTGGTTATCGGACTGCCACCCGAAACGCCTGCAACACGACGCGCCTCGACATGAGCACGGTGCGCGCCGTGCGCTGCTGCCCGGCGGCGAGCCGTCCTCTCCCCTGGGCACAGCAGCGCGTCTCGGCCTCGGCCCCGGCCTCCTCACAGTCCGGTGCAGAGAGCAGAGGAGTGCGGAGATAAAAGCGACATGAGTCCTCAGCACGCTGAGTCTCGCCGTCCGGTGCGCCGCACCTGGGTTTGTTCCCGGTGCGGCCGCCCTGCCGGGTCCAGCGCGGGCCCTGCCCCTAAAGGATTATCGTGCTGCCGCTGTCACATGCGGGAAAAATGCGGCACCCGCGCACCTCGCCGCCGCGATGCTAGCCCCGCCGCGCGCCGTAAGTTCCGCCCAGGGCCCGCCACGAACCGCGCGGCCAGTCCCGCGCGCCGCGAGCATCGAAACCGCTCGCCGACATCAAAACCGTCAAGCTCGCGTCCGGGGGAGAGGTCAGCTTCCCTCCCCTCGATCAAAAGGCTGAAATCAGTCATTGTGACAATTGATGCAGCGCCTCAAGATGCACCAGCGGCCCCGGCCCGGGCCCCGGAGTCTGGCTCGAGTGAGAGTGAAGCTGAGCGGGATGATGTTGGGCCGGTCCGTGAGCGGCTGGGTGTGCTTCCCGCCACCGCGGCCGGCAACACTAAGAGGCCGGTGCAGGAGAGACTAGGGCCAATCGCCGCTCCTGCCCTGAACGCCGCCCGTCCCGCGCCCGTCGCGGCCGTGCCCGCGGAAGGCGCCGCGTCAGTCGCCGGCGCCTCCGCCTCCAAGCGCCGCCGTCGCAAGCGTGGCAAGCGTGCCCGTGACCCCCGCCCCTCCAAGTGTTACTTGTGCGGCGTGCGTAGGCACAAAAGCTCCACGTGCTTGGCGGATCCCGACGAGCTGCCCATCCTGGGCGACCTGGACGACGAGGACATGCTGCTGCAGACGCCCTAGCGCCCGGCCCGGACCGGCCCCGCCTGAAAGCGTCACTGCAACCCTGCCCCTGCAACAGCTGCCCTGCAACCCGCCCGACAGCGTGTGCGTGTATGTGTGAGTGAGTGAAGGAGTGTGTGTGTGTGTGCAATGTTTTTTTTTTCCTTTCTCGATAGAATAAACAAACATGTTTTGTAAACCTCCCTAAATTTTGTGTTTTGTAATTTCCTTAAATTGGTTTGATCCCAGCTATTTTAAGGAGAGGGGGGGAAAGGATGACCTGCTGCCTTCGCGCGGTCTTTCGTTAACTTTGCACACGCCCGGTGTCTTACCTGCTGCCTCGCGCGGTTTGTTCACTGTTACACACTTGGCCTACCTGCTGCCTTTGCGCGGTTCGCCCTCTCGCACACACTTAGGTGTTTGACCTGCTGCCTCGCGCGGTCTGCACGCATGCACCACACTCGCGTTTGTCGTTAAACCACCAGTTGCGTATGTCGCCTGGAAATCTCTACACCTGGCCCCGCCGGTGTGTAGACCTGATCGCAATCCTGATTATCTCGGTAACCTGGCGGCGCTGGGTACGTCCCCCGCCAGTAGTGATCGATATGCCATTGCCACGCCACGCCGTTCGTTGCTGTAGAAATGCTGAATGCATTCTGGAACAGCTGATTCGCTGTTGGAACGAGACCTCAGCCCGCTGCTCGCTGTGCTTCGCGCACCCAGCCGCCGCTGAAGCAACTCGCGCTCAGCCCCGCGGGAGCAGCCTGGCCGGAGTCGTCGTCGTGTCGCTGCCGTCTCGCAGAAATGCGCCGCTGGAGCTTCCGCCCGTGCGGCCCGTTTTGCTTTCAGCGCTGGCACGCCCGCCCAGCCCTCCGGCTGAAGTGCGGGTGTGCGCAGCCCTGGGGAGATGCATTTCGGTAGCACGGGAGAGTGAGCAGTTTAACTTTTATTTTTCAGGAAAGATTTTGGGTTTGAAAAACTGCTCTAGAGCAAATTTATTTAAAAGGTGACAGGGTTGGATTTCATCTCTCCGATTTGGCTGTGTTTTGGTGGGAGTTTTAGTACCCTAGAGGGATGCAAAAAGCCGGAGTATTAGGTCCGGCAAAAATTCACTGTCCAAACTGTAGCCATTTTTCCATTTTTTTTTGGTTTTTCGACTTGAATTTGGGTATTTTGCCCTATGCCTAGGTTTTTTCCACCAGGTGGCCGGGAATAGGTATTCCCGACGTAAAATGAACCAAGGAATCCAAATCTGGCCTCTGATTTGACCTACGACCCATACTTTCGGAAATATTCGCCAAAAACTGCTAAAAAACTACCTAAAAAGTCCCAAATCTTGGGGAAACGGTCAAAAGATCGTCTGCGAGGCTTTTCGTTGTATCTAACTTGTAGGAAATGAACCAAGGAATCCAATGAGCACCCGCCCATATTTTTAGGACGAACCGTTTAGAAATGGCAAGGTCGCAAAGTTAGACAAAAACACAAAATTTCAGTTTTTTTTAACTTTTTGATCCCGTGTGGTTGTATTTCACCCTAGTATCACACTAGTAATGTCTTTTGACATCCAGGGCCACTCTGTGTGAACAACGCGATGCGATAAACTAGGGAGCGAATGCGGAGCGCTTCAGCGCCTGACAGGATCCAGGGTAGGCAGCCCCGTCAGGTAGGCGTACACGCTAGGTTGCCTTCCCGGGCAGCTTTAAGGCGTCCCCACAATGGGCCTTATTACCGAGGTGGACCTACTGTCAACGCCTGCGAGACACTGGGTAGCAAGGTACAGTGAACAAGCAGGCCCGCCCTTCCGCCAAACGTCGTTGCCAGCTCCGCTTTGCTACGCAGGCAACTCCGTTCGGCAGGGGGCGTGCCTGCTTGGCCTGCCGGCGGCGTTCGGTCGGGCCTTCGGCCCGACCCCTAAGTCACACAGAACGTCCTCTTAGCATGTAAATGATCGGGCCTGCGGCCCGTAAAGGCATTATCTTCGGAAAGAGGCAGTTTGTAACGGTGAACCACCGAAACTACAGCCCTCCCTTCTGCTTTGAAAACGTGCCGATAGTGACTAAACGGTCAGTTACTCGGCAAAAAAGGGGAGTCGGAAATCTCGAAAAAATGTCGAAATACGTGAGTTCGGCCTCAGATGGAACGGCCGAACTCGGACTTTATTTGGCAGCAGTTGGCAACACTGAATTACGCTCGTCGAACCAATTTTAATGGTATAGGCGTCGAGGGGTGTCGAAAATTTCAAAAATTGTCGAGATATGTCGAAAATTGTCGAGATATGTAGAAATTCGTAAAAAATGTCGCAAAATCTCGAAATATCTCAAAAATGTTGAGATCTATTGAAAAATATGGATAATGTCGAAAAACATCGAAAAATGAGGGATAATGTCGAAAAATGTCGAAGAATATCAAAAATTGTCAAAAATGTTTACAAATATCGAAATATGTCGGAATATGTCAAAAATGTCGCAAAATATCAAAAAACATCGAAAATTATCAAAAATGTCAAAAAATATCAAAAATTATCGAAAATTATCGAAAGATAACGAAAATTATCGAAAATGTCGAAAAATATCGAAAATGTCGAATTATATCAAAAAATATCGAAAAACAACGAAAAATGTCGAAAATATCGGAAAATATCGAGAAATGTCGAAAATAATCGAAATGTTTGAGTTTTGACGATTGGCAACACTGGAAATTGAAAAACGGTTGGCGCCACTGAATTGCGCTCGAAAAGACGGTTCTAGAGAGGTGCGGGTCGATGGGGTTCGTAAAAGTTAAAAAGTGAGTCAATTTTGGGTGCTTTTTACAGTGTAGTCGCGAGTTGGGTCCTTTTTATCGAAAAACGGTGGGCGCCATCGAACTGGACGCGAAAAGACGCTTCCGGGAAGGTGCAGCTCGATGGAGTTGAGAAAAGTTGAAAACTGGACCAATTACGGGTGCTTTTTACAGTGTAGTCGCGAGCTGGGTCCATTTTTTCGTAAAACGGCGTGCACCATTGAACTAGACGCGAAAAGACGCTTCCGGAGAGGTACGGGTCGACGGGGTTAGAAAAAAGTTGAAAAATTTTATTTTTTTTATTCCTGAAAACTTTCATAATTTTTTTCAGTGCCTTAATGAGGGTTGGCAGGATTTGCACCAGGCGTTTCGGTGTCCAGGAGTGACCCTTAAGATACCCTAAAAATTTCAACTCTCTAGCTCAACTCCTTCGAGTGGAACAGACAGACAGACAAACAGACAAACAGACAAACAGACAGACAGACAGACAGACACCAGATCGATTGCATAAGCCCGCTCTGAAGCTTTTTCGAAGCAGAAGGGCGGGCTAAAAACCACTATTTTTGATATAAATGTTGGCTCACCTTGGAAAATGTTCTACTAGTAGGGGTGATTAACGGTGCCAAAGCGATTTTTTGTGCGACTTTATCTTCTGGGTTCAATATTCCCATAAAGTTTAACATGGCGTTCGGATGGGATAAAAGCTCAAAATATGATATTTATTTCTTGAGTCGTCCTGTTGAAAAATTATTGAAGTTTAAGAAATGTAATCGAAAAGACGAGCGAAGAGGCATTCAGAGACTTGTCATATGTTTTATCTGTGTCTTTTGTCCTCGAGATATACGGTAGCAAAGATCGTAAAAAAAAAGGGTGATTTAGGCCAAATTTTAACCCAGCAGATTTTTAACACAGCTTATAAATGTAACTTGCGACACGTTTCCGGAAGCGTTATCATTTGTAGAATGCATTTCTAAAAAAAAAAAATTATAATAATAATAAAAAATTGTAGGTTGCCACAAGAAATAAATATCATATTTTGAGCTTTTACCCCATCAGAACGCCATGTTAAACTTTAAGGCAATATTGGACCCTGAAGATGAAGTCGCACAAAAAATCGCTTTGGCACCGTTAATCACCCCTACTAGTAGAACATTTTCCAAGGTGAGCCAACATTTATATCAAAAATATTGGTTTTTCACTGTACCTTGCTACCCAGTGTCTCGCAGGCGTTGACAGTAGGTCCACCTCGGTAATAAGGCCCATTGTGGGGACGCCTTAAAGCTGCCCGGGAAGGCAACCTAGCGTGTACGCCTACCTGACGGGGCTGCCTACCCTGGATCCTGTCAGGCGCTGAAGCGCTCCGCATTCGCTCCCTAGTTTATCGCATCGCGTTGTTCACACAGAGTGGCCCTGGATGTCAAAAGACATTACTAGTGTGATACTAGGGTGAAATACAACCACACGGGATCAAAAAGTTGAAAAAACTGAAATTTTGTGTTTTTGTCTAACTTTGCGACCTTGCCATTTCTAAACGGTTCGTCCTAAAAATATGGGCGGGTGCTCATTGGATTCCTTGGTTCATTTCCTACAAGTTAGATACAACGAAAAGCCTCGCAGACGATCTTTTGACCGTTTCCCCAAGATTTGGGACTTTTTGGGTAGTTTTTTTAGCAGTTTTTGGCGAATATTTCCGAAAGCATGGGTCGTAGGTCAAATCCGAGGCCAGATTTGGATTCCTTGGTTCATTTTACGTCGGGAATATCTATCCCCGGCCACCTGGTGGAAAAAACCTAGGCATAGGGCAAAATACCCAAATTCAAGTCAAAAAACCTAAAAAAATGGAAAAATGGCTACAGTTTGGACAGTGAATTTTTGCCGGACCTAATACTCCGGCTTTTTGCATCCCTCTAGGGTACTAAAACTCCCACCAAAACACAGCCAAATCGGAGAGATGAAATCCAACCCTGTCACCTTTTAAATAAATTTGCTCCAATCCTCTCTCGGCTGCTTTAGTGCCCCTCTCCCTAAATTTCTTGTTTGAGATTACTTGAAGGTTTTCGAGCCCCTGTTCCAGTGCGCGCCTCGAGCAGCCGTGTCCCGCAACTTCGGCTTGCCTCGCGCATGCGCCGTGCGCTGCATCGCTGCAGCGCCCCTCGCCTGTGCCCGCGCCGCCCTGCCGTGCAGGACCCCGCCCTGGAACACCTTCGCGATGAACGAATGTCCGAGCTGCAGTTGGCAGTGCTGGGTCTGTCCCGAGCAGCGCCCTGCATTTTCCTTGAACGGTTCAACGGGATGCCCGCGGTGTGTCCGCCGGCGCCCGCTGCCGTCCCGCCTGTCCTGAACGCGTCCGTCGCGGAGGGTACTCGGCGTCGTTCCTGGCCAGGTTTTCTTGCGTGAACGGGTTTCTCCCGATGGGTTTTTGCGAGGGGGTATACACTCGCGTAATAGTCGGGTCACTCTTTCCGTAATAAAGGCGTAATGGTATGCGTAATAGAAGCGTAATAGGAGCGTAATAGCTAAAATTAACCTTATTTTCCTCATTTTTGTGTCTTTTTGGGCTGTTTTGCCTGTTTTCGGCCCTATCTGTACAATTTCGGAGCGTAATACGCGTAATAGTCGGGTCACAGATTTTGTGAGTGAATACCCCCTCGGGTTTTTGGTTCACACGATTGCAAGTTTTCCCTGTGCCCTTGCACCGAATGGTGGGAGCGAGATGCTCTCCTGGAGCTGTTATGCCCCTGAGCTGCGTTTGTCGCACTGATTAGCACCTGACTCATGGCATGAGAATTGTCGGTCTGTTCCGCTCTGCCTGAGTAACGGCCGACTCGCGTCGCGCCCCTGCGTCGCGCCTCAGGGCGCCGCCGCACGCCCTGCACCTTGCGACGCGCCTGCTGCGCCCGTCGCACCCTGCGTCCTGGACCAGCTGATCAGCTGGGCCCAGCGCCGCTCGCGCCCCGCTCACGCGAGCGACTGCTGCTCACCCTCACTACCGTACAGAACGCGCTGGTTTGTTCCGCGTGCACTACGTTTGAACGTTTAGGCAAGGCCGGTCTGTCCGCCTTCGCCCCACCGTAGCCAACCCTTTTCAAAACGAAGGGAGGGGAAGTGTTGTGTGGTGCGTTCACAACACGAACGCTCTATTTCCCCCGCAACTTTAAATCCCGCGCGTGTGTCGCGCGGGGTAGGCAACCCGCCGTACACACCTCGCCCGCCGGCCCGAGCAGCGCCTCGGCTAGCTTCGGCCTCCACCGGCCTCGGCTCGGCCCGCCCGGCCGTCCAGCGCTCGGCGCCAGGCCGAGCCGCAGCGACCCGGGCCCCGCGCCCGCCGCCTCGAAGGAGCTCGAGCCTCTGGCTCGACACGACTTCTTGACTTCGTCTTGTAGTGGACGGACGTGTCCCTGTCGCCTGCGTCCCGCTCTGTCCCGCGCTATTAAGTTGAACTTATTCTGTAGCCTGAGTGAATAAACCTCAGTGTTTAAACTTGAACCTGATTCCCTTACTCCTCATAACGCCTCCTGCCTGATAAAACGCGCGACACGACTATATATACACTGAAAACCCAACAGTGAGCATTGCACACTGTATATAAAGCGTGCATGGCATGCACGCTGTATAAACAGTGTGCACGGTATGCTCACTGTTTATAACGTGTGCATGGACATGCTCACTGTATATAATGTGTGCATGGAGATGCTCACTAAATCTTCAACAGTAAGCATTGCTCACATTTTGTACAGTGAGCATGGTCATGCACACATTACAAACAGTGAGCATGTCCATGCACACGTTATAAACAGTGAGCATACCGTGCACACTGTTGGGTTTTCAGTGTATATATATATATATATATATATATATATATATATATATATATATATATATATATATATATATATACTCTAGAAACAGAAGTGTTTGCATGGCATGCTTCTTTTTGGAGTCAATTACAGAAAACACTGTAAAAGTCTGCTTGCCAGGCAGGGTCGATGCGGGAAGTCCCCCCTCCGGGAGGTCCCCCCCTGAATATTTTATTATTTCTTTTGAATAAATATATTGGGGTAATAAAATATAATAAGATATTCCAATATATTAAAAATATTATCTTAGCGCGCCGAACGACTTCTCATACCGTTTCCGACGCGGCGTTCGTGAATCCCGCCGTCCCAGTGCGATATTTGAAAACCGAGATGGGCAACCCATCATGTGTGGCGGTTTACTTCAAAAATAAAAATAATAAAAAAATTATTTTTTTTTTTACAAAAAAAAATGTTGTTACCATCCTAACCGTCGTTCTATTGCTTACCTCCGACAAAAAAAAATTCATTTCATACCAAGGAGGGTGGGGGTGGCCTCGGTGGGACTAGCCCGCCTGGGTCGTGGCGAGTGGCGAGGCTCCTCGTGCCCCCGCCCGGGAGGCGTGGGGTCGTGGGTTGCAGTGTGCAGTGCATGATGTACCGCCATCGCCGCATGTCTCCTTCCTCTGCTAATACGTCCGAACGCGTTCTCCGGACGTTCCTGTTTGTAGCTACACAGTTGTAGCTTCAACAGTGGCGGCTAGAGTTAGCTTCAACTGAACCGACTATTGAAAGTACCCGAAAAGCTCTAATATCTATTATACCGGCGCGGCTCCGCCCACGCACCGCCCCGCCTCGAGGACACCCTCGCGGGGACAACACTGATTGTTTCCCTGTGGAGACCGCGACACGCCACGTTCCAGCTCAGCGCAGCGTAGGCAGCACCGGAGGCACGCTAGTGCGAGCGGTTGCCTACCCCGCCAGGCGCTCTACAGCAGCCCCGCGCGCGCGGCGTGTTCTCCGGGAAGGCTTTGCTCTGTTCTTCCTCTGCTCTCTCTGCTCTTCCCTGCTCTGGAAATCCAAGTGTACGAATGTCGCACACTTGTAGGTGTGCGAGGATTCATTCGTAAACTTGGCCACCCAAAGTGTGTATATACTAGGAAAATTCACACGTTTAAGTGGCCAAGAGCACGAATGAATCCTCGCACACCTACAAGTGTGCGACATTCACACACTTGGATTGGGGCGGCGCGGGGCGGGGCGGGGCGGGGCGGGGCGGGGCGGGGCGGGGCGGGGCCTGCAGAGCGCTTCCGGTGCGGTGAGCGACTTCGTGCTGACGGGCGAATCCGAAGACCGCTTTCATACCTCTGCCCTCGTCGCACTCATGGAGCGCTACCATGGCCAGCGTAGGGCACCGCTGTAGGTGCAACAAGGACGGAGAGATGAGAGCGATCTTCTGAATCAGTCGGCTGCCCTGGGCCCTGGGTTCCGGAGAACGCGTTCGGACGTATTAGCAGAGGAAGGAGACATGCGGCGATGGCGGTACATCATGCACTGCACACTGCAACCCACGACCCCACGCCTCCCGGGCGGGGGCACTAGGAGCCTCGCCACTCGCCACGACCCAGGCGGGCTAGTCCCACCCAGGCCACCCCCACCCTCCTTGTTATGAAATGAGATTTTTTTTTGTCGGAGGGAAGCAATAGAACGACGGTTAGGATGGTAACAACATTTTTTTTTGTAAAAAAAAATAATTTTTTTATTATTTTTATTTTTGAAGTAAACCGCCACACATGATTGGTTGCCCATCTCGGTTTTCAAATATCGCGCTGGGACGGCGGGATTCACGAACGCCGCGTCGGAAACGGTATGAGAAATCGTTCGGCGCGCTAAGAAAACATTTTTAATATATTGGAATATCTTATTATATTTTATTACCCCAATATATTTATTCAAAAGAAATAATAAAATATTCAGGGGGGGACCTCCCGGAGGGGGGACTTCCGGACGTTTCCCGCCAGGCATGCTTTAAGTAAAAGAAGCCAGGCAGACATGCTTCAAATAACAGCATGCCAGCCAGGCACGCCTAAAATAAAAGCATGCTGCCTAGGCATGCACCAAGATTTAATACAAATATTACATATATATATATATATATATATATATATATATATATATATATATATATATATATATATAGAAAACGTCCGGAAGGTCCCCTCACCGGAAGGTCCCCCCCTAATATTTTATTATTTTTTACAATAATTTTCAAAAAATATTAAAAAAAAAAATAAAAAATTGTCAAATATTACAAAATATACATTGGCGGGCCGAGCAGTTTCTCATACCGCTCCCGACGACGCGATCGGCTGCTGCCGCGCTCCAGCGGCGATTTTGAAAGCCAAGATGATCGTGGGACGGGTGATGGTCTGCAGCGCCTCGATAAGCATTAAAAAGATTTTTAATTCATTGTTTTTTTTCGTCGGTTCCTCTCGCCTCGTCGCTGGCATTGTCGATACAGATATGACCATGGTAAGATCATTTCGAATCTAGACAGCTTTAACCTGTTGGAAACTAATGATAAAGTTTCTGGACAGAACGATGAACCTTAGTCATAAACTCTTTATTTGGCTCACACAAACTGTCTTTGTTGTAGGCGTTTATTTCTGCTTCCGTGCTGCTCCAATCGGTTTGGTTCACCTCGGCAGTCGTCCTCTGGGCAAATGCTTTCGGTAATTTGTTGCCATGTGATTGAACTTATTCATTTCAACGCCTATCTCTTCATAAAAAATAAACACTGTAAAATTCTTACGGAGAAAATTCTTCGCAGCGTTGCGAAGAATTTGGCTGCTTCGTTAGGCTTCGCAATACGAAGTATTTTCTTCGCACACTACGAAGAAAATGCTTTGCAACACAAAGCAGCCAAATGCTTCGCAGCTTACGAACGATTTTCTTTGCAATGCGAAGCATTTCTTCGCAAGGTTTAACAGTGAAGCATAGTCATTCAGTGCTCCTATGTTACTTTCCCTTTCCTCAACCCTTTCTCTTGAAAAAACGCGTTGTATTCGTGGCTAAACCATATTACTTGAAAATCTGCTTTTGACCCGGAGTTGAGGTCAGTACTGGCACTGGCAGAGCAGCTCACAGAGGAAAGGGAAAGTAACATAGGAGCACTCTGAATGACAATGCATTATTTTTTATGTAGAGATAGGCGTTGAAATGAATAAGTTCAATCACATGGCAACAAATTACCGAAAGCATTTGCCCAGAGGACGACTGCCGAGGTGAACCAAACCGATTGGAGCAGCACGGAAGCAGAAATAAACGCCTGCAACAAAGACAGTTTGTGTGAGCCAAATAAAGAGTTTATGACTAAGGTTCATCGTTCTGTCCAGAAACTTTATCATTAGTTTCCAACAGGTTAAAGCTGTCTAGATTCGAAATGATCTTACCATGGTCATATCTGTATCGACAATGCCAGCGACGAGGCGAGAGGAACCGACGAAAAAAAACAATGAATTAAAATTATTTTTAATGCTTATCGAGGCGCTGCAGACCATCACCCGTCCCACGATCATCTTGGCTTTCAAAATCGCCGCTGGAGCGCGGCAGCAGCCGATCGCGTCGTCGGAAGAGGTATGAGAAACTGCTCGGCCCGCCTATGTATATTTTGTAATATTTGACAATTTTTTATTTTTTTTTTAATATTTTTTGAAAAATATTGTAAAAAATAATAAAATATTAGGGGGGGACCTTCCGGTGAGGGGACCTTCAGGAATCTACCCTATATATATATATATATATATATATATATATATATATATATATATATATATATATATATATATAATATTCTTTTTTTGTTTTAATTTCTTTTATTTTTATTTGCTAATCAGTTCTTTAAGAATTTTATGATTTTTTTTTTGTTTTGTTTTTTTTTTCTTATTTTATTGACATCATTTATTTAACATTCCTCATATATTGTATATCATCAAATTACATTTGATATTTATAACAGTTTTTACATGTATGCATGGGCATTATCTCCTGCATCAATGATTGCTAATAGAATTTGTTCGGGAGAGAGCTTGTATGCCGGAAGGAGAAGTCCGTGCTCCGCGGAATACAGGTCGACCTCGACAATTGACATCGCTTCTTCAAGAGTGATGGACATTTCGATGATTGCATCAAGCGTGAAGCCTTCCTGCTGTAATTCTGCGTGCACATCATCTATGAATTTTGTGTAGCCAGGGGCAGCAGCCAGTAGAGACAGGAATCTCCATCCCAGCGACATGTTGCACTCAGAAGCCGCAAACTGCAACATTTTTTTTCAAAATTAATGATGTAACGCAAACAAAAGTTACGTAAGAAACAACAACAACACTTACGTAACAGACGCCCCTTGTAACATACAAGGAAATAATGTGATTTCCAGAGCGAAGGTTCGGAATTTCCGTACTGATGTCTTTCTCAAGAACGATGCATCATACAAACATTTGAATAAAACAAGAAATGTTTATATAGGCTGGATATTAATGGATTAATGGAATCCGACCTCGGTTCTATTTTGTTGGTTTTCAGAACCAGAGGTAATGATTAATGGAGACAGGCGGGGGCATTCGTATTGCGACGTTAGAGGTGAAATTCTTGGATCGTCGCAAGACGGACCGAAGCGAAAGCATTTGCCAAGGATGTTCTCGTTGATCAAGTTCGTAAGTTAGAGGTTCAAAGGCGGGCGTTCAGAAATCGGCCCAAGTTTTCTAACCATAAACGATGTTGACTAGCCATCCGGTAAAGGTTCTTTTTATGCCTTACCGGGCAGCTTCCGGGAAACCGAAGTTTTTGAATTCCGGGGGAAGTATGGTCTAAGCACAATAAAATGTCATTTTCAGGACACCAAAATGTCCTTGTCAGGACACCAAAATGTCCTTTTCAGGACACCAAAGTGTCCATTTCAGGAACAACTTGCTATTTCTGATTTGCTTACACACAGATGATGATATCACAGGGAGACACACTCAGTGGGTACAGATATATAATAATCAATCGTGTACCACAGAGAGAACATCTCCCCCGAAGGGAGGCTTGCATCTTTCTCGCTGAACACAGGTTGAGTTGTCGGAGCCATCTTGCATGTCGCCTGCTGAACGAGGGTTGAGGGAGACACACTCAATGGATACAGATCTAAAAAATAATCATGTACCACAGAGAGTGCATCTACCCCGCAGGGGGGGTGCGAACCACTTGCTCAAGCCTCTTCGTCCCAATGGACCGTCAGATAGACGCTCTTCGTCGCACCCTAGGGCCAAAGCATCTCCCTTGCTGCAAAAGTTCAAAGTTTTTGGGGCCGTCCTGCTTCTCCCCTGCTGCGCAAAAGTCGTGTTGTTGGGGCCATCCTGCCTCTCCCCTGCTGCACATAATTCGTGATGTTGGGGCCATCCTGCTTCTCCCCTGCTGCACAAAAATCGGGTTAACAAGACACTACTCAGAGTCGGGGTCAGCGGCCTCATCATCCTCTGACTCATTGATCTCGGTGTTTGCTTCGAGAATTGTTCGATGTAGCTGCGTCATTGCTGGGTGCTGTAGACAAATATGTATTATATGGTAAATGTTTCATTAGAACGTGTCAGTAACTAATTTTACTGTACTCACAACTCCCTTCTTGAAACAGTGTTCCATGTTATACAGTGGCATGGCTGCAGTTCTGCTGTCGGTCAAGCCCACCCCGACGACGGCGAATACCTGCTCGATGTTTTGCCTTAGAGTACCCTCTCGTACATACTTCAATATTTCAGCAACAACAGATCCCCGGTGCAGCGGGCCTCTAAGTCCAGACTTGAACACTCCCTTCACGTAAGCCCTTAGTTTGTTTTCGTCCAGGACGTCAGCATGAACACTGAAATGGTCTGAATTTGCCCACCATGTAAAACAGTACGGGAGAACGTAAGGGGATTAGCAGCGTTGCTGCATCTGTTTTGGACCATGAACTGAAACGATACAGTGAACGGTGAGAAGTATACAGGTATTAGGAGACATAATATTAATATTATTTTACGTACTTTGTAGGCTTCCGCGGCGTCTACCATCTTGCTCCTGTCTTTGGAAGACCCGCTACCGCTTCGTTGAGCACGCTTAGCCTCGGCCCTAAGAAGCTCTTTCGCCTTAGCTTCAGCTTCTTTTGAAAATTCAATGCGGACCTCCGGCTGCATCGCATAATGCTACACATATTACAGTTTCAATAAATATTCAAACAAAATAGATCATGACAGTTGACACAATTGCAATAGAAAAAAAAATATTGTATACCCTACCTGTGCTAGGGTGCTGCTCCTCTTCTTCGAGTTGCATCACAAAAGCTAAACAACGAATTAAAATTAATAATATTTTTTAAAAGAGCAATAAACATTTAACCACAATAAGCATGGTACTACCATCCACGGCTTCAAGCTCTCTGTTTGCAGGGAGGTCTGGTCGGGAGTGAGTTGCAAGAGCAGATTGCTGCAATTGGGGCTGGACTGGCTCTGAAACATAGTTGCGGTGCTAGGGAATCTGGAGATTTGAATAAGAAGTTTTTGTAAATATCCAAAATGGTCTTACGAGCAGCAGTTGAAGAAGGCATCAATGCCACTGTAGGTTGCAGGTTGTCATGTTGCATGGGAGCCTTGCTGGTCTGCATAGTTGGTCGGACAGGACCTGAAACATGGTTGTGGTGCTAGGGATTCCATAGACTTGAATAAAATTTTTTTGTTTTTATCCAAAATGGTCTTACGATCAGCAATTGACGTGGGCATCTTTGTCTTTGAAGATACCCTTCCAACTGGCAGGTCCTCGATGGGTTTGGAAGCTGGCTTAGCTTTTTTCGGTGGGTCAAGCAAAGTTACACCATGGAACTCGAGGACTGCCTTCAACTTCTTCCTCAGGACCTCTCGTCCTTCTGCAGCCCATTTCATCACTTCGTCCACAAATTTATGTGAACGGACATTTGCGATTGGCATCGTGCCAACTGAACGAGTGGAAACTGTAAGCAAAGTATATATTTTTATTAAATGTACAAGGACAAATATAATAAGCGTACATTTATTACCAGGCGGTGCGGCAGATGAGGTAGTTGGTCGATCAAGCGCAGCAGAAGAAGGAACTGCAGACGAGTGAACTTCTCCGTCTATAAATAAATTTTACAAATCAGGAAACAACAAGTTACGCTTTAAAACCACCTCGTCTTAGACTACTGTACTACCATCTTGCGTCAGCTGTTGATTGGCATATGCCCCATAAAACGGGTCGACTGTAGTGCAACAACATTAATTATTAGACAGATACGAGACATTCTTATTATGATATAAAGTCTACTATACGAACCAAAAATGGTGCCTGGAGTATTTAGAACCTCAAAAAGTTGATCGAGCTCTTCAGAACCCGAAAAGCAGGTATTAAAGTTGTCCATGTTTGCCTCCTGCGGAATAAAAATGAATTCGTCAAACATTTAAGGGTTTCGACGTTGTACGTGATCCTAACTGGTAGGGCAAGGACAGAAATACGGATCAGCGACATAGAGGGGCAAACCGGAACGCACAAACGAAAACATCCTATTCCTAGGGGCGGGAAACAGGGCACCACGTACTAGAGTGTGACAGGACGGAATCACAAAAGCATTTCATTAAAGATGGATGGGGGAAACATTGCAGTTACTTTACTTTAAGTGGTATGAAACTTCTAATGTTAAGATCAAGAGCACGTGAAATCGCGACATGTAATAATAGCAAAAAAAAACTAAAAAAAAAACAGATATTGCAGTAGGGCTGAGACCTTAGACAGTATACAACTGTCTCCCCGATACAATCGGGTTACTCTATGTCTCGTTTCGTAATCTCGAACAATGGCCAGAAAGAGCACATGCCAAAGTTCTCGAAAATTACTTTGAAACCATTTCCTATGTGATCTGCACCATGATACCCTTGGGCCAACTCCTGCGGGAAATGCCCGAGGCCTTATACCACGATACTGGCCTCAGGATAGAGCGGTAAAAATTCAAGTGCTGCGGAAAAAAAATTAAGTAACCGTATAATACTCACAGTTGGATATCCTACTGAAGAAGCCAGCAAAAACAACTATATGGAATCCATAGACAAGGCCTAGGGAATCCCTAGATCCCTTATATCTCTGGACCTATGCATTTATCAGAAAAATTCATAAAACAAAAAATGTGCTACGCGTCAATTGCAACAAGTTTTGTTTCATAAAATTTCTTGTCAGAGGTGTAACTTATGAGATAAAAGAGTTCTCGCTATGCGATAGCTATGTACCTCGTTCATTTGTTACATCTCCAAAAGTATGCTTCTAACAGAAAATTCGATAAAACAAAACTTGTTGTAATTGACGCGAACAACACTTTTTGTTTTTTACAATTTTCTGTCAGAATCCTACTTTTGGAGATATAATCTAACTAGGGATTCTCTAGCCCCTAAATAGCATTTTTTCATCACTTGCCGTTGGTTGACCATTGGAGCTTCCGACTGTGGCCAGAACTTTGTTCACCTACGTGTAAAGACATTCATGCCTTTAGAAGATAAACAATTGTAAGCTCATTCCTTTGAAAACCAGCACTTCACTTGAATGTTTCCTTAATTAATTGACATTTAACTCTACAGTAGAAAACAGAACTGCTATATAAAAAAACAATAATAATAAGTCAATTCATTGCATTATATTGAACAAATATTATTATTAATTAGTGTTCGAAAAAAACCGGTTTTTTTCGTTGACGGAAAAAAACCATCGAAACAAACCGGTTTTTTTTCCGTTCGAAACGGAAAAAAACGGAAAAATTCCAAAACTTCCCCAGAGATGTAAGGAGTGGATTTTAGATGTTTATCAAGACAAAAAAAGGAAAAAGTGACCATATGGATGGGTCATCGGTAGAAAAGAGACATAATACCTTCACTTTTTATCATTTTAATTCGAAATTTAATTCGAAATAAAATAAAAACAATACGAAATAACATCCCAGCCACACTGTTAAACCAAGTGTACAACTGCTCAAAACTTG
Source organism: Frankliniella fusca (assembly GCA_029379305.1). NCBI lineage: Eukaryota > Metazoa > Arthropoda > Insecta > Thysanoptera > Thripidae > Frankliniella > Frankliniella fusca. The sequence goes on along the minus strand of JAHWGI010000643.1, from coordinate 27,146 downwards.
TATGTGCAACTTCCAGTCTGATACGTGCAAGTGTGCAACTCATCAGTTGTGCAATTGCAAATGTCAAACTCGCCAGTTGTACACTTGTAAGTGTTTAGCTCGTAGTTGTGCACTTGCAAGTGTTAAACAATAAGGAAAGTGTTGGACGGGGCAGTTGAACACTCCCAAGTGCAGAACTGTCGAGTTAAACACGAACAAGTGTATAACTGGCGAGTTTGACACTTGCAATTGCACAACTACACTGTTAAAACCTTGCGGAGAAATGCTTCGCATTACGAAGAAAATCGTTCGTAAGCTGCGAAGCATTTGGCTGCTTTGTATTGCGAAGCATTTTCTTCGTAGTGTGCGAAGAAATTTCTTCGCAAGGCGGGGCTTGCGAAGAAAATACTTCGTATTGCGAAGCCTTACGAAGCAGCCAAATTCTTCGCAACGCTGTGAAGAATTTTCTTCGTAAGAATTTTACAGTGTGCCGAGTTGCACACTTGCACGTGTTAGACTGGACGTTGCACACTTACAAGTGTTGAGCAGTTGCACACTTGGTTTAACAGTGCAGAATGACCACCACACTTTATGTAAGCAGCAGGCCCAGCGCGAAGATTTGAACCGAAATCAACCGGCAAACGAGTTTTCGCCGTCACATTAGTACTTATTTGGTTTAAAATGTCCACAATAGCCGAATCTAAAATCTAATCCACTCTTCGATACTTGCAAAAACCTTTTACTTCGATAATATTGGCAAATTTTATGGAAAATAGGCATAAAACAATAAAAACGTTTTTTTCCGTTTAAAACAAGGTTTTTTTAGGCCGCGGAAAAAAACTGTTCGAAACGTTCGAAACATCGGAAAAAAACAGGTTTTTTTCCAGGCTGTCCGAACACTAAAAAGAACGGAGAGGAACCAGGAAGCCAAAGTGAGTCCAATCAGATGATTAGCAATGAGGAAAATGAAGACTGCAGTGAGTCCGATGATGTTCCCCATCGCGAAAATGACAACGCTGAACTATAAACTTTGTCTGTGTTCTTCGTGCTGAGGAAGACATTAATGTATGTATGTACTTTGACAAGTGTTATTCTTGCTCAGTTTGTGACACAGTTCTGGTGTAATGGCATTCTTTTTCATGTGTGTGTCTCACTCATTATTTGCTGGTAGACGGAAGTGTTATGTATTGGTGACACATACTTCAGGTGCTTTATCATGCTGTAAACCTGCTTCAAATCTGTGAATTTGTTGTTTCTTCTTTAAAATTGAATTGGGCAAAGTATGTTTAACCAATCTCTTCCACTCACATGCTTTGTGCTGGAGACGTTTTAAGTAACTTGAACATTTTAAGCATGTAGGTTTCAAGCATGTCGTAGAGTCTGAAATGTTTTTGTTAACTAGTAACTAACAAGTAGTCTTTGAGACTTTTAACAAATGGCAGTAGAAAACATGAAGCAGATTACCACTTGTCTCGACTTCTTAAAAATATTTAATTTTCATTTACTTTGTGTGGTTAAATTCATTTTGCCATTTCGCAGAACATCCACAGAGTGCTGAAACCGAATATTCCTCATTTACAAGTATTGGCTCAGAATACAAATTTAGCGTGTTATATGACTACACCAGAGACCTGCTACCTCAGGAATTAAGACACAGTGCAATAAGTGTTGATTATGACAAAGGTAAGACTTCTTGTATTTGTTTCCCAGTTTTGTTACTGCATGCGGTTGTAATTGGTATAATGCATCTCTTGTTAGAATTTTGAATCTTTTATAATGAAGTTTGTTTATTGCAGCCTGGACAGAGAGTGTTTTGATGGGTTTGCTGGTAAAATTGTTGACATCTTAGAATCAGAAGGTAAGGTTTTTATTATTTGTTTTCCTTATCTATCTAGTCTATGGTTGTCCGACTCATATCTAATTTTTTAAATTCTGGTTTATCTTTTTTTCATGTACAGTCTACATGGTTTGAGCACAGCAGAAAGAATGGGGATCTAGTTGTACAGGCACAAATATTTTTCTATGAGACGAGGCCTCATAAGTTCTGGGATGATTGAGAAAAGAGCAAGAGCTACTGCTGAGAGGTCATCGAGAAGAGGCATCTATGGCTTCTGGTACGGCTTTTCAAAGTTTTTCTGCATTTGTTTATTTTTTATTTTTTACTAGATAACTTATGTAACTGTTATTTTTTCATTTCAGCTGGTTTTCTTGCATGAGCTACGAACTATGACTTCCTATTGGCGCCCCCACAATGGCCGTTACCGAGGCGGAGCGCCTGCGACAAACTGGATAGGCCAACCCGCCAAGCACTGGTGTGAAGGTGGCGGCCTACCCGGAGAGGACAAGCGCAGGGGGAAGCAGGAATTAAATTCCTGGTACCCAAAATTTCGTTCCGTCACCTTCCGATATGAGTTGATTGTGGGGGCACCTTATGGCTAACTACCAGCAAAGCACCACAGTGATGGAAAAGTGGGAGGAGAGTCAAGAACGGGTACAGTTCAGTACGCTCTGCCCCTGAATACCGACTACTTGGATGTATTCCCTGCTGCTAAAGAAGACTTCTTCTGGGAACTGGTTAATTGCTATGATTTATGAGTTACGTAGAGGGCAACATGTCTAAAAGTTTGGTACCATTTTTTTAAAAAAAATTAAAAATAGTAGTGATACAAAATCCAAAATATGTCCCGTGCCACAAAAGAAATTAATAACGTTCCGCATAAAAGGTAATTTTAATTTGTTTCAACAAAAATATTTATCAGTGGTATATCCCCAAAATGTTTTCTTGTACTTTGAAGTATTTAAAAAAATGATAAATTTCATGTGAATTAGTAGATTTTCTTCATTGTTTTAGTTCTTCTTCTTTGTGGGAGGATTATTCCAATAAATTATTCGACCTGTGTTTGGAGTACTCGAGATCTCAACACATGTTAACTTGAATTTGTTTGTCTATTCAGATCTAGTCATTTTAGGTTTTGATGAGCTGTTGCACTCTTATGAAGTTGACTTGTGTGCTACGTGGTTTAATACTGCACCTTTTAAACTGTTGTAACCTTTGCCTCCTGGTTTGTACATTACAATGAATGGAAAGAAAGCAATGATATTGCGGCATTTACTGCACTTTATTTTAGTATTTGATTGCAAATTGTTCATTTTTCAATTCTTTGAAAAAAAAAGTCATATTGAACTCTCATTAATATATATAGCTATCAAAAATATAAGTCATGTATTGATGCAATAATACATTCTCATGATTTTATCCAAGCCTGTAATTCTGGAAAACTTATGTGTGTAGCTTTATTCCTAGACCTAAGTAAAGGTTTCGACTGTATAAACCATTCCACCCTCTTATACTAGAAAAGTATGGAATAAGATGAGTTGCACTAGATCTGGTCAAATCTTATTTAATGAACAGAAAGCAAGTTGTACATATTAATGATCATAATCTCCAGAACAATTTCGGACTAGTGGAAGAAGGTGCAGGGCAGAGCTTGATATACAGTCCACATTTATTTGCCCTGTGTATGCTAACAGCATTAGAGCTATCTTGAGAGAACATATTACTGAAACGATCATCTATGCTGATGTTATTATTATTATACCGGGTAAAACTGTGATGAACTTGAAGTATCTGCTTCTCTAGTTTTCGATAAAATTTACTCGTTCTTTTTATCCTGAAACCTTTCACTAAATTTCAGTAAAACTTTTTGTCTCTTATTTCAACCAAAAAGTTATCAAAATTTGAATCTTGAAGTAAAAAACAGTAAAATTGATAATTTCAAAGTGAAATTCTTAGAACTTCATATTGATGTAAAATTAAAGGGAGAATATGAGATGAATTCCGTATTAAAATATTAGGAGGGGTATCATTATTTTAATAGCAAGTTAGTCATATTATTTGCCTCAAATGAAATGTAGCACTTTTTAATGCATTTATTCAGTCATTTCTGAGCTAAGGTTTTATGGGGATCCTAAAGAGGTGCAAAAGGAAACTTAATTTAACCCCTTAGATTGCAAAAATTGCCATAAGAATAATTAATGGCATGCATTCAAGAAAATCTTGTAAAAACTTCCTCATAAATAACAGAATCCTTACTGTTTTGTTTACTCTCTCCATCTATATTTGTCTGTCGTTTACGCTAGGAAATTTTTTTAACAAAAACTGAATTAGATAAATATCAGACCAGGTCAAAAAATCTAGAAACTAATTTAAGTTACATGAATGTGAACTGTGTTGGGTATAATTCGGCAAACCTACATAATAATTTTCCATAAATGTTTCTGTCCTTCAGAGGTATTAAGGTATGAAGACTTTTATGTTAAAAAAAAAGATTGTTCATGATTGAAAAAGCGCTCTATGGCATGAGCGATTACTTATGTGTTTAATAAGAGAAATTTGTAGAATTGTTCTTTTCTTTTTAATTGAAAAGTCTTTGTACAAATCTGACTTTATTTCCTATTTGCTCTAAGTCCTTCTGTCAAAGTAGTGAATGAATAAAGTAAACTAAACTAAGTAATATGTTTTGTGTTCAAACATTGGTGACAGTATGCAAACAGAAAATAAAATAAAATCTGGTCTCTGGCATTTTATAATTTTGTTTCTCAACCTTTGTTGCTAAGCATAAAAAGCAAGAAACCTATAAAACAAACAAAATTTAAAAGCACTGGTAACAATATCTTGATCAAAGAAAACCGTAACACATGGGCTCGATGTTCAGCTAGGTACATAGCTTTGGAAGACAAATAAAAAAAATCCTTGAACACAGCAATAAGTACTGCGCCATTCCAAGAAAAAGGGCTTAATGTAGTGCAATTAAACAAAAGATAAAATACAACCAAAACTTGAAGCAAATATAAGTGAAATAGTGCCAGATAAGGCTAAAAGGAGAACATAAAATCAAACAATTTCCTATGAAACCACATAGAGCAAGCATTATTTAAAATGAGTGTCATGCAGTCTTTTAGAAACCATCAAGTGAAATGTAACTTAAAAAAATATCTCAATGAAATAAAACCATAAAACAGGAGTACAAGGCTCCCTTGGGCGCATAGCCATAGAAAAGAACTAAAAAAATAATACTCGCACACAGCAATGTGTACTGGGCCACTCATAAAAACAGGGCTTGTTGTAGTACAATTGAACAAAAAATAAAGCAATAGCAAAACTAAGAGCAAATATTAGTCAGCATGCAACACTGAAGACTAAAGGGAGAACATAAAATACACTAGTTCCATTAATACATATAGAAACAGATTGCAGTTAGAATCGAAGTTCCCAAGTACAAGCACAGTCAAAAGAATTTGAGAAGGAAAGACGATAACATTTGTAAAGTTTACAAAAAAATAGGGTTCACTTTGTCAGGATCGTAGTCAACACCACAAGATGGACACACTTTCAATGAACGTAAAATCTGTCCAGGAGTTTTCGCCCAGTTACAGAGGCACTCTTTATGAAATATGTGTCCACATGGAGTATTCACCCATGGACCTCCCTCAGCCTCTTTACATATTGGGCAAATGTGACCTACAGTCTTCTCTGTCTTCGCCTCTTTGTTCTTAGATGGCCTTCCCCGTTTCTTTGGAGGAGCTTTTGGCTCCTTGGGAGGCTCTACCTTCTTTGACTCCGGAACATAGTCTGGATCAAAGGATTGTGATGACTGCCTCCGCCTTGTTGTTGAATACTCATCTAGGAAGGAATATTCTGGCGAAGAAGACCTGGATCTTGGCTGAGAGTTTGATGCAGAGCAGCTCGGTTTTGTCTTACTGAAAGGTGACCTGCTCCGCCAAAAAGATGAAGTTGGTATCTTAGAGGGATTTTCAAAGGCATATTCTGGAGAAGAGGACCTGGATCTCGGTCTAGAGGTGGCAGCTGAGCTGCTGCACTTTCTTTTTAAGGACAGTCTACCCCAGGATGCTGAGCTTGACCTCTTTGAAGTTGGTTCCTTTTTGAAGTCTAGGAAAGACAGGTATGGAGAAGGAGACCTGGATCTTGGTTTAGAGGTTGTTGCAGAGCAGCTCAAATTTTGCTTACTTGCTGGTGACCTGCTCCTCCACGATAAAGTTGTTTTCTTTGAGGCTTTGTCAGAGGAATACGTAGGAGAAGGAGACCTGGATCTTGGTTTAGAGGAGGACGCAAGGTTCCCTCCCTTTCTTTGAGGGGACAGTCTGAGCCATGAAGTTGATCTCTTTGAAGCTGCTGCTTCTTCAAAGTTGAGAAAAGACAGATCTGGAGATGAAGACCTAGATCTCTGTTTAGAGGTTGATGCGGAGCAGCTAGGCTTGTTGACTGATGATCTGCTTTTCCAGGAGGATAAGGCTGGTTTCTTTGAGACTTTGTCCGAAGAAAAGTCTGGAGGAGACCTTGATCTCATTCTAGAGGTAGAAGCAGAGTCCCTGAAGTCTCTGTTCACAGACTGTCTTTGCCTGGAAGGTGAGTTCGACCTCTTGAAGTCTATGAAAGACAGGTCTGGAGATGATGACCTGGATCTAGGTTTAGAGGTTGATGCAGAGCAGCTCTCCATCATCTTATTGGCTGGTGACCTGCTTATCCGGGAAGACGAAGTCAGCTTGCTTGAGGCTTTGCCAAAATATTTTTCTCGTAAAGGAGACTTGAAATTCTGTCTAGATGAAGAAGTGTAGCTGCTGCAATGTCTATTCAGGGACTCTCTTTGCCAGGAGGGTGAGGTTGATCTCTTCAAAGTTGATTCCTCTTTGAAATCATCGAGAGTCAGATCCGGTGAAACACTTGTAGTGTCAAATACTGGGGCTGGTTCCTCTTCGAACATCCAGCTGTAGTCGGGCGTGGGGGACCTGCTAGTCCTTGAGTGCCCCATGAAAAGGATGTCTGGGGAAGTGGCCTCCCCTCCATGCAACGAACTGGGCATCCCCACCTCCAGCAGGTCAACTTGAGGCGGTGGAGCAGACACCTCCACCTGGGGCGGGGCGGGCGGCGCGGCAGACACCTCCACCTGGGGCGGTGCGGGCGGCGCGGCAGACACCTCCTGTACTTGCCTTCCCGTTCCACTTAACGCAGTCCTTAGAAATCCAAAATGATCTGCAACACAAAGATTAAAATCATGAAATAAAATGAGTGTCTCCCAAATCAAGGCAACAGGCAACCACAATTCTCATTTGGTTTCTGCTAATTATTTTAACTTTAATCTGTATCCAGCTGAGAAGTTCAAAATTATTGATGAATGAAGAATGATAAGCTGCTTCCAAAGTGACCGATTTGGGGTTCCAATGCATTTTGTTACTTATTCATGGGGAAAATTGAAATGGATAATTGGAATGTGATCTTTCTCCTGACATTTTACAAGAGTTTTCAGCTAAACAGTTTGGAAATAAAAAGGGGGGGACTGATAGGCAAGTTCAGGCATTAAACTAAAAGCTGAACATCACCAAAAAGATTTGTAAAGAAAAAAAAACAAGATTGTAAGGTCAAATTAAGGTGACATTTTAGCAGTATGGAATTCACCTTATACATCAAAAAAATTCTAATAGTCTCTAAAGGCATTTGTAATAGGAATAAATATATTACAAGGGCATACCTTCTGCCTGAATGCACACCATGTTCATGTTGGTGACAGGTACTGAGACAACAGAGCGCGCAGAATTCAAAAGTGGAGGCAAAGGCAGTACACCAGCAGCTGTCGCTTGAGCTGACCAAGTCTGGCCCTGTGAGTGACCAGGTAGGATTAGAGGTTCTTGCACTTGCTCATCCAAGATTGGAGGCTCATGAACAGTAGGCTGGCCCAAAAAAAAATCGAAAACTCCATCGGTGGTTTTTCTGAAAGACAAAACGATGCTGAATACGGTGCTTTTTGTCCGGGCGCTCTGCGATGTCGGGAACCCACCGCGCATCGGCGTTAAAGATTTGGGCCCGCGCGGGGTCCGAGCGGGGCGGCGGCGCGCGGACGGCTGTAGCGGCGGCGGCGCGCGGCGCAGGTGAGTCATATTCACATCAAATATAACCTAGGGGGCCCTCTTTCGAACACCACCTGCCCGGTGGCCGTGCGCCGTGTGGTTCGACCTGGCGAGCGAGTTAAAGCCCCCGGGAGGAGTTAGGCCCTACGGAGACCAACGTTCATATTTTCGAGGTGTGTGCAGCGCAGAACTCTTCCTTAGCGTCCTATACATCGGCGCGAACAGCCAAAGTTATTTAGCCCCACCGGCAACCCACTAAAAAACGGGATGTTTTGCCTGCGCGCTAGCGGGCGGCGCTCGGCGACTGTTTGAATCGCGCGCGCCGCCTGGCCCGGCCGACTGGTGGGGGGAGCCCTCCCCGCCGCTCACGGTCGCCGACCGTAGCTGCGTCCAGATACGTGGGTGTCTTGGGTGCCTTGGGTGTCTGGCCCTATCAAGATCAGATCGAGGGTGGTTTGGTGCCTGTGGCATTATGGAGTGGTAGGTTACAATCTCTTATCAGCAAACTTACTTTACTTTTACACGACACATCATTAATATCACTATGGGGTGTTAATATTACCAGGCCTTCAGTTCTTATGCTCACTCTCTGGGTTTGAGGACCCTCGCTTTGGAAAATGAGAGAGTATTCAAGTTCATTAAGGCTTTGGGTGGTGCCCCTCTTTTGCCGTGTGATTTGATATGGCGGGGTGTGCTACAAATTTGGGATGAAGTTGAACGGTCACCATGGAGCAATCAGCTGAGGCCACTTTTTGAATATTTTGAAAGGGAATGGAAGCCACGTGTTGATGAGCTGTCTGTTTTTGATTGTCCTGAACGCAGCAATAACTGTTCGGAATCCGACAATCATGCCTTAGCCAGTTTGATACCACAAAACAGGCCCAACTGTTTCCATCTCATTGGTGAGCAATTTTTGTTTAGTATTTGGTTATAGTCAACTATCACATTTGTTCAAATGTGTAAGTGACTATGGCAAATGATCTGGTGTGCCAGTTTGTGAGGTTGCGTATGAATGCAGAACACAGCACTGAGTACACAATTTCGGGAGGTGTTTTAAAAAGTCCTCCTACAAACTGAAGCAGATTTCCTTATAAAAATTAAATTTGTGGTGTACGGCAGAAACTGCAGTCAGAAGCTAGGGCCAAATGAGCTTGCCCGTAGCTGCCATTTTGTTTATTTCAATATAAGAAAAAAAGACATGTCACTTAACATCAAATGTAATATATAGCAATAATGTTAGCACCTCACCTAACTTGGCATTTTTTTCTTTTCAGGAAGCTTTGTGAAATTAGAACACCTAGCGTGGTGCGACAAATCTGCCATTGATGATGGACGTCAGGTCACAGGTCGCAGAAAGTGGAAGACCGTTCACAATGACCGAGCGAACAGTAATGTGGGGCATCAACCTTCTGAAAAGCAACCAGATATCACTTGCACACTTTCTCCATATGACTTCATATGTTATTAATGCTGCAGTAATGCAAGGTTTAAGAATGAAACGAGTTGCCGATGACAGTTCAGATTCTGACTCAGAATAAGGAGCAGGACCTTTCTGATTCACAATGTAATTGTGTTCCTTAACGTCTGTCTTCAAGTGTTCTCTATTTTAGGTTTTCTGTCAAGTTTTAACTGCTCCGTGTAGACTAATATTATTATTTGCTGTGCTATTTTGTTTTAGTAATTGTTTCATTGCACTACATATCTAGCCCTGTTTTCCTTAAGGGCATTCAGACAAAAGAGATAAAAATGAGGATGCAAATTTGAATAAAAGTGGTTACTTACAGTGTAACATAAAGGACTTACTTTTATTGAATGAAAAAAAAAGAGTAAATCAGACAATTCTAAATAAAACAAGACTTACACAGAGGTGCGGACTATATTCATAATAGTCAACAAAGATGACGATCAAAAGTAAAATACTTTTCTTGAAACAAGACATATTTGATAGTCAGACTGAACGCTTGTTCTTAGCCCGGAAACTTGCAAGAGCAATTGCGTCCAGAATGAGTTTTCAGTACTGTGCTCAAGGCTACAATACGATATGGTTTGTCTCTAAATGTAAAAGAAAATGTGGAAATCAATGTGATATTTAGGAAGGCCATCATGAACCTTGCAGAAATAATTTAATTTTTTTCACTATAGGATAAAATTGTTGACAAACTTACAACTTAAGGTTGAAGGCAATGGCTTAGCATACCTCTGTTTACTTAAAATGCCCACAGTGATAAGAACTTGATTCTCAAATATTCTCCAAGCAATTAAACAGTCACATATTCATCAACAAACTCAACACAAAACTTCATAAAGGTAGCTCAAGAAATATTAAAAAAATCCATTTTTAAGAGAACAGGTGCCTCTTGTCGTAGCAACCCAAACATGTTCATTTAAAAATTCAATTTTCTTAAAATTCATTCATGAAATGAACTTTGTTATTGTAGAATATTGTTCACAGTAGAGCAAATAATTACCATCTGAATGCAGTGAAAAACATTTCATTTTAAGTACACATCTTAACCTATGACCTCTAACTTAGAATTATCATTTTCTAAAAATTTGTACCATAAAGTCACAAAATTCTCACAAAGTTTCTACTTGGCATATTACATCCTTTCTACAAATCATACTGATTTTGGTTTATGCACTGTACATTTGGAGATCAACCCTATCAGGCCTTACAGATGTGAGCACAATATCCGTTCTGAACACAGTACCTTGTAGAAGTCACTGTGTAAAGAACGAGTAAAAAAAAACATTACAAAGTGAAGTAATCAAGCACCAACAAAGAACTTTCTCAGCACAGGCTGCTCGTCTCAACCATTACCGCCGCACAGACAGAACTGAAGGGGATGCACTGCAGGGAGATCGCTTCACATGCAGGATGAAATTGAGGCTCCACAGACACAATGGAAGACTGAGATGCATAAACAGTGTTCCATACAACTGATGCAGCTGGAAAAGAGAACCACATTTTAAACCTTAAAATAAAATAAAAAATCCCAAAGAGAAATTTTGGTGGAAGGAACGTGGATTCCACGTAGAACTGTCACGTGGATTCCACGTTGACAGATGACGTGATTTCCACGTTGAAATGACCCTTCGCTCCACGTCGAATTTTCGTCGATTTAACGTGCTCACACCACGTACCACATCCTCTAAGAACAGTGTTATGATGTGATTATAAAACGTTTTCATTCTTCCCCTTTCCCCCGGGTGTCTTTTACTCATCAATCCAACTTATAGCTTTTTTTTTCTTTACCTTACCCGGACTTGAAACCGGGGGCTTCGGGTTGGAAGTCTCGCACTATATCCGTTATCCTATGGCGCGGCTGATGAGGACGGAGCGTCAGCAACCGATCCCACTGTAAGGGTCACCTCACACAGCTCCTTGGCATGGTCTTACCGATTTGTGGGTTAAAACCACCAAATTCGATTTCCTTTTGTTTGCGACTAATCGTAAATAATATTTTATTAGAACATGACAGTTTTCAGACGTCTACAAAAAAATAAAGGTCTGACTGAATTCTGAACGTTCAACTATGAACTTCGTACAGTGGACTCCACGTGGATCCCACGTTATTTCCACAAAGTCTGAAACTTGAAAAAAATGCATAAATCGCCCTTTCTCCAATGAATCAGGGACAGGAAAGTCGCTAGCACAGACATCAAGGGGCGATCAGTCAGTAGTCGAAAAATGGTGGATCCGTCCACGGTGGAGTAAAACACGTTGATTCCACGTTATTTCAACGTATTCCCATTAACGTGATAACCAAATCATAGAGCGTATTTCATCTCATGAATCATGGAAAAGTATGAAGGAAAGTTGACAACACAGAAATTCCATTCTGAAATAGTAAAGTAGTTGAAATATGGTGGACCAGTCCACGGTGGTAAAAATAACGTACATTCAACATTTTTTCAACGGGATGTTGCAAACTCAGCTTCCAAGCAGTTGTTTCACTAGTTATTATGTTCAGGCATGCTAGGTGCACCCCAGTTTCTTGCAAACATAAAGTTATGATGATATTTTATAATCGGGAAACCAGTTGAATTTTGGTGGATTCATCCACGTCCACGATAGATCCACGCATCCACGTGGAATCCACGTTGAATCCACGTCACGCTTCTCTTTGGAAAAGGTGTTCCAGTGTACTAAATGTAACTTGCCATTTTCTATAAATTTGATTTCAGTCAAAAAGAAAAATATGCTACCTTTCAATTTAGACGTAAATTTCTGCATAGACACACAACTGCAGTTGTGAAGCAGGGCCTCTGAACAAAACGGAAGCCAATCAAGAGTTCTAATGTTACAGGCTTCTGCCAAGTTATCACCCATGTGATACAGGAAGATTCATATCAAAATCAAAGTAAATGAAATAACTCTGACAAATGGAAAAAAAAAAAGTGAAGGAAAGACCTTTCTACTTTGAAGCTGATCCCATAATGCACAGGAAACTGTGGATAGACAACGCTGCTCTTGTGGCCAAGTTTGAAGGTACATTTTCAGTTGTAGTTAGACATACCACGGAATTAAAGCACTGTCGACAGCTTGACCTCATGCCGCGGAGCTACCCCAATGCTGGAAAACAGAAGAGGATTTAGGCTAATATTTTATTCTTATACCTATATTGCATCAGGAATGTAATTCCGTAGTAGGTACTCACAACAATCAAGGATTCCCTGTGTAGTAATAGTAATAGGTTGTTTGTCTCAGTAATTGAGAGCACCAATTTTCCAAATCTGTGGACATATGTCTCTTTGTCAGATTATCAGTGATCCTCTATAGGATTGAAGAAAAGCTGTGCCTGCCACTAATGTAGAGAAAAGGAAATGACCAAAATGACAACACTGCATAAAAGGTGTGCGAATCTGTCAACATGTTGACTTGACTCGACTTGTTGACATGACACAAGTGCAAGAGAACAATTTTTTGTGTAACATAAACAAATTTCTCCTCAAATTCTTCCAGGTCTGTGAAGTGAAGCGACAAGGTTTCAACAGTTCAAATTAATGGTTTCTGTATAGACCAAAAAAAAATACTGCTGCATTCCTATAGGTAGAAACCTCTCCTTCAGTAACCCATCTTTACCAAATCTGCCCGCTGGCACTTAATAAAATCAAAATCTTTTCATTCTGCTTTGTCAACATAAACAAAAATTCTGTTCTACAAAAACACAAAAAATTCATTGTCATGCCTTTATTTTAAAAGAGACAGTAAGCACCCAGCAAAGTCAAGCTTTGAAGGTCTCCTTAATCAAACAAAAATATAGAGATGGCAATAAATTAGCTGTCCTTCATATTGAGGAAACAAAACACCTGCTGAAAACTTGGTTTATGCAGAAGCAATTAGTTTACATTTATGGTGTCTTGTCAGCGTACCGCTGTGTACGCGCCCCGGTGTCAACCACCGAGGCGGGTTCACCGGGTAGGTAAGGGCAGCCACCTGTGAGAGGTGGGTGGCCGCGCGTGGGCATTCCCTGCTATGGTTTACTTCGTGCGTAGCGCACGCCCGCGCTGCGGCTCGGGCGGAGCGCCGGGCATTACCCCTCTTGTCATTCCCTAGTTGTATAGTTTGGTCATTCCCTCTTGGCGGATGAGACGCCAGGTAGTGAGGGTGATAGTCAGTCTCTAGCTAGCGTCGGACGGGAGCAGGTGTCTCCCCGGGAAGTGCTCAGGTCCATGTGTGGCCACCAGTGATAGTGTCAGAGTCCAGAGTGGGACTTAGAGTATTTACGGCCGTGTGTGCCAGGGCTTCGCGAGTGTTGGCGAGTAGTGTGCTAGTGCGTGTGCTCAGTGACCAGTGACCGGGGTAGTGAATCAGGTGTGACCCGACTCGACCTCTTGTATTGATGGACAGTTCCTCCCAGTAGTGCAGCTACTGTATATCAACGGAAACCTCGAGTGCGTGTCGTGTGCTCTCATTTCTCCCGACCTACCCGAACCTTACGGCGGCCGCCAACCCGGGTACCTACCCGTCGCCATTCAGCGGACCGCCCCCAGAGTGCAGCACTCATCAGCACCGCGTGTTCATCACGACTCACGGCGACACGCCGTGTCCAGCGACCTGCTCCGCGCGAGCGGCCAGTTGGGTTGCCTACCCACCCGGGGCGAAACGGCCATCTGACCGGCGGGCGACGCCCCCTCCACTCCGGCCGGACGACCCCTTTGGCAGCACCCGCTACACCCCCCGATAATACGACGGTGCGACCAAAGGTAACGGGGTCAAGCGACCCCGCGACGCTTCACGGCAGTCCGGTGGAGTGAGAGTATAAGCAAACCCACGAGGTGGATCAGGGCCCAGCAAAGACGGACTCCACCTTAAGATAGGCGGAACCCCACCCTTAAGAAAGGTGGACATGGTGGATTGGTGCGTGGTTTTCGAAATCTCTGTAACCTCCCGACCTTGTGACTAGGCCGAGCCTATGCCGAGGGTAGCGAGCGTTGCTCCGTAAGCGAGGTCATAGAGCAAGTAGCGAGGCGCGAAAAATTATTGTGAGTGCATGAGTACTCGTGTGAGCGATTTTATGTGTGAATTTGAGCTGAGTTAGGCTAAGGTTTAGAAGTAGGCCATAGGGTAAAGAGCGCGCGCAGCGCGGAGCGAGTGCCGTGGTGTTGAGCTCGCGCGCAGGCATTTGCTGACGCGGCGCTGGGAGCGCGCAGTGTGTAAGAGTGAGACAGCTGCGTTAACGCGCGCGCGTCGGATTTTCGCTGAGAGCCATGCAGGCTAGCCGAGTTGTTTTGCAGTGTAGCGAGCGCGCGGACAGCGCGGGGCTACGGTTATTCTGAGAGAGGAAGGTTTTCACTGTGTAGCAGCTAAACGCACAGAGACGCAGTGTTATGTATTTTGAGGTTTAATTTTGCAAAGAAACGGGAGGCGAGATCGAACAAGGATTACGATGGGAGAAAGTCTTGATGGTAGTGACCCTGAGGCACTTGAGGCCGTGCGTCAGATTCGGCGTGACCTGGAAATTAGCCATGAGGCAAGGCGACGGCTGGACCGAGAGCTAGAGGCGACGAGACAAACGCTTCAGGAAATGCATGAGAGGGATGAGAGAAAGGGTATCCTGCGTAATCAGAATGCGAAAGGGAAGATGGAAGAAAAGCAGCAAGGTGCTCACGCTGCCCTACACGAGATTCCCCAGTATTTACTGCAGCAGCTGGCTTGCAGGTACGCGGGGGCGCCGGGAGAAGATTTCACCCCGTTTGCGGAACACATCAAGCAGATGACAGCGATTTTGCCTCTGGAGGCCCAACAGCGGCTGTACTTGGTCAAGCAACTGGACCAGCCAGCACTGACGATCGCCAAGAGCTTCTTGAGGAAAAACCCGGAGGCGAGCGTGGATGACGTGCATGAAGAACTGAGTGCGAGGCGCGACAGCAAAAAGAGCGCCAAATACTTAAAGCAACGAGCGAAGGATAGGAAATGGGAAGAAAATAATGAACCTCTAAATGACTATTTTCTCATCAAGCAGGAGTTACTGGAAGAGGCTGGGATTACGGAACCCGCCAAGATCAACGAGGAACTCATAGCCGGAATGGGAAAGGCAGCTGCCAAGAAGTACGCGTACTTGGAATATTTGCCAACAAAGGAATTTGTCGGCAACGAAGAGAGAATGGAGATGAGAGAGAAAGCTGAACGGGACATGGCCAGTGAATAAGGACACCAGGCGGCGAATGTAGTAGCAATGCTTAAAGAGCACTTCGCGAACACGGGCCGCGAATTGGAGAGCATCAAGACAAGGTTGGTGCAGGCCCGGGAACCGGAAGAAGTCGCAGAGCGTCCGGAAGAGACGGTTGAGGTCCGCCGGGTGGATATAGTGAAGCCAAAGGATTGGCAGATCAGCGAGCCGAAGGTGCAAAAGCCAAAATGCGAGGAATGCGGCAAGCCGCACAGGACAACAGAGTGCTGGCGGCTCCGTGACAGACTTCTCGCTGAGGCGCAGCACGGAGCCGGGGCCCGGCCCGGCCCGACCCGCGGCGGAACGGACTGGCCTGCTCAGGGCCGTATGGACCCGCGCGGGGCCGCGCCGCTGCACACGCCGTGGGGAGAACAACGGCACGGCGAGGCGGGCCGGCACGACTCATGGACGGACCGGCAAGAATCAAGGGAACCTGCGGGGGCGTGGCCAGAACGCACAGATCAACACTACTGGGCTACAGGTCATTTAGAAGAGCAGTGGTCCCGTAATCACCCCGGGCAGCATGACAGAAGATATCACGAGGGACCGGGAAGATCCGTGCAAGAATTGGGAAGAAACTACTACAACTCATACGAAAACCAGAGGAGCGGACACCATGACGGACCCTTTTCATGGCGGGAGAGACCGCAAATCGAATGCCACGGGTGCGGCGGCCCACATAGGGTTGCGAATTGCCCCAGGAGGAGAGAAGAGGAGTGGTTTACCGGTTCAAAAAACTTCTAAGCGGTGGGCGCTCGCGCCCTTCCGTACACATTGACCTCCGACAAGTGAACCCTATACTTACGGCCAAATGTACAATAAATTCAGACCAGGCCGAGGTAACCCTTGACACGGGGGCAGCAGCAGTTATTGTAAATAGCAAGATGGTGCAACAATGGCAGCAAGCAGAAAAGGAATACAGGATCATCGCGGCAGACGGAGTTCAGTTAAAAGCTGAAGGTGTGGCGAGGATAAATGTACGATTATTTGGAAAAATGTTCGCGACAAAGGGCATAGTTGTGACCGGGCTGGACTGCGATCTGATTTTAGGAGTTCGGTTTTTGGATGAGAATTCTTTTGACATCCGGTACAGCAAGCATGCGATAACATTTGAGAAGAGCGGATACAGAGTTTGGGTCCCCATTAAGTGTGACAGGCACGCCGGTAGCGGGCCATGCGTAAATGCGCGGATCCAAGATAATCTGATCCGTGTGAAGTCCGCGGTTACACTGCCAAGAAGATCAGCGGTGAAACTGAGGCTTGATTTGCCCGAAGGACTTCACGTTGTTTCAGCTCCAGACATCAGAGGGAGCGGACTTCACATCACGGAAGGAAGAGTGAATGAAGGGATGAGATGTATGTATATAATGAGTGTGACTACGCGGTCAAGCTAGAGGCGAGCACGGTCATCGGGAAGGCTTCGCATGAGAGGCCACCGAGTGAGGTGAGAGCGAGGAGGATTAGAGAGATGCACGAGGAAAATGTAAATATTGTAGAAAAAGGAAGAATGGCTCGTGTTAAGTCTCTGGAATTTACGGAACTAAGGCCGCATGAAGTGACTCGGGTACCAATACGCCCGTTGCCAGAAGGCATACACGGCGAAGTGATTCCGAGCTCTAAATGGCAGAGACGCGGCATCCGGGTCGTAAGCAGCAAGCTGGACTCGGGGTGCAGGGCGATCGAGATGGTGAGGACTATGGCCTCACCATATTTCGTGAGGCCCGGTGAAATGATCGCGCATGTGCGCGCAGGTCGGCATGAATTGGCACGACCCGCCTTGGCCCCGCCCGGCCCGGGCTGGTCAAGCCCAGGCGGGCCCGGCCCGGCCCCGCCGAGCCGGGCCGAAGCCGGCGAGGCGGCCGAACGCGGCGCAGAGGGAGAGAGAATAGAGAGAGAAAGAAAACGGCAGCGCGCGAGTCCGCCCGCTGACTCAACCGTGCGAATGCTAGAGCTGGGGACGGGACCGAATCGGGGACCGCCCCGGAGCGTCGACAAGATTAACTATGGCGAAGGGCTGGAACCAGCTCTTCGAGAAAAATTCCGAAAAGTTTTTGAGAAGCGGCGGCGGGTTTTCGAGGAGTCGGATTTTATACCTGAGCTCAGGGGTTTTGAGTATAAGGTTATAGTGCCGAATGACCTCGCTCCAGTGGTGCTAAGGCCCATCAAATTATCACCGGAAAAGGAGGATGCCTTACTGTATCACTGCCAGCGCCTAGAAAGGGCGGGCGTGCTCGAACCATCGAGGAGCGCTTTCTCAGCAAGGGCACTGGTTGTTCCGAAGAAGGAAAAGGGAGACTACAGAATGGTAGTAGACTTTAGCGCCCTGAAAAAGGTCATCCCGGCTGACCCCTGGCCGACGGCAACCCTCAACACAGTGCGGGACGTCCTCGCTTCCGCCAGCTTCATCACATCTTTTGACATCAAAGAGGCATACCACGCGGTGCGCCTTGCACCTGAATCAAGACACCTGACGTCATTTGCAGTTGCCACAAGAGGAGTAAACAAAACATTGCAGTTCACGCGCTGCCCCATGGGATTTCCAACTTCCGGTGCAGCGCTTGGAAGGGCGCTACATGAAATTCTAGGCGATCTTCTGGAACAAGGGAGGCTTATTGCCTACGCCGATGACCTGTTTGTGGTGAGCAAGGATGAAAATTATGAAGAACATCTGTCATTGTTGGATGAGGTGCTGCGGCGACTGGAGGAGGCGAATGTACGCCTGTCAGCCGCAAAGGTGCAGGCAGGCTGCAAGAAAATCAGTGCACTCGGATGGACTTTCTTGTGCCCTGGAGTAGCTTGTTATGAAGAAAAGGTGAGGGCACTCAAGGAAATGCCACTTCCGGACACCCAAGCTAAGCTGCGAAGTTTTTACGGGCTATTGCTGTTTTTCAAAAACTATATTCCAAAATTTGCGGAACTCGTACATCCGGTGCTCCCCCTCCTTCGAGCCGAGTCAAAGTATAAGAGGCCTTTCTTAACAACTGAGGCAGCGGAAGCACTGAACAAATGTAAGGCCATCCTGACGACCGCCCCAATTTTACAGCCCTATGAGGACAATGAACAGGTAGTTGTCGCTACAGACGCGAGCAAGTTCGCTGTGGCTTTCCATGTAATGCAATACAGGCGCGACGGAGGCCTTGTCACTCTCGCCTATGGGAGCAAGCGGCTGACACAGGCAGAGTCACAACTGCCTGTAAATGTCCTAGAATTAGCGGCGGTAGCGTGGTGCATTGAGGCACACCCGTATTTCTTTGCGAATAGGGAAGTGCATTGCATCACTGACCACAAGGGCATCCTGGCAAGCACATCGTACCGAAGTAACTCTTCTAAAATCAACAGGTTGTTATCCATCTTGGCTGACTACAGATTAGTTTTCCATCATGCAAAGGGCCCGGACAACACGGTTTGTGACCATCTCTCTCGGTACCCGGGCGAGGACGCAAAAGGGAGCCTACCATTGACGGAAGTGCTCCAAATGTACAGAGCGGAAGTGCGCGAGGGAGATCTCTTAGAGGAGATAAGAAGTGCACAGGCTGAAGACCAGTGGTGCATCGATGCAAGAAAATTTATCGAGCAGGAAGTACTCCCAGAGGACAATCCCCGGTATGCGGCAAAGATACGGGCTGCACGGAAATTTTTATCAGTGCAGGACGGTTTGGTTTGTCACGCCCATAAAAATAACGTGGGCGAGCAGACCTGGACCGTGGTAATACCGGCACCGTGTCAGAAGAAGGTGTTACGGTGGGCACATGATGATCACATGCACCAAGGTGCGGTGGACTCTCTACGGACTGCCAGGGATGCGGCCTTCTGGCCCGCGCTCCGGCACGATATCCACCGGTATGTCAAACAATGCAAGACGTGTGCAAGGGTTAAACGGAGTTATGATAAGCAGGCGGGACAGCTACGCCCACGCCTGCCTAGTGAACCTTGAAAAGCCCTGAGCCTGGATTGGGTTGGGCCGCTTCCAATGACTAGGAATAAAAACCGGTATTTTCTGATAGTGGAAGATTGTTTCACAAGGTGGCTGGAAATTTTCCCGTCAACCAGCGCAACGGCGGCCAAAGCCATACGCTTCCTTGAGTATGACTTGTTTCCGAGAACTGGGTACCCGGATGTCATCATCACGGACAGTGCGACAACCTTTACAGGAAAAGCCTGGGCAGAAGCATGCCAGGGGTGGGGGTGTCAGAATATAACGACCCCTATTTATACCCAGCGTGAGAACAAGGTGGAACGAGGTGTTCAATCGGTGAAGGTATGTCTAAGGATGGCATTATTGGACCGAGCGCAAACCCACTGGGACGAGGAGTTGCCTCGAATTTTAAGGCATTTGAGAAACAAGGTGAATGCGACCACAGGCTACAGCCCGGCACAGTTACTGTACGGCCGGAATATGCCGTCACCAGCGTCCCTCACATCACGCCTAACGGTGAGTGAAGAGCTATCACTCGACCAGTGGGCGGAACTACGCAACGAGAGGTTAATGAGAATGAAGGAAGAGGCCTTGCGCAGGATGCAGGTCAAGCTGCCTAAATACTTGGAAAAGCGAAACGCCAACCGGGACAATGAAATAAGTTATGAAGTGGGAGAGAAGGTGTGGGTCAGATACAGGCCACAAAGTGATGCACCAGCAAGGTTCTGTCAAAGTCTGGCAGCCAGATATAAGGGGCCGTGCAAGGTTACGGCCCTGGTAAGCAAGGAGGTGGTAATGATCAAGGAAGATGACCGACCACTGGAATATAAGGTTCATATTCAGGATCTGAAGAAATTTGTGAGCCCGGAAGATGATGAATCCAGCGACGAATAAAAAAAAAGACAGAGAGAGAGAGAGAGAGAGAGAGAGAGAGAGAGAGAGAGAGAGAGAGAGAGAGAGATTAAAAAGGAGTATTGTTAAGGCACGGGTGCGCAGTGATCAGGCACACCCGGCAATGAGAGGAATGCGGTCCCATCGAATTAGAAATAAGAATAGTCTTAAGTCAGCAGCGGGTTATCTGAGACCCTCAGCGGGTTCTGAAGGCGGCTCAGGTGCCTGTGACAGCTGGAAAAAGTCACAACCTGCTTTGCATGTGCAAGACAAGGAGTGCAATAGAAAGTAAGAGATGGCACCAAATTTCTCTCGGAGCAAGTCAAACAAGCAAACAAAGAAGAAAAGGAAGAAGAAGAAGAAGAAGAAGAAGAAGAAGAAGAAGAAGAAGAAGAAGAAGAAGAATCAAAGTTGAAGTTGTGAAGTCGAGTTTTATTTTCCGGACGACATTTTAGAAAGCGGTCGCGTGGAGTCAAGAGAGAGAGAGAGAGAGAGAGAGAGACAGACAGACAGAGAGAGAGAGAGAGAGAGAGAGAGAGAAGGAGAGAACATCCCGTTTCAAGCGATTTAAAGGCACTCGGATTACGTGGTGACAAAGGTAATTTTAGTGCTAGCTGCGCAAGGGACACATTATTCACGATACGGTGCGAATAGGAAGGGCACGAGCCGAATTTCAAGCCCGCGAATTCTAACCGTGTGAATAGCCACGAAATTTCGAGACCAGGGCCAAGGGGCCTAGGTCACGGGACAGACTCGTAAAGCCAGGTTAACGGAACGACCGTACAAACTTAGAAACTGTCATGTAAATACTTAAGACTTAAGGGCAGCGAAATGTGTAAATATAGTTTACTGTACGGCCCCGAAAACACTGTGAAGAATATGGGTCAACGTCCCTGTACATTCGAAATGCAAAGGCGCGCTTGCGCCGCCCGAAAAGCGCGAGCTGGGCACAAAGCAAGTGTTGAAAAGAGAGAATACGAAGTGGACGGAATCCGGCCAGTGGACCTAGTGTAATAAGCTGTGCACCGGTGACCGGATAAGACTAAAGGTAATTACACGTAGCGAGCCAACTCGGTCAGGAAATGGTCCAAAAAGGAAATGGCCCGCAAAGGGACATAAACCGAAAAGTTGCATAGCAACAGTATCAAGAGATAGAAATGTGACCCAAAGAAGAAATAAAGAAGAATAGAATGACCCGCAAAGGGACATAGACCGAAAGGTTGCATAGCAACGATATCAAGATATGGGCATGTGACCCAAAGAAGAAATAAAGAAGAGTAGAAATGACCCGCAAAGGGACATAAGAATAAAAGTTGCAAGGCAACGTCATCAAGGTACGGGCATGTGACCCGAGAAAGAATTCAAAAATAAAGCGGAAATAAAAATGTATCAAAGATGGTAAAGTAAAATAAGTAATGAGAAGAACATGGTAGCAAATGTTAGAAATTAATCAGAGATGTTTTAGGGCAAATGCCCGGTTTGTGTTGTAATATGGAAGCAACTTAATAGCAAATCAATGTGGTTTTGTAAAAGGGCAAAGGGCCCGCGTGTGTAAGAAACTACTTTCAAGGTAAAAACTGAATAAATTTGTTAGAATTGTTAAAGGTTTAACATAGAGCTATTGTAAAGTGTGCAGAGGTGAATCTGTAATAAGCGAAACCTAGAAGGTAATGAAGGGTTGCATTAAAAGAAAATGGGGAATTAAGATTGTGAAGTAAAACTTAAGAAAATTTAAAATGTAAAATGTAAATGTAAGAGGGACGGAAGGTTATGGACCCCCGCTAGTGGGCTAGAGGCCTTTAAATAACCAAAAAAAAAAAAAATGTAATCAACAAACATAGGAGGTAAAATTTGAGAAATGGCGGAGTATCATTAATTTGAATTGTGTTGAGCAGCAGGCAGAACAACGGAACGGGTGACGACCGGATGCCACAAGCAGGCCAGCGCCGCCCAGCGCCGCCCCGCGTCGCCCCGCGTCGCCCCGCGCCGCGAGCACGCCGGGTGGCACGGCGCTCGGGGCTGCCCTTCCCCAGCACGACGAGGCAGCGCACCCGCCGGAAAAGGTGCAGAATCCGACCAGTGGCAACATGGGTCGGCGCGGATCAGATGCTCCGATATAAGCGTGCGAGGGCTGCAAGCAACGCTCAGTCTCCAGTGGCGCTCATCGTATGTTCACGGTAGGGCAATTGCCCTACCGTAAAAATAAACGGGTGGGAGGTACGGATTATAATCGGGTGGTAAGAGGAAGGGAGGAAGAGAAAGGGAAGGAAAAGCGAAAGAAAAGAGAAAGGGAAAGAAAGGAGGGAAACGAGGGGCCCACAACTCTGGAATTCAGGTGTACATGGCCACCGAAATCTTTGGAAATCATATTGAAATCTCATTGAAATCAGTGAAATCTTTGAAATCAGTTGAATTGTCTTGAATTCACACGGATTCCGTTGAAATCGCTTGAAATCTGTTGAAATCACTTTGAATTCACGTGAAATCACATTAAATTCAAATTCACATGAAATCACATTGAATTCACATGAAATCACATTTAAAAAGCGTCTCGGGAAACTCACTCAAATCGGTGTGGGGAGAGGAGGGGGGCGATGTGCACTTACAGCTGTTCGGCGAATTCGAGATATTTTAAGATTTTTAGATACTTTCATAACAGATTGAGATTCCTATTTATTCTTAAAGCTTAGTGCCATTTCAATAAAAGTACTCAATGTATAAACAATTTCTTTTTGTTTACATTTTTGCCATTGGAGGTATAAATAATAGTCCTACGCAAATACACTCCCACAAATATGGTTTGTGAGGGAATATTAATTTATTAACTGGAGCAATAAAACATAGTGAAAGTGCTAGACGACCGAGATTCTTTAAAATACCTCCTTGTTACGGCACAGTTGAAGTGAAATTCTCTAAATCGTGCAAAAAATACGGGGATTCCCAAGAAAATACAGGCACAGCTGATCCAAATTACTATCTCAATTACATGATTAAATAGGATTTTTACTAAATTATTGTGAATTATTTCGATTTATTCCAAATTATTGGAAATTAACTTGCAACTGCGCAAAATAATCACAGTTATTTCAATTATTTTTTTAAAAAATTCAGAAGCAAATTTTGCTCTGCAATTGAAAGGGTGGCATGAAAACATGGAAAATTTTTGCGGCAGTAAACCTCCCGAAGGAGGTTGCGGTTCCCGCCAGGCACAGGGCTTTTACCCCCTGTGGCAGCCAACTGCTTCGGTGTTCCATGGGAACCGGCGCTTTGCTGACTGCGATCCTATCGCGCAATTCGACAGATTTGATCCCCGTACCACCATTGGCCTACCCCTAGAGGTACGAGCGGTGTCAAGGGCGTTAGACTTCCTGATCCCAGTTTCAGAGGCCTTACCTCAGAGGGGTACGCGGGATTCGAACCCACAACCCCGAGTGCCGACACGTAGCCAGAACAGGAAGCGACCCAACGCCCAGAGCCACCGAGCCAACGGCGGTGAGACGTGTTTAACTTCTATTTGACCTGCCATCCAGCTGCGGCCAAAGGGATTGTCAAGCGCGAAAAACACTTCCCGAGTGGGAGTCGAACTTCGGACCACTCGGTTCGGTGTTGCGCGCTCTACCAACTGAGCCACGACGCCACGATGGCTGTACAGTGCGACGGGTTCGAGCCGTATTTGCCGCGTATCCTGCAGCCTCCAGCCAGGAGGACAGGGCAAATACAACTCGAACCAGTCGCACTACACAGTCATCCTGGCGTCGTGGCTCAGTTGGTAGAGCCGAGGGGCGGCCAACTCGAAAACAACGTGTACACAGAAATACCTGTGTATTTCTTGAAATACACTAAAAATACAAGGAAATACTCTACAATACACAGAAATACATAGAAATACTCAACAAAAATACGAGAAAAATACCGAAAAATACATTAGAAATACAAGAAATACAAGGCAAGTGTACACAGAAATACATGGGTTGGCCGCCCCTTGGGTAGAGCGCGCAGCACCGAACCGAGTGGTCCGAAGTTCGACTCCCACTCGGGAAGTGTTTTTCGCGCTTGACAATCCCTTTGGCCGCAGCTGGATGGCAGGTCAGCAGCCTCCAGCCAGGAGGACAGGGCAAATACAACTCGAACCAGTCGCACTATACAGTCATCGTGGCGTCGTGGCTCAGTTGGTAGAGCGCGCAGCTCCGAACCGAGTGGTCCGAAGTTCGACTACCACTCGGGAGAGTGTTTTTCGCGCTTGACATTCCCTTTGGCCGCAGCTGGATGGCAGGCGAGGGGGACATCACTTCGTTCAGTCAGTGTACACGCTCTTAAAAAGTCACTTTTCAGTCACACTTCAGTCAATTTCAGTCCTTCAGTCATTTCAGTCATTCGGTCATTTTCAGTCACTTTCTAGCCACTTCTGTTGATCGGCGGCGTCAAAAGATTGAACGAGTTCCCTATCCAGCAGGCTTCATGTGTGAGAACAGGCTTCAATCATGAATTACACAAGTTTAAGTGACATTTCAGTCACTTCAGTCAACTTTCAATCGCTCCAGCCATTTTTAGGCAACGGAGTTGCCTTCTAAAATCGCTGGAAAACGTGCGTGTTTTGTTTCATATGGCCCCTTACGACAGAAAAAAATCTGCTGAAGGGAATTCGATGATATTAAGCATACATTTAGAATGTAATCTAGTACATTCGATTCTGAAGTCTAGTTGAAATCTGTATTGCAGAAATTTTGTAAATTTGAATTGAAATTCGAGTTTCTATGGTAATGCTCGACTCGTCAGGCAAAATGAACAGGGGAAGGGGATATTTTTTCGTGGAGGGGGTAGGCCGAGACGAGCCAACACGGAGCGAAAGAGAAACCTCTAAAGTCTGCGTTCAAACAAAGCCAGCCTTTAGTTTCGAGCGCAAGAATGAGATAACACCACTGAGATTCGCACGTGACCACCGTACTGCCTTCTTTAAAACTACTTCAGTTTTACTGAAACTTGCCCCGGTTCTGCCAACTAAAATGTGCCCCGGCGGAGCATCGAGACCAGTCACCCCGCCTCCGGTGATAAGTGACAGTGGAGAGTGCCCCCAGAACTGAACACAAGAAGGGGCGCACGCTTCGATGATTCAGCCGAGCGCTGACTCAGGTAGCATGGCTCGGGAGAGCGCGGTGGTGACTTTTGTGTATTGTGTGGACAATAATAATAATAATAATAATAATAAATTGTTGTTACAAGTGTTCAAATGTGCTGTAAAACATGTTTGATTAGGTTAAGAATTTGTATTGTACAATTGTTTTTGGTTTTAAATAAATGTAGTGTGCGCGGAGAAAACGGTCCATCTAGGTCAAAGAAAAATCAGGATTTTTCTTTTGGAGGAGGGGAGGGCATGTCAGCGTACCGCTGTGTACGCGCCACGGTGTCAACCACCGAGGCGGGTTCACCGGGTAGGTAAGGGCAGCCACCTGTGAGAGGTGGGTGGCCGCGCGTGGGCATTCCCTGCTATGGTTTACTTCGTGCGTAGCGCACGCCCGCGCGGCGGCTCGGGCGGAGCGCCGGGCATTACCCCTCTTGTCATTCCCTAGTTGTATAGTTTGGTCATTCCCTCTTGGCGGATGAGACGCCAGGTAGTGAGGGTGATAGTCAGTCTCTAGCTAGCGTCGGACGGGAGCAGGTGTCTCCCCGGGAAGTGCTCAGGTCCATGTGTGGCCACCAGTGATAGTGTCAGAGTCCAGAGTGGGACTTAGAGTATTTACGGCCGTGTGTGCCAGGGCTTCGCGAGTGTTGGCGAGTAGTGTGCTAGTGCGTGTGCTCAGTGACCAGTGACCGGGGTAGTGAATCAGGTGTGACCCGACTCGACCTCTTGTATTGATGGACAGTTCCTCCCAGTAGTGCAGCTACTGTATATCAACGGAAACCTCGAGTGCGTGTCGTGTGCTCTCATTTCTCCCGACCTACCCGAA
Source organism: Frankliniella fusca (assembly GCA_029379305.1). NCBI lineage: Eukaryota > Metazoa > Arthropoda > Insecta > Thysanoptera > Thripidae > Frankliniella > Frankliniella fusca. The sequence goes on along the minus strand of JAHWGI010000643.1, from coordinate 816 downwards.
CCTTACGGCGGCCGCCAACCCGGGTACCTACCCGTCGCCATTCAGCGGACCGCCCCCAGAGTGCAGCACTCATCAGCACCGCGTGTTCATCACGACTCACGGCGACACGCCGTGTCCAGCGACCTGCTCCGCGCGAGCGGCCAGTTGGGTTGCCTACCCACCCGGGGCGAAACGGCCATCTGACCGGCGGGCGACGCCCCCTCCACTCCGGCCGGACGACCCCTTTGGCAGCACCCGCTACACCCCCCGATAATACGACGGTGCGACCAAAGGTAACGGGGTCAAGCGACCCCGCGACGCTTCACGGCAGTCCGGTGGAGTGAGAGTATAAGCAAACCCACGAGGTGGATCAGGGCCCAGCAAAGACGGACTCCACCTTAAGATAGGCGGAACCCCACCTAAGAAAGGTGGACATAGATAGATATCCACCTTAAGAAAGGTGGACAGTCTCTAGAGACTAAATAAAAATACTGATGCATTCTTAAAGGTAGGAACCTCTCCTTCATTAACCCATCTTTACCAAATCTGCCCACTGGCACTTAATAAAATTAACATCTTTTCACTCTGCTTTGTCAAGATTAACAAAAATTCTCTTCCACAAAAACACAAAAATTTCATTGTCATGCTCTTATATGGAGAGAGGCGGTAAGCACACAGTACAGTCAAGCTTTGAAGGTCCCCTTAATCAAACAAAAATATAGAGATGGCAATAAATTAGCTGTCCTTCATATTGAGGAAACAAAACACCTGCTGAAAACTTGGTTTACGCAGAAGCAATTAGTTCACATTTATGGTGTCTCTAGAGACTAAATAAAA
>JAHWGI010000642.1:0-44658 GCA_029379305.1 Frankliniella fusca | reverse complement strand
ACTGGTAACGCCACAGACGTGATTGCTAATCTGCAGCATCAAGAGGTCCCCATCACGTTCCAGAGTCTGGATGAGGCGTTGGTGAAAACCTTCAGCAAGACAGCATCCATGTGGGAGCGAAAAAAAGACTTCAACACGCTCTCACAGGAAAAGGACCAGTCCATCCGCCAGTTCGCCAGGCAAGTCGAGCGCTTAGGGCGATCATACCTAAGGAACGTGAAGGAGGCGGACATCCAAGAGGCCTTGGTGGAGCGATTCATTAAGGGCCTCACGGACAAGAAGGCAGCCGCACGGTTGGCGTTTGCCGCACTGCCCACCTTGGACGAGGCGATGAAGACTCTCAACAGGGGCCTAAGTCTCGAGATTGATGAGCCACCGTCAAAGAGAGTTCGTCTCACCAAGGCGGAGGAGGACGACAAGGAGGAGGACGAGAAGACCAAAAAGAAGGACGCCAAGGTCAACATGGTCTTCCCGTCGGAGCCGTCCACATCAACAGCTGGCCAAGATATGAGCAGCGACGGCCAGAGAGGAAGAGGCCGAGGACGCGGTCGCGGTCGTGGCCCAGGACGCGGCAGGGGGTCCGGCAGGGGTCGCGGTGGATACAGCAGCAACCCCGACCAGTACATGCAGTGCAGGTTCTGTGGAAACTTGGGACACAGAATGGCCAACTGCAGAGCCATGGCACGCACCAACCAGCAAGCTAAGTGTCATAACTGCGGACAACCAGGACATTTCATGAGAGACTGTAAAAAGAGTAATACAGCAAAATTTGAAATGCCTAATGTTCCGCCGGATTTGTACAAAGCCACAATGCAATGGTTCTTAAGTCAGGGCTTCGAAAACAAAAAGAAGCCACCCCATGTACCAAAGCCTGACGACACGCAGGAAAACTAGAACCAACTTCCACTGAAACGGTGGCAATGGAAGTTGATGAGAATGTTAACGAAAAGACTGAAAATGTACAAACTAGTCTTAATGAAAAACCACCGGTGATTTCTCCAGACATTCCTATGTTAAAAGAATGTTGTACAAAGTCTGAGAATCACCGGGAGGTCAGTATTGTTCCTTGTTATATGTGCACAAATGTAAATACCGCACCAATGATCGACTGTAAAATTCTGAATAAAAACAAAAGTGGATGTATAGACACTGCAGCAGTTATTACAGTTATCCCAAGGACAAGAGACCTCCCAGTAGCAAGGCTCAGACTAAAAGGAGTCACATCACACAAAGCAAGCCTATATGGTCCGACCATGACAGAGTTTGAAATTGGAGGCAAAATATTCAAACACGAGACATATGAGGCAGATATCCAGGAATATATCTTGGGAATAGATTTCTTGCATAAATTTGATGCAATTATAGGCGTAAAGAAACAAGTCCTAGAGATTGGTGAGGGGCCTAACAGGGTGGAAGTACCATTTACGTTAGGAGAAACAAAAAATGCAAACATTTATACTACGGACAGGGTAGCCTATACAGTGAGGGCTGAGAGCAGCTTCACACTTAAACCTTTCGTGGAGAAAGAGGTTGCCACAATACTTAGGACGGATACGGTAACTGATGAGTCAGTTAGGGGAAGAACTGACGCCTGTCAGAGTAGTGGACACACTCAGGGTCTAGACTTGGGTGAAGGGGACCACACCCAGGGCAGGGTGGTTCTCAACACTCAGGTAGTGGGCCAAGCAGTGTCGTCAGACTCTGAAGGAGATAAAATAAAGGGATCCCTAAATGAGAACAGCCAGTTACCAGGGGAGACTAAGTTAGGATTATTCGTATCTAATCCAGCATTTGGAAACAAGGTTTCCAAATTACCACCAGGAGTGGTGGCACAATCAGGCGTTGTACCTTGTCTAACAGCACCAATCTCTGTGACCATACAAAATCTGGGGGATAAGTGTATCACAATACCAAAGTACGCAGTACTAGGAGAGGTATTTATCCTACACCCAGATACGTATGAAAAAGAATTTAATCAGGACTTCAAAGAGACAGGGGAATATGACGAAAGGGAAGAAATAGAAAACATGGATGTAGGTGTAGATGTGGATGAAAGAGCACAGGTGAACGTGGTCAACCATGACACAACTCCATTTTCTGACGCAGAAATCAACACTGTTCCAAGTCTCCCAGAGATAAAGGAAGATGAACCACTTCCAAAAGACTTGCAGGAGTTGGTAGATAGATGCACGCAACTATCTGAAACAGAAAAACAGGAGTTGGCTAAAGTGCTAAGAAAGCATCATGACATCTTTGCAAAGGACAACACCACGTTTGGTAAATGTCCCTGGATAAAATTCAGGATTGACACTGGTGATCACCCACCCATTAAACAAACAGCCAGACCTATACCAATTCATTATAGGCAGGCAGTAAGGGAGACTATTAAGAAATATTTAGAGCAAGGTGCTATAAAGCCTAGTCAATCGGCATGGGCTTCTCCTATTCTATGTGTGATGAAAAAGACAGGAGAAGTAAGGGTCTGTATTGACTATAGAGCTTTAAATGCAGTCACAAGAGTCCCCGCCACGCCTATACCAAGGGTACAGGATCTGCTGCAGCACATGGGTGGCAAAAAGATGTATCATGCTTTCGATTTAGCACACGGATACCACAATCTAGAAATTCACCCTGATGATCAACCCAAAACGGCTATAATATTGCCGGAAGGTCTGGGACTTGCACATAGGCAGTTTGAGTTTACCAGGTTAAGCTTTGGACTGGCCGCAGCACCAGGTGCCTTCCAGTATATTACAGACCGAGTCATTACCCCTGCAAAAGTCAAAACACCCGAAAATGACTTAGGTGAAACTGTATCAGTTTACCTGGACGATATCTGCATAGGAGGAGACAATTTCACACAAATGCTCCAAAAGTTGGAAGCATTATTTAATAGAATACGAGCAGCAGGCTTCCTTCTAAAAGCCAAAAAGTGTGAACTCTTCCAGCCAGAAGTCTCGTATCTAGGCCACAAATTGTCTGAAAAAGGAATAAAAACTGATCAGAACAAAATAGACAAAATACTCAGTTGGCCAGCACCAACCAATGTCAAAGAAGTAAAGTCTTGGCTTGGTTTGGTACAGTACTACTCAAAGTATGTTCCCCATATGGCAACAATAGCAGCGCCAATATTTAAGCTACAAAAACAGGGACAAATCTTTGATTGGACTACAGAGTGTCAAGAAGCTTTTGACAAAATTAAAAAGCTACTAACAACGGCACCAGTGCTGGGAACACCAGATGTGACAAAGGGACCTTTCACTATCACAACAGACGCTAGTCTCACAGGTCTTGGGTGTGTTCTAAGTCAGGAACAAGATGGTAAAGATGTCACCATAGCATACTGGTCCAAGACTCTAAATCCAGCACAAAGAAATTATTGCACTACCCATAGGGAACTTTTAGCAGTTGTGGAAGCCATCAAAACATTCCATCACTACCTGGCAGGGGCTCCATTTATAGTGAAGTCTGATCACGCAGCACTGCAGTGGTTAAAGAACTTCAAGAATCCCACGGGCAAGTTGGCACGATGGCTGGAGAGACTGGCTCCATACAAGTTCCAAGTGGTACACGTCAAAGGTAACAGCATAGGGCATGCAGACGCCCTATCCAGGAGACCTTGTGACAACTGCAAGAAGTGTGACCGCCTAGAGGAAAGAGACAAAGAGGTATTAGTGTGCAAATGCAGCACGACTAAAGTTTGTGAAAATAACTGTACAAATTGTCTCTTTGAGGAAAGAAAACAGATAAGATTGACTAATAACACCATTACCGTTAACTGGACAAAAGTTGTTCCTGATGGTATGAGCCCGACAGACATCAGAAAGGCTCAATTGCTTGATCCCTGACATAATGCCTATTATGGTAGCAGTACAGGATCAAAAGAAACCTGAATTTCAGGAGATTGCAGAAAATAGCAACAAGACCAGGTCACTTTGGTTCCAGTTCAACTCATTAGTAATCGAGGGAGGAGTTCTCTACAGAAAGTTTGAACATCCCAGTGGTCTAAAAGAAAAGGAGGAATTACAGTTAATTCTCCCAACAAAATTGGTGAAATCAACGGTAAAAACTTACCATGAGCAACTAGGTGTGGGTAATCATTTTGGAGTAACCAAAACATTGGCATATCTGAAAAGATTCTTCTGGTGGCCAGGAATGTTCGAAGATACTTATGAGGTAGTATCACGATGCAAAATATGTGCCAAATACAAGGGTCCAAAACACCACACCAAAGTTCCGTTGAAACTGTTCCAGGAAGGAGTCCTTCATGGACGTTGGCATGTAGATATCTGTGGGCCTATAAGTCCTAAAAGCAGAGAAGGACATGAATACATATTAGTTGCAGTGGAGGCTTTTTCTGGATGGCCAGTGGTAGTGCCACTGTATAAACAAACAGCAGACGAAATAGCTCAGGCACTAATAACTCATGTATTCTCCATATTTGGTGCACCACAGTCACTGCTAACGGACCAAGGAAAAGCGTTTGACTCAAAACTCTTCCAAGAAATCATGGAACTCTACCAAATAAAGAAACTGAGAACAACGGCATTCCATCCTGCAACAAATGGAAAAGCAGAAAGATGGATCAAGACGTTAAAACAACACCTGATGATATTGGTGGAACAGGACAGAGAAAATTGGCCGAAATACCTGCCATTCATAGCACAAGCTTACAGAAACTTACCTCATTCGTCACACAAGTTTTCTCCATATGAGGTTATGTTTGGAGCTGCTATGAGGAGCCCACTGGACGCGGAACGCGGTTCCCCGCCCAAGAACGTTGATATGCACAAGCTCTACCCAATGTGGGTTCGGAAAACTATGCAGGATATTCACGAAGTTGTTGCAGACATGAATAGGAAAGCTGCAAAAAGGATGAAAGCTTATTATGACAGAAACGCAACACTCTCACCATTCCTGGAGGGGGATCTCGTGTACCTCTACTACCCCAGACGAGTCACGGGCATATCAGCCAAATTAACGACAAGGTGGGAAGGGCCTTACAAAGTCGTAAACCTGATCAATGATTGTAATGCCAGGATAGAACGGGTAGACAACCCGAGTAAAAAGTTAATCGTCCACATAGATCGTCTTGCACGATGCCCGGCCGAGGAGGCAAATGTAAACAAACAAGACGATATGAGAAATGCGTGGTTACTATTTGTACAGTAAACACTGCCACATGGACGCTCGCGGCGCGAGAATTTAAAGAAGAATAACTAGTTGCTATAGCACCCATTGTTGAACAGCAGGGACGCCTGGGGAATGACGGATAAGGCTAGCGTCCCCTCAGTAGCGTCCCAAGCGAGCTAGCGAACAGATCAAGTGAAGTGCGTGACGAACCAGAGAAAAATGACCGAGAAAAACGAGTCGGAAATCTTTTTGGATACTGGAAAAAGGAAGAACACGTTCACAAAAATGAAAGTGACTTCATCTGGTTTCAACGAAGATGGTACAAGAAAAAGGATTGTGAATTTAGGAAGTGTAGCAAAACCTACAAGTGCGAAGCCAGACCAAGGCAAATTAAAAGAAGTCGTTGACAGAATGAAAAGAAAATTTGCTCAAGATCAAGAAGCTTCAAGAGCAAAGAAAGCCAAGATCATGATAAACAAACCAGTAATCCAGAAAAGAAAAGCAGCAGTGAAAGTGAAAAAGCAGAGTGAAACAGGAAAAGCCAGTGAATCCACCAAAGCAGAGAAATCAGTGAATCCGCAAGAGCAAGGAAAAATCAGTGAAGCCTCTGACATGATGGATTGGGACATGCCTGTGTTAGAAGCGGACAAAACCCTGTCCATATCACTCAACGAGGCAGAAGCATCGACCACTTTATCATTCCCTCCCATCAAGAAAATAGTGAGTTTGCCAACAAAAATAGTGCTGCCTGAATCACTCCTAAAAGATCTACAGTTGAGTGAAGATTCAGACGAGGAAGAATCAAGTCTTAGTGCGGAAATTAATCGTCTGGAGGCCGAAGTGAACAAAATAAGTGTAGAGCCAGAGATGCAAGACCGACTAAGCATGCAAGATAAACAAACAAATCAAGTCAGTGAGTCCGAAAACATCCACGAGTCAGAAAAAGAGGAGGAGTTAGAAAAAGAAATTTCACAAGAGGAGCAAGCCATACGGGAGCTGGAGGAGAAGCTAGCAGAACTCCAGAACAAGAGCAAGAAAGAAGAACTCACCTGCGGAGGCATGGCATTGGGAATGCCATGGAAGCTGACTGAAGTGACGAATGTTAGTGTACCAAGTGGAAGACTCGAGTGGTTAAGTGAAATTCCCAAAAGACTTGAGGAAACTAAGGGACAGTTAAAAGTGCACCCACAAGACCCCCGTAGAAATAAAAGGTGCAGGAAGTGTCATCGACGCTTTCATGTGGCGAAAGACTGTCCCAATAAACCAGTGACAAAGTGAATTTCAGTAAACGTTTCGCCACCCAGTTAGTGAAACTTGTGATACCAACGCATGCTTATTAAAATATTAGTTTAAGTATGCCAAAATCTTGATTGTTATGTTTAAGTGTGCCAAAACTTGATTACTAAGTGTTAGTTTGCCAAATGTTCTTGTTCAATAAAACATGTATCATGCAATAAATGATAAATGAAAAGCAAACATACAAGATGAGTAACTATATTTCCAAAACTCAGTCACAAATGCTCATTCAGATAAAATGAAAACAAATTTGCAAACAGAAAAAAAAATGGAACGATGAAACTGAGCAACATACAGGGATGTAAGGAGAGTAATGGAAGGAATGAAAACAACAACAAAAAAAAAGAGAATTTCTTGAAGTCAGGAAAACATAATGAGGACGGAAGGGATTCTGAAAAGGAAAGGAAAGTGGAAAAGTCACAAACAGAAAATAGGAATCAACAGACACCCACCAAAACAAGGGAAACTAACCTCACTCCTTACTCCTCGGACCCAGCCGTGGGAGAAGACGCAGAGGCCTCCGATCGCATACGGTGCAGTTCCAACTGCGAATAAACAAACAACAATAACTAAACACGCAGAGATTTTCAAAAGGATGGCGCAGAGAGAGGATGCTTACAAAAGGCACGCGCAAGCAGCGAGCACAGATATAAGGAGAATTAGGTCCGTACAAAACAGTCAAAGAAAGCTTTTTGACACAAAATACGTAGGACCCGGTAAGCACGAAGAAAGGAGAAGCATAGGGAGCGCATTGGCCACATAATAAAACTGGCTCTCCATCTTCGGTAGCACGATGATAATTAAAACATACGACGGAGGACATCACGACGGAAGGAAAAAGAAACTCACGCTCAGGGTTTCAACGATGTCCTCAAACGGCTCAGGATAATGCTGGACCAGAATATTAGCACTCATGATTATGACTGATCAATAACTGGTACGGGATAACAAAAATGATAACGATTGATGGCGATCGGAAGGAAAAAGCACGCGAAACAGTGACGAGGAATACACCGGAGGACGCTAGACGAGTAACGGACGAGTAACGGACAAAGGACACGGAGCGCAAAACAAGTGAATAACGACGCGCACGACCAGGGGAAGTTTTCTTGGAAAAGGTGGAGGGGGTAAGGAGCGACAGCCAATCAGAAGCAAGGACCGAAGCGACCGGCTCGGCAGCGCGGTTCGCGTTCGGGAGACCCGAAGTTCAAACGGATAACGGATCCGACAGACGGCAGGCTCCGAGATGATGAAATAAAATAAACAGCACTAGTGTGGAGAACACATTCAGAAAAGAGAGGAGGATAGAAGTTAAAGAAATATTTCCAAAAGAAATCGGAAATCCAAAAATCAAACACATCAAGACGACGCAGAGCAACCTCAGGACAAGAGCAACGACGATCAACGGAGGCAGAAGGAATCGACGCTGGATCAGACACACGAAACATCCTTTATTAAAAGCTAAGTATCCCTTAACCTCAAGAGGTTAAAAGTGTTCAGCAAGTTAAAATTTTAAGGTGTCACGTAGATAGGATTAGCTAGAGGGTAGGAGACACCTAGGGCTAGCAAAGCAAGCTCTAAGGCAGTAGTAGAAAAGTGCAACATTTACTGTTCCAGGATTCATTGTGTGTTTCAGGTATCCTGTTACACCCTTACAGCAACTTCAAGATCTCAAGACCTAATCATATTCAAACTGGTACGGAACCCCGTGGTTGACACCCTTGAAGGACTTGACTACTATTAAACAGGATTAATAGTGGGCCGGAGTAGGGGTCATACTAATGCATTGCTACATGCTAGGGGGAAAGTCAATTCGTTTTTGTTTGCACACTGAGTCAGACCAGTAGGGTTGAATAACCCGTAGGTTTGCACAATAGTACAGGAATAATATAAATTGCAGCCACCGAACCGTGAAAAAATTAATTCATGAAATTTTTTTTCACCATTCGACTCAGAATTTCATGCTCTATCACATATTCAAAATCGCCGAAAATCCCCGCATTGGAATTTTGGTGGGAGGCGTTCAAAGTTAAAATAACCTTAAAAAAGGGTAAATTAAGCTAAAAATGTATTCACACAATGTTTCTACCTCCGGATTTGAGATCTTGGTGGTTATAGTCTATACTAACCATCCTCAACCCGAATCGGGATGTTGCCGAAACACTTTCCGCCTCCTACTGGTTCAAAATCCAAGATGGCGTCCCCAAAAGGGCCTAAATGATCAAAATTTTAAATCATGCCTATACCGTCGAGTTTGGTATCGTTTCGCGGGTTTCTGAGGTAGCTGAGCTCGAAAATGAGTGTCCCGTGACTCCCCGGCAACCGGAAGTACCGAAATCAAGATGGCGGCCGTAGCCCGCCACCATTTAAAATGCGTTCGCGGCTCTTCTGACGTACAGTTTGTCGCTGAATGTAGGTGTTGGTGTCCATGCCTGTGTGTGTGTGTGTGTGTGTGTGTGTGTGTGTGTGTGTGTGTGCGCGCGCGCGCGCGCGCGTGTGTGTGTGTGTGTGCGCGCGCGGGCGCGTGTGTGTATGTGTGTGTGTTGGTGTGTGCCTCCGTGCCCCCCACTCCTCCGCGCCGTCCTCGTGGTCGCCCCCACCGCCTCGAACGATGCGGCGCGGCGGCCGGCCGCGCGCCGAGGCGGCCGGTCCCCACCTCACCTGCGGCCGGTCGGCACCCCCCACCCCGCATCTTGATTGTTGCGTCGCCCGCTCGTCCCCTGTTCTGCCGCTTGCACGTCCCGTCTTAGCTTGGAGCAGCCGCGCGGCTGAAACTTTTTTTTCTCGCGGTACTTAATGTTTCAATCGATTTTGTGGCGAATTTTCTTTACCGATGATGGGTGTGTGTGTTCTGTGTGATGGGCGTGAGTCCGGCGATGTTGTAGTAGTGGAAAGAGGCATCGAAAGGATTAGATACGCAAGTAACCTGAAGAAAGATGGTGTTAATGAGAAGTTAGACGCTCTAGTGAAAGCAAGTGAAAAAGTGATTGTCCATGCAGCCTGTCGGAAGACCTACACTTCTCATCTGAAGGCTCTTTCGGTAAGTCATTTCTCCTCAACAAACCTAACCTAATTCTGTAATTCCCTCTTATTCTTTGTAACGGCTTTTGTTTTGGTCCTGTGCTGTACAGGAGGATAAGGAAAATGTCGTTCCCTTAAAACGGAGATCCAGTTCTGCATTTTTTGATTTTAAATTTCACTGTCTGTACTGTGGGGCCTCCCTAGAGCCCTTTGGAAGTAAGACTCCGCACAAAATGTTATCTAAGATTTGCTCTGTGACGTCTGAAAACGCCAAAACCAAGATACTAGAGAGAGCTCAAGCAGTTGGAGGTGACCAAGGCGATGCTGTTATTTGCCGTCTTGCTGGTGTTTTGGATCTGCGTGCGGTTAACGCGCGGTACCACGTTGACTGTTACCGCAAATTTCAACCTGTTTTGAAGACACCCGGCAGGCCAGTCAATGAAATTGCTCGCTCCGCTGTCGACATTTTAGTAGAAGAGTTAAAATGTGATTCTGAGTGCCAGTTTTCTGTGAACGAGCTTGCCGATAAACTAAATAAAGAGGCAGGTGAAAATGCCTATACACCCCGCTATCTGAAAGAACTTCTCAAGTCCCGATTCGGCGAAGAAAATATCGTCTTCACAGATTTTGAGGGGAAAAATAGTGTGTTCTGCTTTCGTGACACAGCCAACAAGTTTGTATACGACAAATGGCACGCTGAGAGGAAGAGTTCCGGCGAAGATGACCGCTCCAGAATTGTTCAGGCTGCGGCGAAAATAATTCGAGAGGACATCAGATTGCGCACATTTGATAACGACAAGTACATGATCGGCGGGCCATTAGATGAAGAATGTATGGTACCTGACTCGTTGCGGCTGCTTATGTCAGAAATTATTAAATCAACAACTGACTCTAAACAAGCAGAGAGGAGTCGCGAAGCAATCTGTCAATCAATTGTAGCCGCCTGCCGCCCACGCTCCTACATTTCACCAATACAGCTGAATTTGAGTGTGTATATGTTCCTGAATGAAGGCTCTAGGCACTTGATCGATTTGCTCCATAGCTTAGGTCTCGCAGCTAGCTACACAGAAAGTAGAAGATTTATTGCATCTTTGCTAAATTCGGAGAAAACCGAAGATGACGTGATTCAGAAATCTAATCAGTATGCCTTCGATAATGCCGACTATAATGTCCGCACCCTGGATGGCCATAGAACATTTCACAACATGGGAGGAATCAGTTGTTCGACTCCTCGTACATCCGAACCACCTCTATGCACAGGTACGACAACTATCTCAAAATAATAATAAACAATAATTTTTTTTCTTATTTGCAAAGTAACGAGAAATTTTTTTTTCTAGTTCCAAGAATGAAGGGGAAAATTATCATGGATGTCAGCAAGGGTCGCATTACTGTAATGCCCTATGTGAAACCTGCCGTTTCTAGTATTAAAAGCATAGTCGCTTCTGATCTGGCAGTCAAGAAATTATTCCCTAGCATGAAAAGGGCTCTGGAGATTGACTCTTTGTGGATGGCAAGCTTTTCTTTGCCAAAAGAAATGATACAGGTATTTTTTATATAATTTCTCATGCTTAAAAATGCTACTTTAAATTAAACCATTTTAATTGTACTTACTGTTTTATTGCAGGGTGTACGTCTCCCGTCATGGAGTGGCTATATGGAAGTCATACACAGTAATTGTGGCCCATATGACGTGTCTGCAGTTCACTATTTGCCCTTCATTAATTTGGACCCAACAAATTTGACCTGTATTTATACTGCCCTTAATTTTGCTTACAACCAGTGTAGACAACAAATGCAAAAAACCTGCATTGTCACATTTGATCAGCCTTTATTCATGAAGGCTACTGAAATCTCAACTGGTTGCTCGGATCTCAGAAATGTTGTCGTCATGCTAGGCGGATTTCACTTTATTATGTCATATTTAGGATGCATCGGTGAGATCATGTCTGGTAGTGGACTAGAGGATCTGTTTGCGACAGTCTACGCTAAAAACAGTGTGCCTCATATGTTAAGTGGCCACTCCTATGCGAGGTCCATGCGTGCTCACTCGCTTGCTCAACAGGCACTCGCAACTGTAATTCTAAAAAAAACAGTAACAGAAGACAGTGATCTCCTCTTGGAATTAGTTTCCCTCCACAAGCAGCTTATGAGCGAGAAACAGCTTTGCGAAGAAGCACTTGCGATAGCAAGTAAAATACGGCAAATATATGAGGAGAAATGCACGCAGCTTTCAGCTACGAGTCGAACTGCCAAGCTCTGGATCGAGTATCTTAACCAGGTGAGAAAATAGTTATTTTTACGATGACCGCGTGCTCAGGGGCGTATGAAGGTCCGAGCGACAGGGGGCGGTGCTCTTCAGGTTGCCTACATGCAGGGGGTTTGTAGCACAAATTGCCTATCTTTCAGGCGGCTGTCTAGAGGCCACGGGGCGATCGCCCCCCCCCTCCCTCCGCCCCCCCCCCTCTTAATACGCTCCTGCGCGTGCTACGTGCTTTCCTGCCGGTGCTCTGACGCCTTTGCTGATAGGCAGTACCGCTGGACACGGGAGTTGCGCACGGTTGCCTATCCTTCGCTCGTCAGGCGCCCAATGCAAAACGTTTTTGTTTTCGTTTTGTTTCAGTTTGAGCTTGTTCGGCTGTTTACACGAGCAATGCGATCCGGTGATTGGGCGCTGTATCTTGACTCTATGAAGGCTATGTTGCCAATGTTTCATGCTGCTGCTCATTTGCCGTATGCTAAGGCCGTGCATATCCACGTACAGAGAATGGAATCCCTGGAAAGTGTTATGGATATTTTTGAATTTGAAAATTTCACAAGGTAACAGAATTTTAAAAAGTTTATCCTTTAAAAAATTAAAAGAAACATTTCTCTTAATAGTTATTTTTTTCTTTCAGTCGTGGATTTTTTGCTGTGCGACACCAAGATATGTTTTTCAAGGGCGTTCCAATGGACCTAACTATTGAGCAAAAATTAATGAGACATCTGAAAACCAGTGGACTTACAAGAGGACGCGGGATAACAGAGAGCACACTGGCGCAGTTTGTCGCAGCATTTCCACTTTGTGTCCCTTTCTGTCATGCTTTGGAAGAATTCTGTGGAGTAAGGAAGGAGTCATCGGAGCAGCACGTGGAGCTACGCAAAAGCTGGCAAGTACGAGATGAGAAAGACAGAGACCAATTTCTTGAGTGGCTTGAGTCCCATCCTCCGTTTGACGAGCGGCCAAAGGACATGCTTGTCTCCCTTTCCACTGGTATAGTGGCGGACTCGTCCATTAACTGTGATGAGGCGTGGGAAATCGGTGTTAAATGTTTGACCGCCATACATGGCCAAAATTTTGCTGATTTAAAATTAAAGAGAAAGGACAAGATTAAGCCATTTTCGGCTATGACAAACAACATGAAAATTGCAGATGAAGAAATAACTATTAATCCTAATCAGTTATTCAATCGTATAATTTGTATGCTGAATTTGAATAATGGACAACTGTCTGATTACCTGGAATATGAGTTAGCGCCAACAGCCCCTTGCCTATTTGATAATGGTTCGATGCGTAAGACAGATAAGTCAGCCCTCGCCAAAGCCATAGATATGATCTGCCCCCCTGTCGCCACCGTGCCACGTGGTAAACAATATGTTGTCGATGGCAGAATGCTCCTCCGTGCCATGCCCTGGCCCCGGCCTGCGTCTTATGGGGAGTTGTGTGATGCATATTGTGCGTATGTTGTGCGGCGGTATGGACCCAATGCCACCGTAGTATTTGATGGCTATGGAGACCAGCTCTCAACGAAGGCGGCAGAACAGCTCCGTCGATGCGCTGGAAACACATCGCCAAACCTCACGATAAACGGCTCCACCATGATCACCACAGCCCAAGCTAATTTTTTGGGCAATGGCAGAAACAAAACAAGTCTAATAGGACTTCTCACGCCAGTTTTTGAGGGCGCTGGGCTGACAGTCGTGCAAGCGCAGTCCGACGCCGACACTCTCATTGTGGAGCAGGCCCTTGAACGTGCGTCGTCACACGACGTCGCCGTGGCCGCTACTGACACTGACATTTTAGCACTGCTAATTCAACGAGTGCCTCCTCAGTCATCTATTTTCCTGAATAGCCCTGGATCAAGTGGGAGACCAGACAAGATATATGACATTCGCCAAGTACAAGCTGCTCTAGGACCCTTACGAGAAGTAATTCTAGTTATCCACGCTCTCACTGGATGCGACACAACTTCTGCTATTTTTAATAAGGGAAAAGTTGGCATAACTAAACTGCTTGAGAGCAAAAAAGAACTACTTGAAAAGGTCAAACTTTTCAATAAACCAGACGCCAATCTCGAAGAAATTGTTCAAGCTGGAGAAATAATTTTGGCAGCACTCTATGGAAACCAGAACAAGACTCTGAATGAACTCCGTTTCTCGATGTTCAACAAATTGACAGCCAGACAAAAATTAAGTGCTGATTTCCAGTTGAAAGTCCTACCTCCCACATCAGGAGCTGCTCGACAACATTCACTGAGAGTGTACCTTCAGGTAAAACTTACTTTTAAGCTTAATGAGAGAGAGAGAGAGAGAGAGAGAGAGAGAGAGAGATAGACGGAGCTCACAAAATGTTAAAACTAAATATATTTTTACAGGTGCAACAATGGCTCGGCCACACGTTGGATCCTCTACAGCATGGGTGGAAGATAGTATGCAGTCAACTCGTTCCTGTTTCAACAGAGCAACTGGTAGCACCCAAAGAGCTACTTGACTTGATACGCTGCAACTGCAAGAAAGGATGCCAGAGAGGCTGCGACTGTAAAAGAAGCGGACTTCCGTGCAGTGTATTGTGTAGTCCCTGCGAGGGCAAAGACTGCTGCAATACCAACCGTCTCCATGAAGACCCCGATGAAGATGTCGATGATCCTTCGGCATAAACCAGTGCAGATAAATATTTACAATTATGTTATTAAAGATACTGCTGCTGCTAGTGAGCTTAAAATGTTCCTATTTCTTATTTACTTAAAAATTGTATGTGTGTTCGTTGCGGGCTGGGATGGGGCGTGGCAACACCACACACACACACACACACACACACACACACACACACATACGTGTATGGGCAGGTCTTTGGGGACCCCGTCTCAAACAGACCTTTGGGGACCAACAGATTTAAAGGAAAGAGACATAAAATCGTGTTCAGAAGGTTTGGTTTGACAGAAAAACTTTTATCGGATTTTAAATTTAACACAAAATAAGGAGTGTATATTGCATCCGTAGAAAGTACGCTTTTGGGGACCGTGTGTTTCCCTTCGATATTTTGGCCGGCTTTTCGGCACCAGGTGTAGCAAGTGTGTGTGTATCAGTACGTTGCAAGCATATGGGGACCTCGGTGGGGCTGCAGCAGAGAGCAGGCCTTTCGGGACCAAGTGCGTGTATCAGTACGTGGCAGGCATATGGGGACCTCTGTGGCGCTCCAGCAGAGAGCAGGCCTTTCGGGACCAAGTGCGTGTATCAGTACGTGGCAGGCATATGGGGACCTCAGTGGCACTCCAGCAGAGAGCAGGCATTTCGGGACCAAGTGCGTGTATCAGTACGTGGCAGGCATATGGGGACCTCATAGGCACTCCAGCAGAGAGCAGGCCTTTCGGGACCAAGTGTGCGCCCTGGAATCCCTGGTGTTCTTTTTTAATCACGCTGTGAAATGGGTGAATATTTTCCACACATCTTAAAAAGAGCGCATAAATTTAGTTCTCTGCAAGGAGGGAACTTTCGTATATTTCTACTGTGTAGAAGTGCGTGCTCGGTGGTCTGAAATGAAACGGTGCTGTTTTTTTAATTTATTTAAGCTACACATTTGCAGAGACTTGCATAGCTACGTACACACGCTTACTGGCAATGTACTTTTTCGTACATGGGAAATGTACGCATATAAACGTACGGATTTATGTAAAAAATCGTGCAGAATTATGTAGAATACTGTACATAAATCTGTTTATTATTGTGCATTTTTTCGACATGTAATAAATTCTGCAGATCTATGCACAATATTTTACATACTTCTGCACGATTTTTTACATAAATCCGCACGTTTATATGCGTGCATTTCACATGTACGAAAAAGTACATTGCCAGTTAGTGTGCAAAATAGAACATAAGCCGGGAGTGTTTACCCTTGTTGGTCTGTGAATGAATACTCGTACACTTGCAGGTGAGAGAATGGCCCTAGATGAGACCCATGGAAAGGCCAGGATTTCAAAGTGTGTGAATTGATATTCGCTCAACTGCTAGTGAGCGAAAGGTCACCTACACACCTGCAAGTGTACGATTAGTCATTCACGCACCTACTAGTGTTCGAATGGTTGTGCGCTCACCTTTCAGTGTGCGACATACATTCAATTACCTGCAGTAGGGCAACATTCGTTCACTTGGATTTCCAGTGTGCAGATTCTCGACGTCTGTTATGGCTTTGCAATAGCTGGTGCTCGTGTCCAAGTGTGCAAACATTCGACACTTGCGAGACGTCAAAGTTTAGACGTAATTGTAATGTCGAGCAAAACTCGACACTGTGTAGTACTAAATAGCACACTTTAGGCGTGACAAATAGCACACTTGTTTTACCCGTGCAGAAAAATAAAATAGAAACCAGGCGTTTTACCAGCTGACTTATGTGACCAGACAATTTCAATGAGCGTAAACATACGTAAGAAAACCCGCGTCTTTCCCTCGTCACAAATGTAGACGGGTTTTAGTCCGTTCTTACATGAATAGTTACTTAACTATCCACTGCAAATTCACGAGTCCTAATTCTCGCTCCCACACGAGTGAGAATCTGAGGGCAATTTTATTATAACTCTCTGCAGAGTAAGAATTTTTTTCCTTGCTCTATTTGAGAAAGAAATTGGTATCTTCGCCCTGATAAAGTTCAGTGTTCTAACGAAAATCAATACTACAAAAGGAGATGGAAAGTAAAAGCTAGCACAATTTTAGAAACAAATACGCACGTTACTCTTTGCTCTGTCTTTACCGAAATCCCAACTGTGAGCATTGCAGGCAGTATATAAAGTGTGTATGATATGCTCACTGTATTTAACGTGTGCAAACACTAAATCCTAGTGCATTTTGTCGTCCAGAAACATGCAAGATTTCAAGCAACCATAAGGAGATGCACATTTTCATGCATACCTATGCGAAATTTGTGCATAGGTATGCACAATTTGTCCATTATTATGCAAAAAACATGTGTATGTTAGTGGTTGTTTTAAATCCTGAATGTTTATGCACAACAAATTGCAGAAGGGTTTAGTGTGCATCCCTATGCTCACTGCAGGTTGTGAATTGCCATGCTCCCTGTTCAAAATGTGCGCAAGGATCACTGTTGGTCACGCAGGAAGCCTCTTATTGCACACGATAACTTAAAAAAATGTATGCAATGATAACTGTTGCCGTTTTAGTAGACAGGTCCATGCACACATTACAAACAGAGAGCATGCCCATGCAGGCGTTTTATACAGTGTGCATATTTTGCACACTTTATATACAGAGTGCATGCCATGCGCGCTTTACATACAGTTAACACTGCTCACTTTTACGTTTTCAGAGTTGCGTGGGAACGGGCTAGGGACCAATAGCAGGTGATCTTTGAAATTAAGCTTAACAACTTAATGGAATGAACGTAAAACCTGGTTACAAAAGGTACCAGTTAATTTCAACAAGCTAACCGATACGTAAAAAAAAACATGTGTTTTACGTTCGTCACAATAAAGGCGGGATTTCGTCCGTTATAACGCAAACGAACAAATTTAATTTTCTTGTCTTTTCGTGATTTGAGAATGTACCAAAACACCTGGCTACGTAAACCCATGCACATGCGTATCTGACGTAAAGAATTCTTACATAGTCACGCATAAAAAGGCTCACTTTTTTCGTAATTCTAAACAATTTTTGCATAGTTATGTAAGAAATTTAACGTAAGCTACGCATGTGCATAGATTAACATAGCTACGTAGAAAAAAGTACATAAGCCGGGAGTGTGTACACCTGTTGGTCTGTGAATGAGTTCTCGTACACTTGCAGGTGAGAGCAGGCCTTTCGCGACCAAGTGTGTGTATCAGTACGTGGCAGGCATATGGGGACCTTAGTGGCGCTCCAGCAGAGAGCAGGCCTTTCGGGACCAAGTGTGTGTATCAGTACGTGGCAGGCATATGGGGACCTCATAGGCACTCCAGAAGAGAGCAGGCCTTTCGGGACCAAGTGTGCGCCCTGGAATCCCTGGTGTTCTTTTTTAATCACGCTGTGAAATGGGTGAATATTTTCCACACATCTTAAAAAGAGCGCATAAATTTAGTTCTCTGCAAGGAGGGAACTTTCGTATATTTCTACTGTGTATTTTTGCATAGTTGCGTGCTCGGTGGTCTAAAAAGAAACGGTGCTGTTTTTTAATTTATTTAAGCTACACATTTGCAGAGACTTGCATAGCTACGTACAAAATAGTACATAAGCCGGGAGTGTTTACCCTTGTTGGTCTGTGAATGACTACTCGTACACTTGCAGGTGAGAGAATGGCCCTAGATGAGACCCATGGAAAGGCCAGGATTTCAAAGTGTGTGAATTGATATTCGCTCAACTGCTAGTAAGCGAAAGGTCACCTACACACCTGCAAGTGTACGATTAGTCATTCACGCACCTACTAGTGTTCGAATGGTTGTGCGCTCACCTTTCAGTGTGCGACATACATTCAATTACCTGCAGTAGGGCAACATTCGTTCACGAGTCCTAATTCTCGCTCCCATACGAGTGAGAATATGAGGGCAGTTTTATTACACCCTAACTGGGAATGTACTTTTTCGTACATGTGAAATGTAGGCATTTAAACGTGCGGATTTATGTACAAAATCGTGCAGAATTATGTAAAATATTGTGCATAGATCTGCAGAATTTATTACACGTCGAAAAAATTACCAATAATAAAAAGATTCATGTACAATATTCTGCATAATTCTGCATGATTGTTTACGTAAATCCGCACGTTTATATGCGTACATTTCACATGTACGAAAAAGTACATTTCCAGTTAGCGTGAACTCTCTGCAGAGTAAGAATTTTTTTCCTTGCTCTATTTGGGAAAGAAATTGGTAACTTCGCCCTGATAAAGTGAGGATTCTTGCTAAAGTAAAGTGAGACAAAACAATCCTCACCCAAATAGAGTGACTCTAAAAAATATGTTGCTCGAAGAGGGTAAGGTTAAAAATTCTCACTCCTTTTAAGCATGGAAAAAGTGTCCTCACCCATTTTGCGTAAGAAATAGGGTTTTCCGCTGGAAATAAACTGGAACCTGTGTAAGAAAAGCACGACCGACAGATCTGTTTCCTCCTGGGCCCTGATTGGTCAACGGTGACGTCACTGTAGCGATCAGCGAATGAGCGCGAAGGAGGAAACAGAGGCGACGGTCGTGCTTTTCTTCTTTAGGTTCCGGTTCCGTTCCAGCGGAATGCCCTAATGGATTCTAGGGTTTACGTTGACCGTGTCATTTGGTGATTCGAGAAGTTAACGAAACACCATATTCCAGAGGAAAGAGAAAAATAGTAGCAAGCTGAATCTTAAAAACAATAAACCATGTTACGCTTCACTTTTGTCTGTACGTGAGGTAAAAGACATTGCATATAATGAACTTTACGTTAACCTTCCAGTCTTGGGATGATGGAAGTAAAACCAGCTTAGAAATTTTGACTGCGGGACATTTTTTGACAAGCGAAAAGATACGTTAAATTAAAAAAAAACCTCTTCTGCTCGTCACAAATGCCAGCAGGTTTCCGTCCGTTCAAACGGCAAAAAACAAAACCTTCCTTTCCTTCTTATTTCGTAGTTCAGTGTTCTAACGAAAATCATTACTACAAAAGGAGATGGAAAGTAAAAGCTAGCACAATTTTAGAAACAAATACGCACGTTACTCTTTGCTCTGTCTTTACAAACACTAAATCCTAGTGCATTTTGTCGTCCAGAAACATGCAAGATTTTAAGCAACCATAAGAAGATGCACATTTTCATGCATACCTATGCGAAATTTGTGCATAGGTATGCACAATTTGTCCATTATTATGCAAAAAACATGTGTATGTTAATGGTTGTTTAAAATCCTGAATGTGTGGCGGCCATTCTCCCGCCACCTAGAAGCCTCGAGAAGTCTCCAGCTGGCCCGCAGGGACGGCCGGCACCTTCCCTTCGCTGCTCGAGTTTTCCCGGAACCGGGGAACGCCCGGCCGGACCGCAAGGGCGAGCCCAGTCGCCTCTCCGCTGCTCGCGACGCTCCGCGACCCTTCGACTACCTGCATCGGGAAGTTTCCGCAGCTGTTTATAAGCTGCCCTTCTCCGCCGAGCCGCCAGTTCTCGCTCAGCACCGTACCCGGACGCCTCAGTGCCGCTCGCCGCTTGGCTCCCCGTACGCACCGCTGTCGCGACTCTGTTCTCTTGTGTATAGCGCTACCGTTGTTCTGTGTGCATAGTGCTCAATAAACCTGGTCCGTTCCTCAACTCGTGTCTGGTCTCTCTCCATCGACCGAGACTCCTCAGTGGTGACCCCGACTTGGACAAGTTGTGCTCAGTGTTTAAGTGTGTTAGTGCTATTTCGTGACTGTGTTGTTGTGCTCCGTGCTCCATCGCCGCCCACCCGCTGCTCCACCAGTGCACCTCGGCCAGATCACCATGGAAGCAGAAGCACTCCAGCAGCAGCTTGACCAGCTTCGCCTCCAGAACGAGGACCTACAGCGCCGCCTCCAGCAGACGCCCGAGGGCCCTCCTGCCGCCGTCAGCCGCATCAGCGTCAAACTGCCGCCGTTCTGGAGGGACAGGCCGACACTGTGGTTCTCGCAGGTCGAAGCCCAGTTCAGCCTCGCCGGCATCACACAGGAAGCCACCAAGTACGCCTACGTAGTCTCGCACCTCGACGAGAAGTACGCCAACGAGGTCGACATCATCACAAGCCCGCCGGCTGAGAACCCCTACACCACGCTCAAGACCGCCCTCATTAAGCGCGTGTCCCTGCCCGAGGATCAGCGCATCAAGCAGCTGCTCATCGATGAGGACATCGGTGACCGCAAGCCGTCACAGTACCTACGGCACTTGCGCTCCCTCGCTGGCCCCGCCTTCGGCCAGGACAAACTCCTGAGGACAATTTGGCTGCAGCGGCTCCCGATCAACGCCCAGGCCATCCTGCAGACGCAACCAGCCACCGCGTCCCTGGATGACCTTGCAGAGGTCGCAGACAAGATCGTCGCCGTGCAGCCCACTCCAGCGCCGGCCGTACACGCCGTCGCCTCCAAGGCCCCGCCCGAGCAGCTGGACAACCAACTCACCGAGCTCCGCGACCTCATCTCCTCCATGCAGTCCGAGCTCCAAGCCCTCAGGTCCAGCCAGAGCCGCGACTCGCGCTCCCCGGGACCGCCCTCGCAGCCCGTCCCCGCGCCCTCGCTTTAGCCACAACAACACCGTCTGCTGGTACCACAGCCGCTTCGGGGCCAACTCGAAGAAGTGCCAGGCGCCCTGTAACTACCAGGGAAACGCCCCCGGCAGCCAGTAGGGGCGGCAGCAGGCTGCCGGGACGTTTCAAGCCGCGTCATCATCAGAGACCGCACCACCAACATCAAGTACCTCGCCGACTGCGGGAGCGACGTGTGCTGCTGGCCCAAGCGGTTCCTCAAAGACAACCGCCCTCGCGTGCCCTTCGCCCTGGAGGCCGCGAACGACTCCACCATCGCTACATACGGCACTCTGCACGTCACCCCCGACCTCGGGCTTCAACGCAAATTCAGCTGGAATTTCCTCGTCGCCGACGTGAACATGCCCATCCTCGGCTCCGATTTCTTGGCGTACTACGGGCTCCTCCCTGACTGCCGCAACAAACGGCTCATCGACTCCACCACGGGCCGCAGCGTCGCCGGCGAGAGCAGCAGCATTCACCAGCTCAGCGTCCGCGTCGCTTCTATGCCCCAATCAACGCCGTTCAGCAACATTCTGGCCGAGTTCCCGGAGTTGACCAAACCCTCGGGAGCTCCCCGCCAGGTGCGCCACTCAACCGTGCACCACATCAGGACGACACCCGGACCTCCCGTCTCTGCGCGTCCACGTCGCCTCGCCCCGGACCGCTTCCACGCCGCCAAGGGCGAGCTGGACACCATGGTGCAAAACGGGAAGGCCCGCCGCTCCGAGAGTCCCTGGTCTTCACCGCTCCACATGGTGCCCAAGAAGGACGACTCCTGGAGGCCATGCGGTGATTATCGCGCCCTGAACGCCAGGACCATCCCGGACAGGTACCCTGTCCGCCACATCCACGACTTCTCCCACCGGCTCCGAGGCTGCACAGTTTTCTCCGTCATCGACCTCCTCAAGGCCTACACTCAGATCCCTGTTCACCCACCGGACATTCCGAAGACAGCAATCACCACGCCGTTCGGCCTATTCGAGTTCCCGTTCATGTCGTTCGGCCTCCGCAACGCCGGGCAGACCTTTCAACGCTTCATTGACGAGGTCGTCTCCGGACTGGATTTCTGCTTTCCCTACATCGACGACATCTTGGTGTACTCCCGCTCCAAAGAAGAACACAAGCAGCACCTCCGCATCCTCTTCAAACGCCTTGCCGACTACGACATCCTGGTCAACACCACCAAGACCGTGCTCGGAGCAGACCACGTGACTTTCCTCGGATACCGAGTCTCCGCCGCCGGCACGGAGCCTCTCCCAGAGCGCATCCAAGCCCTCCGGGACTACCCACCACCGCCGACGGCCCGGGGCCTCCGCCGTTTCCTGGGGATGGTCAACTTCTATAGGATTTTCCTCCCATCCGCGGCCCATCATCAAGCCCCTTTGCACGCCGCCATAGCCAGCCTCCGAGGAAAGCAGGCCGTGACATGGACACCGGAGCTGACGGCGGCCTTTAACGCGTGCAAAGAGCACCTCGCCAACGCCACCCTCCTGGCGCACCCCGACCCATCCGCCCAGCTCGGCCTCTTCACGGACTGTTCTATGGTGGCAATGGGGGCCAGCCTGCAGCAACTCGTCGGCACTTCATGGCAACCGTTAGCTTTCTTCTCGAAGAAGCTAACGCCTCGCCAATCCGAGTGGCCCGCCTACTACCGGGAACTGCTCGCTGTCTACGAGGCCGTCCAGCATTTCCGGCACGTCCTCGAGGCCCAGCACTGCACCATCTACACCGACCACAAGCCGCTGACGTTCGCTTTCCAGCAGAGCCGCGAGAGGCTGCCTCCAGTCCAGCTGAACCAGCTCTCATTCATCTCGCAGTACACGACGGACATCCAGCACATCGCGGGTTCCGAGAACATCGTCGCAGACACCCTCAGCCGCGTGGAAGCCGTCGCTGCTGCCCAGCCCGTCGACCTGCGCGCGCTGTCCCGAGCCCAGGCCGACGACCCCGAGCTGCGTGACCTGCTCGCAGACAGCACGACTGGACTGAAACTGGAACGCGTCAGCGTCCCCGGATCCGACATCACACTCTACTGTGACACGGCTACGCCACTGCCACGGCCCTTCGTTCCCGCGACCTACCGCCGGCAGGTGTTCAACGCACTACACGGCCTAAGCCATCCAAGCATCAAGGCGTCCGCCAAGCTCGTCGCTCAGCGCTACGTGTGGCCGCGCGTGCACCAGGACTGCCGTTCCTGGGCCCGCGCCTGCCTTCCCTGCCAGCGCTCCAAGATCACCAGGCACACCCAGGCGCCTCCGGGCACCTTCGAGCCGCCTTCCGGCCGTTTCCAGCACATCCACATCGACATCATCTACATGCCCCCGACCAACTCCTACCAGTACTGCCTCACTGTCGTGGACCGTTTCACTCGGTGGCCCGAAGTTTGGCCCCTGAAACGGAACACCGCCGAGGACGTCGCTGAGGCCTTGCTCAACTGCTGGATATCCCGGTTCGGCGCGCCTACATGCATCACCACGGACCAAGGCCGAGAGTTCGAATCCGCACTATTCCGCGCCCTTGGCGAGGTCTGCGGTAGCGAACGCCACCGAACCTGCAGGTACCATCCTTGCGCCAACGGCATGGTCGAACGGCTCCACAGGCAACTCAAGGCAGCTCTCATGTGCCACGAGGGCACATCCTGGCTTGAAGCCCTCCCTGTGGTCCTGCTCGGAATCCGCAGCGCCTTTCGCCCGGACCTCAACGCGTCGTCCGCGGAATTAGTCTACGGCCAACCCCTGCGACTCCCAGGCGAAATGATCGCCCCATCGAGCTCGCCCGAGCGCTACGAGGACGTCAGCAACCTCGTCGTTCGACTGCGGCGAAAAATGGCTAAGTTGCGCCCAGTCCCCGGATCCAGCCACGCCAAACCACACCAGTTCGTGTTCCAGGACCTGGACTCCTGCAGCCACGCTTTTCTCCGGGACGACGCCGTGCGCAAGCGCCTCCAGCAGCCATACACCGGCCCGCACCCCGTCACCCAGCGCGACGACAAGACCATCACCATCCTGGCGAACAACGCTGAACGACGGGTGTCCATCGACCGAGTCAAGCCTGCCTACATCATCCAAGACGACGCTGCTCCAGGCCCAGACTCAGCTCGCGGGGCTTCATCGACCTCATCCCCGCCACCGTCCACTACAATGGACTCCGCGGGGAGCTCTGCACCAGCCAGCAACGTACCCTCCAGCACCAGCACCCCTGCAGCTAGCCAGTCCCGCAGCAGAAGCAACCAAACCATCAACAATGCGGATCGGCCCGCCTACACAACCCGTTACGGCCGCCGAGTCCGTTTCCGTCTTCCCTAACCTCCGGTCTCCGCGGGGGGCTCCTGTGGCGGCCATTCTCCCGCCACCTAGAAGCCTCGAGAAGTCTCCAGCTGGCCCGCAGGGACGGCCGGCACCTTCCCTTCGCTGCTCGAGTTTTCCCGGAACCGGGGAACGCCCGGCCGGACCGCAAGGGCGAGCCCAGTCGCCTCTCCGCTGCTCGCGACGCTCCGCGACCCTTCGACTACCTGCATCGGGAAGTTTCCGCAGCTGTTTATAAGCTGCCCTTCTCCGCCGAGCCGCCAGTTCTCGCTCAGCACCGTACCCGGACGCCTCAGTGCCGCTCGCCGCTTGGCTCTCCGTACGCACCGCTGTCGCGACTCTGTTCTCTTGTGTATAGCGCTACCGTTGTTCTGTGTGCATAGTGCTCAATAAACCTGGTCCGTTCCTCAACTCGTGTCTGGTCTCTCTCCATCGACCGAGACTCCTCAAATGTTTATGCACAACAAATTGCAGAAGGGTTTAGTGTGCATCCCTATGCTCACTGTAGGTTGTGAATTGCCATGCTCCCTGTTCAAAATGTGCGCAAGGATCACTGTTGGTCAGGCAGGAAGCCTCTTATTGCACACGTTAACTTAAAAAAATACGATTTCAGGAAATCCTGGCAGGCACGAAGTTAATTATTGTTTTTGTTTCACTAAATTCTTCGGTAGAAGATGGTTTATACAGAAATTTACTTTAAAAATTCTAGCCTCATGGGTCATGTTACTAAATTTCTTTTATCTCAAGGTCACTAGTTCAGCGGGTCACATGCCAAATTTTAGCTTTCTAGCTCAAACGATTGTGAAGTTAGTCCCTCAGTAAAGATTATCCGATCAGCTTGATTTTGGAACTGTAGGCTCGTTGTGCGATGGGCATTCGAACTCTGCTTTTAAATTGTGAGGTGATAGATTTACCCCCGTTATAAATATACAAGTATCACGTGATAGCCATACCCCCCAAGGCTCGGGGGTAAAACCATAACGTAATGATTCTACCCACTTCATGTGGGGTAAACCCATCACGGAATAGTCATACCCCCCCCGTACCCCCTTCAGGACGGTAAAACCATCCCGTGATGGTCTTACCCACCGAAAAGGGGGGGTAAATCCATCGCGTGATGGTTTTACCCCCCGCATAGTACCCAGAGATAGTACCTCTGACTGCAAATAACGTTGAACATCATTATTCGCACCATAAAAGGAACGTCAGGGCAAACGGCATCGCGGGGCGCTCTCCGCTCGCAGATGCAACCGGGGGGTAAGACCATCCCGGGATGGGTTTACCTCTCAGGCTTGCAGTACGGCAGGGGGGTAAAACCATCCCGCGATGGATATACCTCTTAAGCTTGCAGATAGGGCGGGGGGTAAAACCATCCCGCGATGGATGTACCCCCCAAGCTGGAAGATACGGCCGGGGGGTAAAACTATCCCGGTATCGATATACCTCGTAAGCTTACAGATACGGTAGGGGGGTAAAACCATACCGCGATGGATGTGCCTCTTAAGCTTACAGATAAGGCGGGGGGTAAAACCATCCCGCGATGGATTTACCCCCCAAGCTGGAAGATACGGCCGGGGGGTAAAACTATCCCGGGATAGATATACCTCTTAAGCTTACAGATACGGTACGGGGGTAAAACCATCCCGCGATGGATTTACCCCCCAAGCTGGAAGATACGGCCGGGGGGTAAAACTATCCCGGGATGGATATACCTCTGAAGCTTGCAGATAGGGCGGGGGGTAAAACCATCCCTCGATGGATTTACCCCCCAAGCTGGAAGATACGGCCGGGGGGTAAAACCATCCCGGGATAGATTTACCTCCCAAGCACTGTGGGAATTTTTTTTTTTTAAATTTACGACAGATTATATAATTTTTGATTACGATATTGATTTGTAAACTGACGAATTATAGAAAGTAATTTTACAACACATTTTGTTAATTTTGTTTGATATTTTTTGTTGTGAGGATACGTCATTTTCCGTAATGCAACAGAAGAAGTCATAAAATTATGAATCGAATAAATAGAAACAATTTACGAAATTTGTTTGTAAGTTATGACCATTACTAGAAAAGTACGAAATTTATCGTAGAGTTGCCTCCGTAAAATTACGACAATTTCAAAAAAGTTACGAGAAATGTCGTAAATTTACAAGAAATTTCGTAAGTCTTTGACCGGTAGGGGGGTAAAACCATCCCGCGATGGATGTACCTCTTAAGCTCGCAGATAGGGCGGGGGGTAAAACCATCCTGCGATGGATTTACCCCCCAAGCTGGAAGATACGGCCGGGGGGTAAAACTATACCGGGATGGATATACCTCTGAAGCTTGCAGATAGGGCGGGGGGTAAAACCATACCGCGATGGATTTACCCCCCAAGCTGGAAGATACGGCCGGGGGGTAAAACTATCCCGGGATATATATACCCGAGGGGTCCATAACTTCGAATATTCATTGTACAAAATTTTGTTATTCAGCCAATATTCACAATATTCAAACATCTTCAATGGTATTCACAATATTCACACATCTTCAATTGTACTCACAATACTCAGCCATCTTCAATTGAATTCAAAATATTCACATGTATTCGCCTATATTCATCAATATTCAGCTATAAAAATTACTATTCAATAGTATTCATCCATATTCATGAATATTCATTGATATTCGTCACCTTTCGTGACCTTCAGATAACTACATCGTGACTCTGTAAAATTTCGAATTTTAAAACTAAATTTAAACACTTCTTGAAAATACTGGTTCTGCTGTACTATAAAGATGCGGAATGAATTTTAAGCATTGGACAGGGTTCCGCATTTGTGATTCCCCCGTGACTTGGTGGTGACCTGAGGTTTCCCTGTTTACCTTAATCGCCAGTAGGGTGCGTTGCAAGCACTCGAACCCCGCTGTAGCTGTAATTTCCCTCTAAAGTAGGTAAATTTCCAAATCTTATTTTCTTTTATTATGCCAATCAATAAAGATCAGAGCCCTGCACCAGGCGGGCGGCGATGCCTACATGGCGTCCGAAAACGAGTGAAGAGTAAGAGGTAGCTATGGCCCGAAGCGATCATCTTACTCCCACGAGCCGCTTTCGGACGCCAAGTAATCATCGCCGCCCTCCCGGTGCGGGGCTCTGATAAAGATTGACTGACTATGTGCATGAGACGAAATCTAGATTTACAAATTCAAACACTGAATTTGATCAAAATAGCTGGAAAATGACCAACACGGGGATGACATTATCTGTCAATCTGGTTGGGGTGGTCCGAGTCACCCCACTTCGTACAGGGTGTCGAGCGTCGACCGGAAAAAAAAAAATTCCCGAACTTTTCCCGTATTTCCAGAGTGAAATCTGACGAAATTCCAGAGTATTTTTGACCGTTTGAGACGCAAATTTCCTCTATATAAGGGGGGGTAAAATGAAATAAGAGCTATAAAAAGATTGGTTTTACTGAACTTTGTCGTGATAGACAGAACAGTAGGGAGTATAGTGGCTGTAGGAATGAAAATCAGCACAAGAACACGAACATTTATTTTTACGAAATAATACAGCGTAAATATAGGAGTCAAGCCGGGAGTAACGGAGTATCGTGGGCGATCTAGAGGGGTCTAAAAGGGAAAATAGGGTGACTTTGGAATTTTTCGAGAATTCCAGAGTCGAGTTCAAAATTCAAGGACTTTTCCCGAACTTTTCCCGGCACAATTAAATTCCCGTATAATTCCCGTATTTCCAGAGTCGCTCGACACCCTTCGTAGTAGGCCGACTGCATAATACTTGAATTATGGCTGTATAGCCATTCTATATTTTGTATAAAGTAGTTATTTAGAGAAACAAACCCGAGGGGCCCACAACTCCGAAAAAATTTGTACACAACTGATTTCCGGATTTCAAAGATTTCACATGAATTCACTGAAAACCCAACAGTGAGCATTGCACACTGTATGTAAAGCGTGCATGGCATGCGCGCTGTATATAAAGTGTACATGATATGCTCACTGTATAAAACGTGTGCATGGACATGCTCACTGTATGTAATGTGTGCATGGTAATGCTCACTAAATCTTCAACAGTTAGCATTGCAACTCAACGTGCGCATGGTGATGCTTCCTGCGTACCCAACAGTGAGCATTGCTCACATTTTGTACAGTGAGCATTGCCATGCACACATTACCTACAGTGAGCATGGCCATGCACACGTTATAAACAGTGCACTGTAAAAAATTTCTATGGTAGATTTCCTATAAATGTATCTGACGCTTTTCACATATACATGTATGGGAATTTTCCTATACACGCGTGTCGTAATTTTACCATACACGATAGTATTCTTACCATACATGTATAGGAAATTTCCTATTCACGTGTGTAGGGTATACACGATATATGTGTGGTGGTCCCACCATAAATGTATAGGAATTTTCCTATACATTTGCATCCATTTCAAAACAGAAAATAGAGATTTCCTTCTTTCCTGTACTGCTCTCAGCTTCCTTTCATTTCACTTTGCTTGCCAAATTTCATTGTCACATGTAATTATGCATTTAACTTACGAAGAATTACCTTACCTGAAGAGGAGTTGAACCCGGACTTCTTTGCTGCGAACCCGTCACGTTGACCACTGGACCCCTGGGTCGAGATGGGAGACGCGCCCCAGCGTGTCCAGGTCATCCCGAGGTCGCGCGCCCCTCCCGCCAGGCCAGCCCCGGATCGGGGATGGCCCGGTGAGGAGGAGTGAGCGGCCCGGGAGGCGTGGCCAACTGTTTACAGTTCGTGGAATTTTCGACCAGATGTTTTCTGTTGGATGCATTTACCTTCCTGCCTTTCGTGAACTTTTTACCACTGGCATGCGATATTGCTTCACTCTAAATATCCAAGAATAATAATTGGAACTGGCTTTGGACTGCTCATAACTACATCACATCAGATACAATGTATAACCAAATGAAACACAATTTGATACTGATTGTACCAAATGTGTTTAATTAGATATGAACACAGAAGTCCGGTGATCTTTAATACCATAGTCCTCGGACATTGAGAGCGTGCTCCCTCAATGTACGACCGAGCAGTGCATTGTAAGCGCAATCAAATTTAATGCGGCAACCCATTTTTTTAAAAAGAACTAACAGTGTATAGCAAAATTTCCATCTCGTCAAGTGATTTTCCTATACATGCATAGCAGCGTGTGCCCTCCACACATGTATGGCAAATTTCCTTGACATTTGTAGTGGTTTTCCTATATAGTTTGGGGTTTTCCAATACACGCTTTGAGGTATGGTAGATTTCCTATACATTTATGAGATTTTTCAGGAACCATACCACGTATAGGAAATATCCCATACAAGCGTATAGTAAAAATCCCAACATTTTTTACAGTGTGAGCATACCGTGCACACTGTTTATACAGCGTGCATGCCATGCACGCTTTATATACAGTGTGCAGTGCTTACTGTTGGGTTTTCAGTGTTCAGGTGATTTCAACGGATTTCAAAGATTTCAAGTGAATTCACTGATTTCGCGAGATTTCACATGATTTTACATGATTTCAAGTGATTTCCATTGATTTCACATGATTTCCATTGATTTCAGTTAAATGTATAGCGAATTCATATGAATTCCATTGATTTCGTGAGATTTCCAACGAATTCAAGTATTTTTTGGACGACCTCAGAAAATACACGCACAGCTGATCCAAGAAAATACACGCACAGCTGATCCAAATTATTCTCTCAATTGTATGATTAAATAGGATTTTTCCTAAATTATTGTGAATTATTTCGATCTCTTGAAAATTATTGGAAATTAACTTGCAACTGCGCAAAATAATCACAATTATTTCAATTAATTTTTTAAAACTTTTCAGAAACAAATTTTGCTCTGCAATTGAAAGGGTGGCGTGAAAACATGGAAAATTTTTGCGGCAGTAAACCTCCCGAAGAAGGTTGCGGTTCCCGCCAGGCACAGGGCTTTTACCCCCTGTGGCAGCCAACTGCTTCGGTGTTCCATGGGAACCGGCGCTTTGCTGACTGCGATCCTATCGCGCAATTCGACAGATTTGATCCCCGTACCACCATTGGCCTACCCCTAGAGGTACGAGCGGTGTCAAGAGCGTTAGACTTCCTGATCCCAGTTTCAGAGGCCTTACCTCAGAGGGGTACGCGGGATTCGAACCCACAACCCCGAGTGCCGACACGTAGCCAGAACAGGAAGCGACCCAACGCCCAGAGCCACCGAGCCAACGGAGGTGAGACGTGTTTAACTTCTATTTGACCTGCCATCCAGCTGCGGCTAAAGGGAATGTCAAGCGCGAAAAACACTTTCCCGAGTGGGAGTCGAACTTCGGCCCATTCAGTTCGGTGTTGCGCGCTCTACCAACTGAGCCACGACGCCACGATAACTGTACAGTGCGACGGGTTCGAGTTGTATGTGCCCTGTCCTCCTGGCTGGAGGCTGCAATAAGCAAGCAATAAGCTTAAGAGGTACATCCATCGCGGGATGGTTTTACCCCCCTACCGGTCAAAGACTTACGAAATTTCTTGTAAATTTACGACATTTCTCGTAACTTTTTTGAAATTGTCGTAATTTTACGGAGGCAACTCTACGATAAATTTCGTACTTTTCTAGTAATGGTCATAACTTACAAACAAATTTCGTAAATTGTTTCTATTTATTCGATTCGTAATTTTATGACTTCTTCTGTTGCATTACGGAAAATGTCGTATCCTCACAACAAAAAATATTAAACAAAATTTACAAAATTTGTTGTAAAATTACTTTCTATAATTCGTCAGTTTACAAATCAATATCGTAATCAAAAATTATATAATTTGTCGTAAATTTAAAAAAAAAATTCCCACAGTGCTTGGGGGGTAAATCCATCGCGGGATGGTTTTACCCCCCGCCCTATCTGCAAGCTTCAGAGGTATATCCATCCCGGGATAGTTTTACCCCCCGGCCGTATCTTCCAGCTTGGGGGGTACATCCATCGCGGTATGGTTTTACCCCCCGGCCGTATCTGCAAGCTTAAGAGGTATATCCATCCTGGGATGGTTTTACCCCCCGCCCTATCTGCCAGCTTGGGGGGTAAATCCATCCCGGGATGGTTTTACCCCCCTGCCGTATCTGCAAGCTTAAGAGGTATATCCATCGCGGGATGGTTTTACCCCCCTGCCGTACTGCAAGCCTGAGAGGTAAACCCTTCCCGGGATGGTCTTACCCCCCGGTTGCATCTGCGAGCGAAGAGCGCCCCGCGATGCCGTTTGCCCTGACGTTCCTTTCATGGTGCGAATAATGATGTTCAACGTTATTTGCCCATCACGGGATGGTTTTACCCCCCCGCAGGGGGTACGCGGGGGGTATAATTATCCCGTGATTGTTTTACCCCCCGACGGGGGGGTAGAGTCATAGCGTGATGGTTTTACCCCCCATATCTTGGTGGAGCTTGGGGGGTACATCCATCACGGGATGGTTTTACCCCCCCGGTATGTGTATCACGAGGTAAGGCCATCATGCCACACCGGTCCTCGTCCCCTGCGCGCCGCGCCGAAGGGGCGAGCAGCCTCAACAATGGCGACTCGGCTCGGCTCCCCTTTCCACGCTGTTTTCCCGAGACAAGTCGAGTATTACCATAGAAACGGAGATTTTAGATCGAAATTTCTCAAAATTGGCCGCTAACTTTGGGCTGGCATTTCAGCAGTGAACTCAGGAGATCGAGTTCTACCTCTCTGCCAAATCTTATGAAAATCGTATAGAAAAATCAGGATTTAGGTAAGGGGCCACACTGATAAAAAAAAAAAAATCGGATCCTGAGACGAAACCATAAGGCTACTTCGTGCCTAAAAATGTATGCAATGATTACTGTTGCCGTTTTAGTAGACAGGTCCATGCACACATTACAAACAGTGAGCATGCCCATGCAGGCGTTTTATACAGTGTGCATATTTTGCACACTTTATATACAGAGTGCATGCCATGCGCGCCTTACATACAGTTAGCACTGCTCACTTTTACGTTTTCAGAGTTGCGTGGGAACGGGCTAGGGACCAATAGCAGGTGATCTTTGAAATTAAGCTTAACAACTTAATGGAATGAACGTAAAACCTGGTTACAAAAGGTACCAGTTAATTTCAACAAGCTAACCGATACGAAAAAAAAAAACATGTGTGTTACGTTCGTCACAATAAAGGCGGGATTTCGTCCGTTATAACGCAAACGAACAAATTTAATTTTCTTGTCTTTTCGTGATTTGAGAATGTGCCAAAACACCTGGCTCCAAAAGATAAAGAGAAGTAGTAACAAGCAAAATAATACAACAGATTTCGCACGTTACGCTCTGCTCTGTCTTGGAGGCAGGCAAGAAGCCCATAGCAGAAATTCCTTTGTTTGTAAGCCTATAATCTTGAAAGAATAGACGTAAAACCTGGGCTCAAGATGTTCAAGAAAGATTCCACAAGCGAAACGATACGTATAAAACACGTGTTTTACGCCATTGACAAATGCAAGCTGGATTTCGTCCGTCTCAACTAAAAAGAAAACTTTGAGATTTGAATAAAAAAAAAATTCTGCAAAGGGAAAAGGATAAAGAGGTGGCCAACGAAATGTTACTACAAATTACGAACATTACGCTCCACTTTTTTTTGAGGTGGGCTAGGGGCCAATAGCAGAAATTCCTTTCGATTTAAGTTTATAATTACGAAAGAATGGACGTAAAATCTGGGTGCAAGATTTACCACACTGGTAAAACGAAGGTCGAGTGCTGCACGTCAATGGGTGTTTATATTACACTGTAAAAGTCTTACGAAGAAAATTCTTCGCAGCGTTGCGAAGAATTTCGCTGCTTCGTAGGGATTCGCAATACGAAGCATTTTCTTCGCAAGCCCCGCCTTGCGAAGAGATTTCTTCGCACACCACGAAGAAAATGCTTCGCAGTACAAAGCAGCCAATTGCTTCGCAGCTTACGAACGTTTTTCCTCGTAATGCGAAGCATTTCTTCGCAAGGTTTGATCAATGTCAAATATGCAAACATTGCACACTTCAAGGTGTCGGGCTTTACTAAACGTCATTTTGTTTTCAACGTTTCGACACTTCCGGAACGTTCTAAACAGCACACCATTTAGTGTGCACTGGATATCCAAGAGTGCGAATGTCGCACACCAGCAACTGAGCGAATGTATGTCGCACACCTGCAGGTGAGCGAACGTCCATTCATACACACTCCCGGCTTATGTCCTTTTTTGTACGTAGCTATGTAAATCCATGCACATGCGTATCTGACGTAAAGAATTCTTACATAGTCACGCATAAAAAGGCTCACTTTTTTCGTAATTCTAAACAATTTTTGCATAGTTATGTAAGAAATTTAACGTAAGCTACGCATGTGCATAGATTTACGTAGCTACGTAGAAAAAAGTACATAAGCCGGGAGTGTGTACACCTGTTGGTCTGTGAATGAGTTCTCGTACACTTGCAGGTGAGAGCAGGCCTTTCGCGACCAAGTGTGTGTATCAGTACGTGGCAGGCATATGGGGACCTTAGTGGCGCTCCAGCAGAGAGCAGGCCTTTCGGGACCAAGTGTGTGTATCAGTACGTGGCAGGCATATGGGGACCTCATAGGCACTCCAGCAGAGAGCAGGCCTTTCGGGACCAAGTGTGCGCCCTGGAATCCCTGGTGTTCTTTTTTAATCACGCTGTGAAATGGGTGAATATTTTCCACACATCTTAAAAAGAGCGCATAAATTTAGTTCTCTGCAAGGAGGGAACTTTCGTATATTTCTACTGTGTATAAGTGCGTGCTCGGTGGTCTGAAATGAAACGGTGCTGTTTTTTAATTTATTTAAGCTACACATTTGCAGAGACTTGCATAGCTACGTACAAAATAGTACATAAGCCGGGAGTGTTTACCCTTGTTGGTCTGTGAATGACTACTCGTACACTTGCAGGTGAGAGAATGGCCCTAGATGAGACCCATGGAAAGGCCAGGATTTCAAAGTGTGTGAATTGATATTCGCTCAACTGCTAGTGAGCGAAAGGTCACCTACACACCTGCAAGTGTACGATTAGTCATTCACGCACCTACAAGTGTTCGAATGGTTGTGCGCTAACCTTTCAGTGTGCGACATACATTCAATTACCAGCAGTAGGGCAACATTCGTTCACTTGGATTTCCAGTGTGCAGATTCTCGACGTCTGTTATGGCTTTGCAATAGCTGGTGCACGTGTCCAAGTGTGCAAACATTCGACACTTGCGAGACGTCAAAGTTTAGACGTAATTGTAATGTCGAGCAAAACTCGACACTATGTAGTAGTAAATAGCACACTTTAGGCGTGACAAATAGCACACTTGTTTTACCCGTGCAGAAAAATAAAATAGAATCCAGGCGTTTTACCAGCTGACGCATGTGACCAGACAATTTCAATGAGCGTAAACATACGTAAGGAAACCCGCGTCTTTCCCTCGTCACAAATGTAGACGGGTTTTAGTCCGTTCTGACACGAATAGTAACTTAACTATCCACTGCAAATTCACGAGTCTTAATTCTCGCTCCCATACGAGTGAGAATTTGAGGGCAATTTTATTACACCCTAACTGGCAATGTTCTATTTCGTACATGTGAAATGTAGGCATTTAAACGTGCGGATTTATGTACAAAATCGTGCAGAATTATGTAAAATATTGTGCATAGATCTGCAGAATTTATTACATGTCGAAAAAAATCACAATAATAAAAAGATTCATGTACAATGTTCTGCATAATTCTGCATGATTTTTTACATAAATCCGCACGTTTATATGCGTACATTTCACGTGTACGAAAAAGTACATTTCCAATTAGCGTGTACTCTCTGCAGAGTAAAGGAGATGGAAAGTAAAAGCAAGCACAATTTTAGAAACAAATACGCACGTTACCATTTGCTTTGTCTTTACTGAAATCCCAACTGTGAGCATTGCAGGCAGTAGATAAAGTGTATCTGATATGCTCACTGTTTTTAACGTGTGCAAACACTAAATCCTAGTGCATTTTGTTGTCCAGAAACATGCAGGATTTTAAGCAACCATAAGAAGATGCACAATTCCATGCACACCTATGCGAAATTTGTGCATAGGTATGAACAATTTGTCCATTATTATGCATAAAATATGTGTATATTAATGGTTGTTTAAAATCCTGAATGTTTTTGCACAACAAATTGCAGAAGGGTTAAGTGTGCATCCCTATGCTCACTGTAGGTTGTGAATTGCCATGCTCCCTGTTCAAAATGTGCGCAATGATCCCTGTTGGTCACGCAGAATGTCTCTTATTGCACACGTTAACTCAAAAAAAAATGTATGCAATGATTACTGTTGCCGTTTTAGTAGACAGGTCCATGCACACATTACAAACAGTAAGCATGCCCATGCAGGCGTTTTATACAGTGTGCATATTTTGCACACTTTATATACAGAGTGCATGCCATGCGCGCCTTACATACAGTTAGCACTGCTCACTTTTACGTTTTCAGAGTTGCATGGGAACGGGCTAGGGACCAATAGCAGATGATCTTTGAAATTAAGCTTAACATCTTAATGGAATGAACGTAAAACCTGGTTACAAAAGGTACCACACTCTAACTGGCAATGTACTTTTTCGTACATGTGAAATGTACGCATATAAACGTGCGGATTTATGTAAAAAATCGTGCAGAATTATGTTCAATATTGTGCATAGATCTGCAGAATTTGTTACATGTCGAAAAAATGCACAATAATAAACAGATTCATGTACAAAATTCTACATAATTCTGCACGATTTTTTACATAAATCCGCACGTTTATATGCGTACATTTCACATGTACGAAAAAGTACATTGCCAGTTAGCGTGCAGTTAATTTCAACAAGCTAACTGATACGTAAAGAAAAAAAACATGTGTTTTACGTTCGTCACAATAAAGGCGGGCTTTCGTCCGTTATAACGCAAACGAACAAATTTAATTTTCTTGTCTTTTCGTGATTTGAGAATGTACCAAAACACCTGGCTACAAAAGATAAAGAGAAGTAGTAACAAGCAAAATAATACAACAGATTTCGCACGTTACGCTCTGCTCTGTCTTGGAGGCGGGCTAGAAGCCCATAGCAGAAATTCCTTTGTTTGTAAGCCTATAATCTTGAAAGAATAGACGTTAAACCTGGGCTCAAGATGTTCAAGAGAGTTTCCACAAGCGAAACGATACGTATAAAACACGTGTTTTACGCCATTGACAAATGCAAGCTGGATTTCGTCCGTCTCAACTAAAAGGAAAACTTTGAGATTTGAATAAAATAAAAATACTGCAAAGGGAAAAGGATAAAGAGGTGGCAAACGAATTGTTTTTACAAATTACGAACAATACGCTCCACTTTTTTTCGAGGTGGGCTAGGGGCTAATAGCAGAAATTACTTTCAATTTAAGTTTATAATAACGAAAGAATGGACGTAAAATCTGGGTGCGAGCCACACTGGTACAATGAAGGTCGAGTTCTGCATGCCAATGGGTGTTTAATTTACACTGTAAAAGTCTTACGAAGAAAACTCTTCGCAGCGTTGCGAAGAATTTTGCTGCTTCGTAGGGATTCGCAATACGAAGCATTTTCTTCTCAAGCCCCGCCTTGCGAAGAGATTTCTTCGCACACCACGAAGAAAATGCTTCGCAGTACAAAGCAGCCAAATGCTTCGCAGCTTACGAACGATTTTCCTCGTAATGCGAAGCATTTCTTCGCAAGGTTTGATCAATGTCAAATATGCAAACATTGCACACTTCAAGGTGTCGGGCTTTACTAAACGTCATTTCGTTTTCAACGTTTCGACACTTCCGGAACGTTCAATAAACAGCACACCATTTAGTGTGCACTGGATATCCAAGGGTACGAATGTCGCACACCAGCAATTGAGCGAATGTATGTCGCACACCTGCAGGTAAGCGAACGTCCATTCATACACACTCCCGGCTTATGTCCTTTTTTGTACGTAGCTATGTAAATCTATGCACATGCTTATCTGACGTAAAGAATTCTTACATAGTCACGCATAAAAAGGCTCACTTTTTTCGTAATTACGTAACAATTTTTGCATAGTTATGTAAGAAATTTAACGTAAGCTACGCACGTGCATAGATTTACATAGCTACGTAGAAAAAAGTACATAAGCCGGGAGTGTGTACACCTGTTGGTCTGTCAATGACTACTCTTACACTTGCAGGTTTAGAGAATGGCCTTGGATGAATCCCATGGAAAGGCCAGGATTTCTAAGTGTGTGAATTGATATTCGCTCACCTGCTAGTGTGCGAAAGGTCACCCACACACCTGCAAGTGTACGAATAGTCATTCACGCACCTACAAGTGTTCGAATGGTTGTGCGCTAACCTTTTAGTGTGCGACATACATTCAATTACCAGCAGTAGGGCAACATTCGTTCACTTGGATTTCCAGTGTGCAGATTCTCGACGTCTGTTATGGCTTTGCAATAGCTGGTGCACGTGTCCAAGTGTGCAAACATTCGACACTTGCGAGACGTCAAAGTTTAGACGTAATTGTAATGTCGAGCAAAACTCGACACTATGTAGTAGTAAATAGCACACTTTAGGCGTGACAAATAGCACACTTGTTTTACCCGTGCAGAAAAATAAAATAGAATCCAGGCGTTTTACCAGCTGACGCATGTGACCAGACAATTTCAATGAGCGTAAACATACGTAAGGAAACCCCCGTCTTTCCCTCGTCACAAATGTAGACGGGTTTTAGTCCGTTCTGACACGAATAGTAACTTAACTATCCACTGCAAATTCACGAGTCTTAATTCTCGCTCCCATACGAGTGAGAATTTGAGGGCAATTTTATTACACCCTAACTGGCAATGTTCTATTTCGTACATGTGAAATGTAGGCATTTAAACGTGCGGATTTATGTACAAAATCGTGCAGAATTATGTAAAATATTGTGCATAGATCTGCAGAATTTATTACATGTCGAAAAAATTCACAATAATAAAAAGATTCATGTACAATGTTCTGCATAATTCTGCATGATTTTTTACATAAATCCGCACGTTTATATGCGTACATTTCACGTGTACGAAAAAGTACATTTCCAATTAGCGTGTACTCTCTGCAGAGTAAAGGAGATGGAAAGTAAAAGCAAGCACAATTTTAGAAACAAATACGCACGTTACCATTTGCTTTGTCTTTACTGAAATCCCAACTGTGAGCATTGCAGGCAGTAGATAAAGTGTATCTGATATGCTCACTGTTTTTAACGTGTGCAAACACTAAATCCTAGTGCATTTTGTTGTCCAGAAACATGCAGGATTTTAAGCAACCATAAGAAGATGCACAATTCCATGCACACCTATGCGAAATTTGTGCATAGGTATGAACAATTTGTCCATTATTATGCATAAAATATGTGTATATTAATGGTTGTTTAAAATCCTGAATGTTTTTGCACAACAAATTGCAGAAGGGTTAAGTGTGCATCCCTATGCTCACTGTAGGTTGTGAATTGCCATGCTCCCTGTTCAAAATGTGCGCAATGATCCCTGTTGGTCACGCAGAATGTCTCTTATTGCACACGTTAACTCAAAAAAAAATGTATGCAATGATTACTGTTGCCGTTTTAGTAGACAGGTCCATGCACACATTACAAACAGTAAGCATGCCCATGCAGGCGTTTTATACAGTGTGCATATTTTGCACACTTTATATACAGAGTGCATGCCATGCGCGCCTTACATACAGTTAGCACTGCTCACTTTTACGTTTTCAGAGTTGCATGGGAACGGGCTAGGGACCAATAGCAGATGATCTTTGAAATTAAGCTTAACATCTTAATGGAATGAACGTAAAACCTGGTTACAAAAGGTACCAGTTAATTTCAACAAGCTAACTGATACGTAAAGAAAAAAAACATGTGTTTTACGTTCGTCACAATAAAGGCGGGCTTTCGTCCGTTATAACGCAAACGAACAAATTTAATTTTCTTGTCTTTTCGTGATTTGAGAATGTACCAAAACACCTGGCTACAAAAGATAAAGAGAAGTAGTAACAAGCAAAATAATACAACAGATTTCGCACGTTACGCTCTGCTCTGTCTTGGAGGCGGGCTAGAAGCCCATAGCAGAAATTCCTTTGTTTGTAAGCCTATAATCTTGAAAGAATAGACGTTAAACCTGGGCTCAAGATGTTCAAGAGAGTTTCCACAAGCGAAACGATACGTATAAAACACGTGTTTTACGCCATTGACAAATGCAAGCTGGATTTCGTCCGTCTCAACTAAAAGGAAAACTTTGAGATTTGAATAAAATAAAAATACTGCAAAGGGAAAAGGATAAAGAGGTGGCAAACGAATTGTTTTTACAAATTACGAACAATACGCTCCACTTTTTTTTGAGGTGGGCTAGGGGCCAATAGCAGAAATTCCTTTCGATTTAAGTTTATAATTACGAAAGAATGGACGTAAAATCTGGGTGCAAGATTTACCACACTGGTAAAACGAAGGTCGAGTGCTGCACGTCAATGGGTGTTTATATTACACTGTAAAAGTCTTACGAAGAAAATTCTTCGCAGCGTTGCGAAGAATTTCGCTGCTTCGTAGGGATTCGCAATACGAAGCATTTTCTTCGCAAGCCCCGCCTTGCGAAGAGATTTCTTCGCACACCACGAAGAAAATGCTTCGAAGTACAAAGCAGCCAATTGCTTCGCAGTTTACGAACGTTTTTCCTCGTAATGCGAAGCATTTCTTCGCAAGGTTTGATCAATGTCAAATATGCAAACATTGCACACTTCAAGGTGTCGGGCTTTACTAAACGTCATTTTGTTTTCAACGTTTCGACACTTCCGGAACGTTCTAAACAGCACACCATTTAGTGTGCACTGGATATCCAAGAGTGCGAATGTCGCACACCAGCAACTGAGCGAATGTATGTCGCACACCTGCAGGTGAGCGAACGTCCATTCATACACACTCCCGGCTTATGTCCTTTTTTGTACGTAGCTATGTAAATCCATGCACATGCGTATCTTACGTAAAGAATTCTTACATAGTCACGCATAAAAAGGCTCACTTTTTTCGTAATTCTAAACAATTTTTGCATAGTTATGTAAGAAATTTAACGTAAGCTACGCATGTGCATAGATTTACGTAGCTACGTAGAAAAAAGTACATAAGCCGGGAGTGTGTACACCTGTTGGTCTGTGAATGAGTTCTCGTACACTTGCAGGTGAGAGCAGGCCTTTCGCGACCAAGTGCGTGTATCAGTACGTGGCAGGCATTTGGGGACCTTAGTGGCGCTCCAGCAGAGAGCAGGCCTTTCGGGACCAAGTGTGTGTATCAGTACGTGGCAGGCATATGGGGACCTCATAGGCACTCCAGCAGAGAGCAGGCCTTTCGGGACCAAGTGTGCGCCCTGGAATCCCTGGTGTTCTTTTTTAATCACGCTGTGAAATGGGTGAATATTTTCCACACATCTTAAAAAGAGCGCATAAATTTAGTTCTCTGCAAGCCCGACGCAAAAAGATTTGTGTGCTTTTAGTACGCTTTCATTTCGCTATCGATTCGCGGAGGTTCGCGCCGGGTAGGCCAACGGGTCGCTGAGGTTCGCCAGGCTTCCGGGCGAGCGCCACGAAGGTTCGTCGGAGGTTCGCCAGTGGTCCCCCTCTGGGCGAACTGAGTACGCCATCGAGTCGCTCTAGTAGCGAACACAGCGACTTAATTTCGCCATCGAGTCGCTCTGGTGGCGAACACAGCGATTTGAGTTCGCCATCGAGTCGCTCTGGGAGCGAACACAGCGACTTGAGTTCGCCATCGGTTCACGAGGGGAGGGGAAGGGGTGCGCTGCACAAGCCACGGGGATTAACAAAGCGGCGGTGTCATCGGCTACCTGCTCCGGCCCGGGGCCCCCGGGCCGTCCCATCCCGTCTCCCGTCCCGTCTCCTCTCCTCAGTCCGACGCCAGCTGTCGTTGTGTGAGGATGTGTCGCTTACGCTGAGCGCGTGATGGCTTTGAAGCTCACATGCACTGGTTTGTACCGGGTGTTTCTTTGAGTACGTAACAGTGTTGCGGGATTACATACTCGCAAGCGCTGCAGGGGCCATGGTGCCTTAGAGTCCTTAGAGTCCTCTAGGACTCTATGGTTTTTTTTACGGGTGAATTGGGTTGGCAAACCCACAACACTCTTACGCATTCAAAGAAACACCCGGTACTTGTTGTGTTTCTTATTTTTTCAGTAAGTGACTCGTGCGGACCGTATGGAGAGATGTATAGTTGTGTATGGCAGGACAAGTTAGCGCAGTTTGGGTAGCAGCAGTCACTACGGAGCACGCGGAAAGTGCAGGCTTCTCTCGCACGGCATCAGGCGGGCGGAGGGACTTCTGGTGCACGGCTGCGGTTTCGAGCTGGCGCAGAGCACTCCACGGCGTGCTCCAGGAAGGGCAGGTCTCATTTCGGGCAAACCCGCTCGTGGAAAGCCCGGCATTGGCCCGAATAGTGCTTTCGGCCACATCCAGACCAGAGGTTGGCGTTTTTTGTAACATTACGGGTGCATCTCAGGGCTGGCCGTTGGGCGAGAGCCCGTGAAGAGCTCGGCTGACCGGACTGAATTCGGGGCTGCACATTTTTTAACGAGCCCTTCCCCCCCCCCTCCCCTTTCCAAGCTTTCTACCCGCAACCCCTCCCGTACCCAAACGCGCACTAAAAGCGAACATTTAGCGAACCAAAAGCGAACTGAAAGCATACAGCAGGCGAACTGAAAGCTTACCGAAACTGAAAGCGGACCGCAGGCTATCTCAAAGCGTACCGCAAGCGAACTAATGGTGAACTGAAAGCGTACCGCAGGCGAACAGATTATGGGTCGCTCTGATGGCGAAGAAGTAGCGACCCCGGTACGTCGCCGCAAAAACGAACTATGTTCGCTCTGAGTTCGGAATAGGGTGCAAAGTGAAACATCTGCGCACTTTTGACGCACCTTGACGAACATGCTGCGACCTACGAAGCGAACCTCAGCGAACCACTTGCAGATGGTCGCAACCTGTACGTCTCTGTTCGTCAGAACAAAGTTAAAACCACCTGATAGCGTACAGATCTTTTCGCGTCGGGAGGAGGGAACTTTCGTATATTTCTACTTTGTATAAGTGCGTGCTCGGTGGTCTGAAATGAAACGGTGCTGTTTTTTAATTTATTTAAGCTACACATTTGCAGAGACTTGCATAGCTACGTACAAAATAGTACATAAGCCGGGAGTGTTTACCCTTGTTGGTCTGTGAATGACTACTCGTACACTTGCAGGTGAGAGAATGGCCCTAGATGAGACCCATGGAAAGGCCAGGATTTCAAAGTGTGTGAATTGATATTCGCTCAACTGCTAGTGAGCGAAAGGTCACCTACACACCTGCAAGTGTACGATTAGTCATTCACGCACCTACTAGTGTTCGAATGGTTGTGCGCTAACCTTTCAGTGTGCGACATACATTCAATTACCAGCAGTAGGGCAACATTCGTTCACTTGGATTTCCAGTGTGCAGATTCTCGACATCTGTTATGGCTTTGCAATAGCTGGTGCACGTGTCCAAGTGTGCAAACATTCGACACTTGCGAGACGTCAAAGTTTAGACGTAATTGTAATGTCGAGCAAAACTCGACACTATGTAGTAGTAAATAGCACACTTTAGGCGTGACAAATAGCACACTTGTTTTACCCGTGCAGAAAAATAAAATAGAATCCAGGCGTTTTACCAGCTGACGCATGTGACCAGACAATTTCAATGAGCGTAAACATACGTAAGGAAACCCGCGTCTTTCCCTCGTCACAAATGTAGACGGGTTTTAGTCCGTTCTGACACGAATAGTAACTTAACTATCCACTGCAAATTCACGAGTCTTAATTCTCGCTCCCATACGAGTGAGAATTTGAGGGCAATTTTATTACACCCTAACTGGCAATGTTCTATTTCGTACATGTGAAATGTAGGCATTTAAACGTGCGGATTTATGTACAAAATCGTGCAGAATTATGTAAAATATTGTGCATAGATCTGCAGAATTTATTACATGTCGAAAAAATTCACAATAATAAAAAGATTCATGTACAATGTTCTGCATAATTCTGCATGATTTTTTACATAAATCCGCACGTTTATATGCGTACATTTCACGTGTACGAAAAAGTACATTTCCAATTAGCGTGTACTCTCTGCAGAGTAAAGGAGATGGAAAGTAAAAGCAAGCACAATTTTAGAAACAAATACGCACGTTACCATTTGCTTTGTCTTTACTGAAATCCCAACTGTGAGCATTGCAGGCAGTAGATAAAGTGTATCTGATATGCTCACTGTTTTTAACGTGTGCAAACACTAAATCCTAGTGCATTTTGTTGTCCAGAAACATGCAGGATTTTAAGCAACCATAAGAAGATGCACAATTCCATGCACACCTATGCGAAATTTGTGCATAGGTATGAACAATTTGTCCATTATTATGCATAAAATATGTGTATATTAATGGTTGTTTAAAATCCTGAATGTTTTTGCAC
The DNA here is from genome assembly GCA_029379305.1 of Frankliniella fusca. Classification (NCBI taxonomy): domain Eukaryota; kingdom Metazoa; phylum Arthropoda; class Insecta; order Thysanoptera; family Thripidae; genus Frankliniella; species Frankliniella fusca. The sequence continues at coordinate 913 of JAHWGI010000642.1, read as the reverse complement.
AACAAATTGCAGAAGGGTTAAGTGTGCATCCCTATGCTCACTGTAGGTTGTGAATTGCCATGCTCCCTGTTCAAAATGTGCGCAATGATCCCTGTTGGTCACGCAGAATGTCTCTTATTGCACACGTTAACTCAAAAAAAAATGTATGCAATGATTACTGTTGCCGTTTTAGTAGACAGGTCCATGCACACATTACAAACAGTAAGCATGCCCATGCAGGCGTTTTATACAGTGTGCATATTTTGCACACTTTATATACAGAGTGCATGCCATGCGCGCCTTACATACAGTTAGCACTGCTCACTTTTACGTTTTCAGAGTTGCATGGGAACGGGCTAGGGACCAATAGCAGATGATCTTTGAAATTAAGCTTAACATCTTAATGGAATGAACGTAAAACCTGGTTACAAAAGGTACCAGTTAATTTCAACAAGCTAACTGATACGTAAAGAAAAAAAACATGTGTTTTACGTTCGTCACAATAAAGGCGGGCTTTCGTCCGTTATAACGCAAACGAACAAATTTAATTTTCTTGTCTTTTCGTGATTTGAGAATGTACCAAAACACCTGGCTACAAAAGATAAAGAGAAGTAGTAACAAGCAAAATAATACAACAGATTTCGCACGTTACGCTCTGCTCTGTCTTGGAGGCGGGCTAGAAGCCCATAGCAGAAATTCCTTTGTTTGTAAGCCTATAATCTTGAAAGAATAGACGTTAAACCTGGGCTCAAGATGTTCAAGAGAGTTTCCACAAGCGAAACGATACGTATAAAACACGTGTTTTACGCCATTGACAAATGCAAGCTGGATTTCGTCCGTCTCAACTAAAAGGAAAACTTTGAGATTTGAATAAAATAAAAATACTGCAAAGGGAAAAGGATAAAGAGGTGGCAAACGAATTGTTTTTACAAAT
>JAHWGI010000641.1:232500-493488 GCA_029379305.1 Frankliniella fusca | reverse complement strand
AGAGGAGGCCTCTGGGAGCGTCCCGCATAGGAAACTGTCACACTCTTACGGTCAGTGTGAGATACAGCCGTCGCAACGGACAAGAGGTAGTAATGCCCGGCAAGCGTTCAAGTTTTCCTGAAGCTTCATCGCTGCGAAAATTAGTAGATTACGTTTAACGAAATGTGTTGTAAATTTACGACCATCCATTCTAGTGCTTTACGATTTGTAATTGTAATGTTTCCACTCTAATTTAGGTAAAAAAATTCGCGCAAACCTGTAATTATTTTTCACGGTGATTATTTACGGTTTGTTTTGGTTTATTTGATTAAGTTTATCATCGTAACGGTCCGTACCGAAGGGAGAGTTGATATTTGCGCACTCACGGGGCCCATATCTGCGACAGTTATACACTGAAAACTAGTCATAGAATTATACGGCAAAATTTACCACGAGGTGGAGTTGTAAAATTACAAATACAAATCGTGAAACAAAATTACAAATCGACAAATTACAAGCACTACGTATCGATTTGAAATTCAATTGCGAGCCAGAAAGAGTTCTCGCAAATTTAAAAAATAATTAAGAAATCGTAATTTACACAATAAATCATAGATCTACAAACATATTTTTCACAGTGTTGGAGGCGTCGATGTCGGGCAGCATCGCGTCGCTGCGGTCACCACCGCCACAGACATCCGTCCGCGACTGACTGGACTAGGCGCGCAGTGGCAAAGATAGACGCGTTTAATTCGCTTTCGTACAGACAAGACGCTGGTGGTGCCGGCAATATCTGACGACTCATCGTCATGTGGAGGTACAGAGGGGGCAGGGCAGGGCAGCGCAGGGCACTCTGACAGTCGCATTCCTCGCGAGGTGAGTAGCCTGGGCCCGGCCCGGCGCGGCCCGGGTCCCCCGGACTAATTGTGAGCCCGGGCAGCGCGTCAGGGAACGTGCTAATGAGAGAGGCTGCGCCGGGTGGAGCGCGCGCCCCGGCCTCGACGGTTTATTTTCGGTGTGACGTGCGCGGGCTCCGAGCTGATGATGTCAAAATTTTATTAACGTCAAAGACCACACGCAACTGAGTCAGAAACTCTAAATTTGAACTACTTTAAAAAAAAATAATCAAAAAAGCTAGGGTAAAAGCTACGCGTGGTAAAAGTTTGATGATAAGAATAGCTCCGGGGATATTTCATTCTTATAAATAACCCGTATCGGCAGTGTTTCTGCTGATGGTGATCGCCCTGGCGGCGAATGCCTTCCGTTAGGTCCCCCACAATGTTCGCCCGGCTCGGCACTCTTCGTTATGGCATGGCACTGGACTCGGCATCTCGGCATTTGCTTTCGTATGGGAGGGAGGGGCCGAGATCTCAGCCGATCCGATATCCAGAGCCCACTTGTGCGCGCGAGCACCTGTGTCTGTGTGCGAGTGAGAGAGAGGGTTACAGACTGCTGTATCTGTTTCCAGTGGCCCTCCCTCCCCTGGCCCTATGGTCTTCGGATTCTCCAGGCTGGAGTAAAGTCTCAGACGCACTTTCTGTAGCGGTCACATGGTCACATCCCGTCATCGCCGCCCTGACCCCGCGTTCAGCTCTCCCTGCGGCCTACCCACACCTCAGCGCCGCACCGAGCAGTTGTAAACCGCGGTGCTTCACTTACCGCATATGTCAAAAGTTTGGAACTCACTGCGAATTTAATCGTCGCTACTACCATAAAATAACTGGATCTGATTAGAAAAGTCGCAATGGAAAACATGTCTGTAGCTAGATGTGCAATGCATTTTCTAGTTGACAATTTTTTTTAAAAAAAAAATTAACATGTTGTTCATGGACAACCTCCCATTCCTGCTTGATATTAGATTCTATGTCGATTTTCAGTGCCTGTAAAGTTACAATTCTGAATTGCATGTGCGTGCGACATACTTTATGGATAATGTTCCTGCACGTATACGACAATTTCTCACAGCGGTGATTGTATTCGTGGTACAAGTTTTTTAATGTCTCAAGCCTTCCTGCAACTTAAACTCAATTTTGGAGTATTTAAGGGAACCGATTTTAACCGGTTCACCTTTTCCCTCCTTGATTTGATTGGAATGTCACTGGAAAATGATTGGCTAGAAAACCGCACACTGACTAGTCGAAGTGAGGCACCCGGAGGCACCCCTAAGCTGGTGCCTTCCTCCTCCCCTCCTCTTCCTCCTATTTTTCCTCTCTCCTTAGTTTCATCCTCCTCCTCCATCTCCCCACACTCCGTCTCCTCGCCCTCCCCTACCTCACCCCCCTCCACCCTCCAAGCTCCTCCTCCTCCTTCTCCTCCCCCTCCTCCTCCTCCTCCTCCATTTGCAATTAAATTTTAAAATTTTTGTGACCCACCGGCGGGACGAGCGAGCGGCGGTGGCTGCCGGTCTGGCCTGGTCGATCTGCCGATACCCGTTCGTGCGGGGCCAGGCGGGGCCGGGCGGGGCCGGGCGGGGCCGGGCCTAATACCTGGTAGCACCCCGGGCTGGTCCTCGAGAGGGAGCGGAGAGGGGAGGGGGGCTGTTTGCCACCCGCCCCACCTGCCACGATTCTCCCCGCGGGATTACGTCCCGGCCCCGGAATAACGGCCAAAACTGCGGCAGACAGAAGCTAAGCCGGTGGCCGCCCGGTGTGTCGGTACTGAGGCAGAGGGGATAACCTTAAGACGGCCAGGGTGGGGCGGGGCGGGGCGGGGCCAACGTGTCGGTACGTCCACTTCTCTCTCCCTCTCATCTCACCCCTCCCGGTCCGCAATAGTCTCTCGCCGAGGCGACGCGACGGCTGCCGGTGCCAAAGAGGGGAGGCCGCCCGCCGCCTTGGGAGGCAGAGCGATACACCTCTCCCCCCTCGGTGCTCGGCGCGGCGATTTGCGTGCAAATCTTGTTTTTGAGGTGGCGGTGCGTCCCCTCGGGTCCCCCCGCCCCGCCCCGCCGCGCCGCGCCGTCTGGGTGGCCGCATGCTCATGGTGGCCGCTGGCCGTCGCCTGGTCATCCACACCACCAAGTGGTGATCCGCCCGTTTTACGACGAAATGTTTGCGGCTGGCGGCGCGACGAGCTCGCGTGCGATCTGCTTCTCTTCGCCTTGCTATTCGGAACCACGCCGTGCATGACCCCTCCTGGACTCGCTTGGTTCTTGCCGTGCCTGCCCAGTGTTGTCAGAAAAGTCGGAAATAAGAAGTAGCCTAGACACGGGTTTAAAGCGGACTGCATCTGTGCCTGCCTGCCTGAACATGCGCTAAGACCGAGGGAAAAAGGGGGGGAGGGAATCACTCATACAAGATGTGTACAATCTTGTTTTTCTTTTTTTGACTTTTCATTTTTTTCTCTTTTGATTTATTTAAGCAAAATTTCTGTCACTTTGATAAATTTTGATCTTTCACCTCCTTCTATGATTTCTTTCAATTTTATAATTGTTTTTTTTTCTCATTTTTTATCGTTTTTTCGGAATTTTTCTTTGTTTTCCTCTTGATTTCATTTTCACTATATATTTTGTTTTTTAAATGACTTTTTTGGGTCCGTAAAATGATTTTTAGAAGTGACTCCCTCTTCGGCTAAGGCGTTTACTACAGTAGGCGGGCGCCGGTACAGGCCGCTTTACTCCACAGCGTTCGAGCTATTCGTTGTCTAATTTTCTGAAAACATTGTGCCTAGCCTGTCGGGCCACTCGTGGCCAGCAGTTGTATATCATGGTAGGCATCTCTGACGAGCATGCATCTTTTTGGCCTATCAGGGCAAAATTCTTGCGTAGAATTCTAAATCATCGTGTAGAAGTTTGGATTCAAAAAATTTTCTTCGTTGTGCGAAGAATATTCCGCTGAAGCTGACAAGAACTTTGAAGCTTTATTCGAACTCTTTCTTTGCACCGTTACAAACAATTTAACGTGCAAGGTGTAAACGGTTAACCTTTAAGTAACTTTGCTTCTCTATGCGAAGAATTGAGTTGGTAATGCAAAGAATTTTAGAACGCTTTAAAATTATTTTGCAATTCAAGGAAGCACTCCACGTAAGCTTCCTGCAGTTTTGATAGCAGAGGAAGAAGTAGTGGCATGCGCTCTTCTTAAAAATACCATATATCACCACACGCAATGTGACGTCAATTTTTTTTTATTTTTTTATTTTTTTACAGAGAGAGAGAAATTATTTGATCTCAGGGCGAGCAACAAAATTTAGCATTCCGAGAGGGCTGTTTGCATGGAAAGTCGGGGTCCCAGTGGTGAGAGGGGAGGGAGAGTTCACAGCGCGGGACGTGTCCGGGGCGATGGATGCGGCCCGGCCGCCCGGCCACCCCGTGCTGCCGCGAGCCCGCGTGAGCCCTGCCAGCACTGCGCGGAGAGGAGCGGACGGCTCGCGGAGGAAGAAGGGAGAACATAAAATATTCCGCTGATAACTTGCATGCACATCCATTTAGACTCCAGCAGGCAGCTGGCGGCGCACGTATCCACTGACGTTCGTGCATGTGTGTGTGTGTGTGTGTGTGTGTGTGTGTGTGTGTGTGTGCGCGCGCGCAGCTGCAGCCAAGCGTTTTCCTCTCGACTGCGCAGAAGCACCTGTGTGAGTCTATGTGTATGCAAGTGTGTGTGTCACCCAAATTGGCGTAGTTCCGCTAACGACTGAAGCGTCAGCAGCAGACACAAGAATGCGCACTCGCGCGGCTTGACCCGTTCCGTGCGGCACGGCCGGTAGTCACCGTCTGCTATGTGCTTTTCAAACTGCCATACCGTGGGCCAGCCCCGCCCGGCCCCGCCCCGCCCCGCAGGCAAATACGCAGCGCCCAGCGCCAAGTGTATTTTTTTCACCCCACGATCCCAACTTAAAAATTAAAACTAATCAAAAATAGGAGGCGCTCTGTTTCTTATTATATCGAAAAACTTTTCTTGTCAACAAGATGATTTTGAGGGGGAAACAACTCTGAATTTTAGTGTACAAATTTAGGAATTTGCGCGAATTTTTCGGAATTTTTGTGAATTTTTACTGTATTTTTGTGAATTTGTACTAGAATTTTCCCTGAATTTTCGTGATTCCTTGTGAATTCATCTGATTTTTTTTTTTAATTTCTGATTTTTTTTTCTGAATTTCTCTGTATTACGAGGTTCGCAAGAATATCCGAGTTGTTCCCCCCTCGGATGAGTTGCTCGTGAGCGCTGCGCGCGGCGAGCGCCGCCGTGTTGCTGCACCTCGTGATGTCGATGTCCTCCCGCCGCGTCCTGAGCAGCGCACGCAGCGCCTTCTGGAAGTTGTTTGAGAGTCGGGTCTCGTCTCGTCCAGACCAGACGGGTCGGGTCTCCCAGGCGACAGGCTCCGCGCCGCAGTAAACTGGACTTCGGTTAAGTGTGCGGAGTGATACGGAGCCGACCTGTGACCTCCTGGCGCGGCGCCGCACCAGCTAGAAGCAGGTAGTCGTCCAGGACTGCACCTTATGGGGCTCCTGTCGCATTCACGTCAGCAGCGGCTCTGCCCGGCCGGCCGCGCTGTAAAGTTGGTTACTGCCCGCTCCGCACCGCGCCCCGCGCCCCGCGCCCCACCCCACGACCTAAACGCGACGGCGGCCCGGCCAGGAGAGAGGAAAGCCGAGGGGAAATAAGGAAAAAAAAAAAGAGAGAAAAAACAAGCAGTGCACTGCGTGTCGCATTTATGAGATTTATTATTCATTCGCCGCTGCATGATCTACGAGCACGATGGGGTGAAAAACAAGTGATAGAGTCCTGGACACGACAGGCAGGCGAGTTGCAAATGACCGCGTGTGTGTGAGTGCGTGCGTGTATGTGTGTGAGGGCATCAACGCTGTCGCACTGAAACACTTAGCAGTGTGTGTGTGTCTGTGGCTGTGTGTCTATGTGTCTGTGCGTGTCAATAACTCACACTCCGACTCGTTCGACTCCGCAAGGTGTATAGCAACGACCGTTATCAATTTATCTCCTCGCAGTGCACGAAGTGGCTACAGAAAAAAAAAGGCGCTTCTTCTTTAAGGCGTGTATTGCTTAAAGAATAACTGAATAGTGCACGTTATCTGCATTATGCGAGCGTGCCCGTGTGTGAGTGTATGAGTAAGCATGCACTGTAAAAAAAATTGAAAAATTAAAATAAATAACGACAAACAAATTTACAGTTTTCTCTGTTAAATCGGTAAATAGATTTTTCATGTATGTTTGATTTTAAAAAGTTTGTAGATTAAGAAGAAAGATCGCAAAACAAAAGATAAAGTTTGTAAAGTTACTGAATTCTTTTGTACAGGTACAGAATTCTTTTGTAAATGAACATGAATGAAAAGTGAGTTCACAGTCAGGACGTTTAACACAACTCACAAATATTTCCTGTTCATTCACGAAATGTTTTTTTTTCTCTCTTTTTCAGTGTGAGTGAGTGAGACAGACAGCGTATACGTGTGCGTGTGTCGTGTGTGGGAGTGCGATGGACGGTGATGAGTATCTCGTTCCATATTTATCGTCTGTTTGTGGATACTCGTAAAGTATATCACACTCTCCCTGGGGATACGTAGACGCCGCTCCGCGCCGCCCGGCCGCGGTAACGCCCCATGGACCGCTACAGCGCAGCGGCGACTTTGGGGAGTCCGTTTTAACAATACCGCGCCGCCTACGGAGCGGGCAGGGCAGGGCAGAGCTGTGCCATATTCCTTTGTTAAAAAGTTTGGGATGATTTATGCTCGGCGTGTCGATGGAGGTGCGCGCCTCGCGACGTGTGGGCCAAGCCTATCGCGGTTCGGCCCGCGCCGCGTGAGATTTGGTGGAGGAGGAGGAGGGTGATAGGTGAAGAGAAAGAGAGTGTGAGAGATAGAGGGAGTGAGAGGGAGAGATAGGGTAGGGAGTGGCGCTCGGGCCCGGGTCGCGGCCCAGCGAGCGCAGAGCTGGCAGAGCGCAGTCAGGGTCGGGCGTCCGGACCTTTGGCGACGCGACGGTCGGCGGTGGGCTGCGGGGAGCCTGCTAGCCTCCTGCGGCCCCGCGCCCCGCGGCCCCGCGTCAAGTGAATGACGGGCCGGGCAGCGGGATGCGTCAGGCTGCGCTCTGTAGGCCCCTCTCCAAGGCTGCCCCCCGCGGGGCGGGGCGGGGCGGGGCCGCTCAGGTGGAGAGGCGTCTGCTCAGCGGGGCGGGCCGCGCCCGCAGAGGGGTGAAGGGTCCTTCACTGTAATTTAAGCGTATGCCAATTTTTGAGATTTTTCTGTTGTTTTTTTTTGTCGTGATTTTTCTTGATTTTTTACTATTTTTTTTCTTAGATTTTACTGTTTTTTTTTTCTGTTTTGTTTTAGGGTGTACATTGATTATTTATCTTTTGGAGTGAAGGACCCCCGCTTCCACGGGTGGATGTGTGATGTGTGGGTGCGGCCAGCCAGTCGTGCCACCGCTGCTCTGAAAAATGATTAACTCATGCAGAATTTCACCAAAACGTCCTCTGGGGTCGGTACGGCTGAGCACGCCGCACCGTGCCGTGCCGTGTCGTGCCGGTCGGGTCACGCGGAGGGCGACTCACCTCACACGTAATAACACGTCGTGGCTCGCGTGGGCGGGGCGGGGCGGGGCGGGGCGGGGCGCACCGACTCGCGCCTCATTCGCGCGCCGAGAGACCGTGACGCGCGCGTGTGTGTTGAGTCACCGCACCACAGGCATCATTGTTTCGCCGCGCGCGCGCGCGCTCGGCACTTTCGGAAACGATTACTATCGATTATCGAACTCTTTCATCCAAATGATCGGAGGAGCGCGAGGGTCGGGGGCAGCATTAGCCTCCACAGATGGAGGAAGTTTAGAGTGTCCTTTTCGGTGATCCGTCACTGTCGTCAAGGACAAGGGCCTGTAGGAGCGCGGCGGCGCGGCCGGGGGCGATCACCAGAGACCTACACGACACTCCTGTCAGCGGGCGGGGCGGGGCGCGGCTGTGACAGGTGAAAGCCTATATAGGAGGACGGCCACGGCCACCCGGTATGGAGTGCAGGGCAGGGCAGGGCAGGGCCCTTTCGTTCGGTAGGTCCAGTCCAGTCGCCGCGCCCCCGTCAGCTCCAGGACGACCAGGGCTGTGGGGCGTGCTCATGCCTCCTCGGGCGGGGTGGGGTGGGGCGTGCTCATGCCTCCTCGGGCGGGGTGGGGCGGGGCGGGGCGGAGCGGAGTGGTTTGCTCGGGGCGACGCGCTTCGACGAATGGTACCGATCGCCAGTACAGCAGTCAGGTCGGATGACAGCCGATGGGCCCGAGCCCAGTGGGTCTCACCTCCTAATGGGACCAGTTCCGTTCTCCGGCTGGGCGGCGGGACTGCCGCTGTGGCCCAGAGGGACGCTACGCGCAGGGCGGGGCGCGGCGGGGCGCGGCGGGGCGCGGCGGGGTGGGGTGGGGTGGGGGGACGGTGGGGCGGACGTGCAGACGTGTGTCACGGGCGGGCAAGCGCCGCCGCAGGGCGGGGCGAGGCGGGGCGGGGAGCGGAGGGGAAGCCCGTGAGAATCTCGGGACTGTTTTGGGGCTCCTCGGAGACACGGTCGCGACGGAATGCGAGCCGGCTGACTTATTTGGCAGAACACGGCGTATGATGGGAGTTCGGACCAGACCCGCTGGCCTGATCATGGGGAGCATCTCCGCCGCACCGATGCTGGCGTTCTCTGCGGCCGGCGGCACCCAACGCTTTCCTGCGAGTCGTGCAAAACTTATTTGCTCCTGTGGGAAGTTGTGTATGTTTGCTCGGTGAAGTCTATACACCACCGCGCCGTTGTTGAAGTGATGAAGCCGGTCACCGGCGCCCAGGCCGTGCTCCTACGCGGCATCACAGAGCACAGCGCCAATCACTTCAGCGGGCGGCGGGGCGCGGCGGGCAAGTCAGAGACACTCGCAATAACGGGACCTTCCGGCTCCGGCCCGGGCGCCCGGGCCGGACCGGCGCGCTTTTAATTGTTGCGCTCCGCGTCCGTCCGCGCGCGCGCGCAAGCGCGTTGGTGTGTGCGCGTGTGTGCGCGTGTGTGCGTGTGTGTGCGCGTGTGTGTGCGCGCAAAGGAATGAAGAGAGTGGTTCGGGCCACGACGCCGCAGCCGCGCTTGTCGCCCAGCGCAGCGCAGCCCGGCGATGCGACTCCCTTTGTCTCTGTTTTTTACGGTTTTTTTATATTTTTGCGGGTCACCGTCGCATTCGCATTCCTTTGCGCGTCAGAGCACCGCGGCGGCGGCGGGGCGTTGAGACAGCCTCCGATCGCGGCCCGCCACGCCTCGCCACTCCCCGCCCCGCCCCGCCCCACGCTTCCACGCCCGCGGCACCTGCAGACCGTTACGCACAGGGTCGGCCCAAATTGCAAATCTCCTCTTGAGTCTTATTGAGCGGTGATGACAGGGCGCGCTCCTCCTAACGAGACACGACGCAGTCCCGCCCCGCCGAATATAGTGGACAGTGCGGCGCTGCTCCAGCGGGACGGGCCGACCTCCTGCCGATAATCAGTGCCGTGGGGTACCTATCGCCCCGGCCGGCCTCACACACTGTGGGCGGGGGCTTATTGGCAGTCCTTAATCCGATATCTGCTGAATGCTGGCGGCGGCCCGGCCCGGCCCGGCCGGTGGGCGGCTGTGCAAACCGTGTGCGATAGTCATTTCCCATTCACGCCTACAATGAAGCACGCACTGCTCGGGGCTCTTTCTCTACCCTGCGCCTCGAAAGTCGCGCCCGAAACGATGGACGAATATAAATACCTATATTCCTGACTAGAAAGCGCGGGGCGCGGCTGGGGCGGGGCCTCTCCTGCCCTGACCAGTCCAGCACGGCCTCCCTGCTGACCACAATGCCGCCGGCGGGTCGCGGCGTGGCTGGCTTCGCGGAGCGGGTTTTATTTGCAAATATCGGCCGTAACAATACACCCTCTGCTCCCGGCGCGAGCAGCAGCACCGATCGCGCGCCGCCGCCGCTCCCGCGGTGCTCAAGTGCGGGAGATGTATGACGTCTAATTCAATACAAAATGAGACGATAAAAAATTATTTTACAGCGCTTCATCTTTGAAAAGTACTTGCTGCCCATTTTTATGACGCGGATCGGAGGCCGTAAACGGCACGGCACGGCTCGCCTCGGCCCGTTATTGTGTGCGTTACAGGATGTGGCCTGGAGCGGATGCTGCCCGCTGCACTGGAGGCGCAAGCGTTCGACTGTTGCACACGCGCAGTAGTGTAGAACCCCCATACGGAGAAAAAAATAATGAATTCTGTGTATTTTACAATCGAACAAATGTCACTCTCACACCTGCACCCTGCACCGTGCCCCGTGTCCTGCTAGACGGATAAACCGTTTAGGTGCGAATCACCGAAAATTCGTTCGCGCAACTCACTCGCGGTTGTCAATCCTAAAGGGGAAACAAATGATTAATTGGCTCAAAATCGAAGCAAAATGTTACGCATAAAAGAACATTTTTTAGCGCAGCCAGTGACACTGAGACCCATTGCTCTTCAGGGAGGGCACCAAGCACGAAGCCTCACAGTGCTCTTTCTTTTCATGTTGCAGGTGGTGACGAGGCCGCAGCGCAGAGACGGTGGCCCCGCCGGGGTCGTCCCCAAGAAGCGCATGTCCCCCCTGGCCGAGGCCTACCGCTTCCGGGAGCACCGGCAGCGCGAGCAGCGCGGCGCAGACCCGCCGCCGGCGGCCACGCCGTCCGCCAACGCCCTCAACCTGAGCGTGCCCAAGGCGTCGCCACCGCACGCCCTGGAGGGCGCGCCTCCCCCGCCCGCCGCGCCGTCTAGCCCGGCCGCCGCCGCCGCCCCCTCCCCGGTCATCGGCAAGCTGCTGCAGCAGCCCCTGCACGACCCCAACAACAACAACAGCAGCGGCGCGCTGCGGCCGACCGCCCCGCACCGGCCCATCCCCACGCGGGCCGTCTCCAACGGCTGCTACAGCGCGCCGGCCACGCCCTCGCCGCTGCCGCCCGCCGGCCCGCTCGCGCCGCCCTCGCCCGCCGCCGCGCTGCCCGAGGCCGCGGCCGCCTCCGCCACCGTCAAGCGGGAGCTGGTGGTGGACGACTCCCCGGGGGCGGCGCCGGCGGGGGCAGGGGCGGGGACGGGCACTACCCCCGAGGTGACCGGCGACGAGGACAACAACAACAAGCTGCACAGCTGCGAGGCGTGCGGCAAGCGCTTCTCGCGGCGCCAGCTGCTCGTGCAGCACCGGCGCGTGCACACGGGCGAGCGGCCTTACACGTGCGGCGCGTGCGGGAAGCAGTTCAGCCAGCGCGGCCACTGGAGCACGCACCAGAAGCTGCACGAGCCCGCGCGCGCCGCCGAGCACGCGTGCGAGGCCTGCGGCAAGGCCTTCGTCACCAGGGCCTCGCTCAAGGTAAGCGACCTGCTGCCCAAGGGCCGGGCCGGGGTCAGCCCACACGGCCAGGGGCTCGGCCCGGCACTGGCGCGGCCCCGGCACGCAGGGACCTAATTCAATAACGCAGGCTTTACTGCTTCCCATTTACTCGGCCACTACTGACATGGAAATGACGCCATAAAGACCGCTGGCGATCGTCGTCGGACTTGGCCGCCTGCAGCCTCCGCGCCGCCGCGGCGCGCAGTAACCACCATACCGTGGCTCCGGTGCGCATCGGGCGGGGCTGGCGGGGCGGCAGGCCTGGGCCCGGCCATGCTCACACGATGCTACGTGTCCCTAAGCCTTTCACCGGCCGAGCGAGTGGGTCCTCCGGACCATCTCTCGGGCGCGTCGGCGCGTCGGGTCCATCAGATAACGTGACCTGCCCTGCCCCACCGTATCACTTACTCCCCCGGGCCGGGCCCTCTGTCACCGTCCTCCTGAAACCTGCTGGGCGCCGCCGGCTCCCCACCCTCATTCATCAGCTTTAAGGAAAGCCTGTGCCCGTGGTGAGGTGAGGTGAGGTCGTGCACGCCCGGGGCCCGGCCCGGGCCGCGGGATCTACTCGTGTATCGCGGTGACTGACGACGCGCCCGCGCCCGGGCCCATGGTGGGCCGGTGGTGCGCCCGCTACCACTCCTCACTCAGGGCGGGGCGGGGCGGGGCGGATCAGTCCTTGCCTAGTAGGCTTTTCGGTTCACGGAGAGTAATGTATTGGACTGGACCGGGCCGGGCCGGGCCTGAGCCGGAGAGGTGGGCGCCGCCGCGCTCCGTAGGCAGACAGCTCCTCTGACATCCCGTGCGCCGCCCTCTCCGCTCCGCGTCCACCTCGGATGACGGCTCAACTCAACTCTGCCGCCACGCCCCGCCACGCCCCGCCACGCCCCGCCGCGCCTCGCCTCGACCCACCCCGCTCCACCCCGCCTCGCCTCACCGCGCTGCTGCCTCCGGCGACAACAGGGCAACGATGATCGATTTGTGGCAAGTCGATCTGCAGGCCGGGGCCGGGACGGTTCGGGGCGTGGCGGGGCGGGGCGGAGCGGAGCGCCCCAACGGCGGGTCGCTGGCCGGGCTGCGGGCTGCGGCTCAGGGTCAGAACAAGACACTCCTCTACCGTCTCTTCAGACACTTGCTCGTCTAAAACACGTGCTTGGGTATTGGGTATTTCCTCAAATCTATCGGCTCGTAATAACAAGTATTCGTATAAGAACTCACCCCCAAAACTTGATTTAATTGTTTGTGTTTTTAATTTACGTATTCTTACAACCGTCGCTTCAAGATTCAGCTAGATTCATGCGCGTGTCGCACTTGGTTCGTGAGGCAGCACGCGCAGCTGCAATATGTCACCACTTATCTGACCGCACTTATGCCTCCAAGTCGCGCGACGCCTGCGCCCCGCCCCGCCCCGCCCCGCCCCGCCCCGCGAGGCCGCCCTCCTCCCAATCAACGGGCCATCGGCATTGTATGTGGAGCGGCGCGGTGGGGCTGGGCTCGGCGCGGCGCTTTGTGCCCATCGGCCGCGCTGCCGCCCCTCGGTATGATAATGTTGTGCCCGAATAATGCGGTCGTGATGAAGATGATGGCAGGCTACACCTCTTCCTCCTGCACCGGCAGCGCTACTGTATTCACTCTTGTAGTGCGCCCGTGTTTATGCACAATGAAATGCTCTCACTTACGTCCGTACCGGCGCGGCCGCCAGCCTGTGTGTATGTTTGTAATGCATATGTGTGAGTGTGTGTATGCCGCGCTACCGCCAATTGAATTGGCTGCGTTTGCATCTGATTATTATTGACACGCTGAGCCTAGCCGGGTCTGAGTGCGAGACGCGCTCGCCGCCTGTTGTAAGGTCTACGGCCCGCGCATACCAATCGTTACCAGCGCAGTGCAACGCGCTCCGCCAGGGAAAAGTCAATGGAGAGGAAGCGTTTCGTACCAGTATCAGTGGTTTATACGGCACAGGAGCGCACCCCTTCCTTTTTCAGTTTTTACTCGTTCTTACCACCACTGTAACTCAAAAGGTGACATATTTGTGACCTTTTGTGGCGACACATCGAAAAAGGAAACATCCCCTTTTTGTTTCCCTTTTTTCGGAAACACATAAATGTGTGACCTTTTTTCGGCGACAATTTTGTTTCCAAAACCTCCGTGTGTTACCGAAAAAGGTCACATGCGTCTCCGTTTCGGTAACACACGGAGGTTTTGGAAACAAAATTGTCGCCGAAAAAGGTCACACATTTATGTGTTTCCGAAAAAAGGACACACATTTATGTGTCGCCGATTTAAGGCAACATGTGTTTCCTTTAAAATTTCATATCTTTATTCCAGCAATGAACTTTTTTTTTCAATAAGTTTAATAGAATTATTTTGAGAGCTCTTAACAATTTTGTATGTTTTCATTCTAAGTCCATAACCCAGCTTATTAGTGGAGCTTTCAATCTGAGCAGATAGCACAATACCTTGCGACATGAAACTTGTACTATTCTGAACTAGAAACCTTCGTCTGAATTTCAATAAAGAACCTTTTTTCACGTTTAATAGTAGTATTATAATGAGAACTTTAAAATTTTTTTTTGCTAGTTTTGCTAGTATGAAAAGGGACTCACTCGACTCACATCACGTTTTACTCTTCTACCTTTGTAGCACATAATTATGTAAAGGACGAGTTCCATTCTTATCCCAAAATTCATTTTGTGTTCTATTTGGCCCTTGTTTTCTTCTGTGGAGCGGACCAGGGTGAGGAGGTGTTCGCCGTGTCGTGCGGCGCGCGGCGCGACCCCAGAGGACTGGGTGAGGTGAGGGTCACGACGAGTTCGACGGCGAGTAATTAATTCCCTCTTTGCAATAATCGGGTCGTAAATCACGGTAGCGCCGGGGAGCTGGCTGCGAGCGGGGCTGTGCGGGGCTGTGCTGTCTGCGGTGGACGCTGGCGCCCCGCCCCGCCCCGGCCGCTCATTGACACACGGGGTGACCGCATGCCCCACGCCCCGCCGTGCCCCCCTCACTCCACTCTTGATGGATGTGGTCGCGGGGAGGGGCGAGCGTGTGTATGGCCGCATCGTGCCCCCGCCCCGCCCCGCCCCGCCCCGCCCCGCTAAGCACCCTGGCCGGCGGCCGGCGCGGCGGCCGGTGCAGTGAGCTGGTTTAGTTTGATCCACTGACTAGCACTACCCGGCCATGCAGCGCCAGCAGCGCGCGCTGATATGCACTCGGGCCGAGGAGCCGATCGGACGTGTAGGGGCGCGGGGCGGGGTAGAGCGGCAGGCAGGAGGCCTCGACATACTCGTCCTTCGTCTCCCGGCCGGGGCTGGCCCTGTCCTGTCTAGGCAGTAGTCCCTGCCCTGCGCCAGTGCGTGTTCCAAGGAGACAGCAGTCTGTCGCTCTATTGGTCATCTCGTTAAGCCCTTGCGGCAGCAGCGGGCTCGCCTGCCTTGTTGAGCATCGAGTGTGGAGGGGAGGGGGAGGCCGCCCTGCTGCCACCTGACATTTGCGACCGCGCCGTGCCACGGCCGTGTCCTGCAGGCTGACCTGCCGCTGCCTGCCGGTGCACTGGTGTGTGTAAGGGCCCCCGCCCGGGGCTCTGCTAGGGTATATCCAGTGACCGACAAACGGAAAGTAGAAAGTGCCCAGAATTGCCATATTGAATGATTTTTACTGTGATACATCCTGCACTTAGTTATTTTGTACTGAATTATCAATCTTATCGTTTCACTTCTTCTAGGAAGATGTCAATTAAATCTCTTTTTTAAGTCAATAAAAATATCTTAGAAAGGACTGAGAACCTATCTGGCTGCCCTGACAAACATGCAGGTGTTGAAACATTACGGTGCTTGCTGCAAGTTTTTTGTAGCTACAAAGCATACTTTTTGACTTACTTCTTTTGAATCTGGTGCAATTTGTTGAAGAGTGAATTCTATTTCGTGAATATTAACAAGTTTTTAAAGGAAAATATAGGAATATTTAAAATTTATTATTAAGCGAGGCCTGCAACTAGGCCTACGTATGTCGCACGGGAATTAGGGCTCTCCAAGTGCGACACGGGCTGACGTAACGGGTTGCAAGCGCGACAGATCACAAGCGCGACAGCGTGTATTCCTCTGCTAACCGGTACCGACTATGGACGGGTCGGTCGCACGAGCTCCCTGAAGTTCTATGGCTATTGCTATGGCTATTGCTATACCTAATTGCTATAGCTATTGCTATAGCTTTTGCTTTAGCTTTTTCTATAGCTATTGCTATAGCTATTACTATAGCTATCGCTATAGCTATCGCTATAGCTCTTGCTATAGCTATTGCCGAGGCTATTGCCATAGCTATCTCGCTGTACGTATTCCAACCTGTGGGTCACGATGAGAGGTTACGGCCTTCAAAGTATTAAAAGAGCTGTTCTCCCTGCCAAAGGCACTCTTTGCAAATCTGAAGCAGTTTTGAACAGGTGCTTCTCTGCTGCTAACTGCTGAACCGTATGGTGTTCGTTAGGTGAAAATTGCGTGTCTTTTTTTATTTTTATTTTTTATTTAGAGAAGTCTACTGAACTGTTTTATTCTATATGCATGCTTTAAAAAAAAGAGAAGTAAGTTATCCAAACGTTCTGGTTTCATATAACGTAACAGTCCAGAAAAAAAAGTGAAAAAATGTGCTATGCTAGGTTGTTTAATAATACAGTAGTAAACCAATTCCTCAGTTTGTGACGAGATTCCTAATAGGGACCCTTATTTTTTAGCAGTGTACCCCTGCCTGCACAAATTGCAAATAAAGAAATTTTAAAATAAAAATGATTAAAAACACGCAATGTTCACCTACGGAACACCACGGTTCAGCAGTAGAGCAACACCTGCTCAAAACTGCTTCAGATTTGCAAAGACGTGCAAAGAGCACCTTTGGCAGGAAAAACTGCTCTTTTCATTATTTGAAGGCCCTAACCTCTCATCAGTGGCGGTTTTAGGGGGGGGGGCAGGGGGTAATGCCCCCCCACCATCGGCTCTAGATAGCCGCCTGGAAAGTAGGTAAATTGCACTACAAAACTCCTGTATGTAGGCAACCTGAAGTGCTTCGCCCCCCCCCCCCCCCTTTCAGAAGGACTTAAAACCACCACTGCGGTATGTCCACTGGATAGCGAAGGATTATGTTGAGGGCCGCTCGGCTGAGAGATGAAGACGAAGGCGTCGTAAAGATTTCTCAACACCGCGCTGAAAAGTTGATGGCAAAAACATTCTCTTAAACAGCTATTTCTTTCACATTGCGGTTCGGCGTTCAGAGTGCGGGGCCCGGCCCGGCGGGGCCCCTCCTGTACCCGGCCTGGCCGCCCGCCTCATTGGCGATGCACCGCGCCTCCGCCTCCGAGTTGTCGCGCAGGTTGGTTCACTGTCACAGCAATTTCTCATACAGCGGCAGCTGTTATGCATGAGAAGGCCACGTCTGGTCGCAGCTCTGAGCCAGCCGGCGGCATACCCCGACCCCCGGCCTGGCCTGCCGTCTGATTCCGAAGACCGCTCTTGCGTCCTTGTCGCACCCATGGCGGTGACCTGTGTTGGGGACGGCAGAGACCCATGAGTGCGACAAGGACGGGAGCGGCAGGGCGGGAGGGCTCCACGGCGCGGCGCTAGCGGTGCCCCAGGCCTGCCCGTCCTGCCCACGCGTCGGGTCGGGTGGCTCCTCCAGATTACGGCGGCTTACGGCACAGCGTGTCGTGCGAACGGCCTACCGTGGACTCGCCCTGAGCGCTCCGATAAGCCGCCTAGCCTATCAATGGATATTTTGAATCCGAACGCATCTGAAATTTTTGTACACCTCGTAAACTTTAGAAAAAATTCGAAAAATTCATGAAAATTCAGAGAAATTTGGGAAAATTGAGAAAAAGTCACGAAGTTAAGGTGAAATTTAAGCAAAACTTCAGAAAAAAAAATCACAAAAATTCAATAAAATTTCTGAACTGTCACAAAAACTCACAAAATTTAGAGTTGTTCCCCCTCGCCCTAAGCTGTGGCGTGCGCGTACTTTTGCCGTCGCCTAGGTGCAGCTCATACCGTCCCGAAGGCCCTCGGGTCGGGTGCCCCTCGAGGCCGCAGCCTGGTGGACCTGGTCCATCAGGCGGAGGGCAAAGGGACGTGAAAAATAGCTGGTAGCATGTATTTGGCGGAGCCATTCGTTACGGGGCGGGGCGGGGTGGAGCGCCGCTAAGCGGACGCCATTAGGAGCGTTCATCAACGAGACACACGGCGGCGTCGCGCCGCCCATTGCAGAGCGGAGCAGAGCGGAGCAGAGCCAAGCGGAGCGGGGCGAACGGAACCAGCGCGCCAAGCAGCCATACACATGGGCCGGGCGGGGCGGGGCCGGGCCTGCAGCCGTCCTTCTTGCTCGCATATTTCCCGGGCGCTCCACGCCACGCCGCGCCACGTTCGGCCACGCCCGCGGGGCACCTGGCCGGCCGGCCGGTCCGCTGCTGGCGAGGCGAGGCGAGCTCCGAACAAAAGTCGCTGTCAAATAAGACTTCGGCTGGCCATTAGCAGTGGCTGTCATTATCAGATGGATTTGGATCGAAACAGCCCAGTGCCTTTTTTTCTGCCGTCCTCCGCTCCTCCTTCCCTCTCACTCTCTCCGGCGCGCTCTTGTCTCGCTCCCGTTCTCCTCTCAGCTGACGTAGACACAGGCCGCCGTCCCCAAACACTTTTTAACCCGTCCTTGATACGACATGATGTACTTTGCGTTAATGCAGAGGGGCTCTGCGGGCCGGGCCGGTCGCTCTGAACGCCTTTACCTCTGATTGATGAGCTGCGATGTGTCAGCGAATAGCGGCGGGGGGTGGGGGGGAGGGGTGCGCGACACGGCGGGGCGGGACTCGGTACTCAGTTAACCTTCACACTCTGATTGAGGCGCTATCGCAGCGCCGCTGTCGACCAGCGGGACGATCCTGGTGGCAGCCCGCCGCACTGCAGTAACGAGGACGCGAGCGCTCACGCTCCTGCTCGCACCCCGGCCCCGGCGCTACCTGCTGTGCTGCCGTGCCACTGGACCCGACCTGACCTGGACCGCCACTGACTTATCGTCGTCTTCACCTCGGAGCAGACCGCTGTTGGTGGCGGGCGCGCGCGCACAAACACACACACACACTTGCTCATACATTACCACGCTCAGAAGTGGACCACGCAATGACTGAGGCCCCTTCCCCCTCGCCCCCTTCAATCTCGCGCGACCGCAAACACATAAGTCCCGCGCCACTATGAAAAATTGCTGTGCGTGGCCCGTCCATGGGGACCTTATAAGCCTTCTCGGGCCGACCCTCGTCAGCTAACCGCGAGAGCCGAGAGAGAAAAGGACAGAGCGCACGCGGGCCAGGCAGGCCAGTCCCTTATGCAGGGCCCAGCGCACCGCAGGCCGTCCGCCCCACCACGCCCCGCCGCGCCCCGCCCCACCCGGCCGGCAGTCATTTGTCAGGCACTTGAGCGCGCTGCGCAGCGCGCAGCTTCCAGCCCGGCCCGGCCCCGGCTCCTGCGCGAGGAGTAACACGGGTAGGGGCGCCCCCGCCCCGCCCCGCCCCGCCCCGCCCCGCGCCGCCCCGCCGCACCCGGCTAGGCGAGAGTCTTAGAGAGACCAGGGCGCTGGGCTGGGCTGGTCCGGGCTGGGCTGGGCTCTGCGCGGGGAGGAGCCGTGTCGTTTCCGTTGTTGTAAACAACCGCTGTGGAAGCGGTCGCGGCCGGCCGGGCCGGGGCGGGAGAGCGGCGCGCGAGGCGGCGGCGCAGAGGCCACAGTAAAACTGTTATCTCTGCCGCGTTATATACGATATCGCGACCAGTTTGTGCGAATGCGATCTCGAAATGACTAACGCGGCGAGAGCAGAGCCGCGGAGCCGCGGAGCCGCGCGCCCTAGCCGCGGCCGCCGCCTGTGTTTTGTATGCGTCCTGTATGCAAATGTCCGCCACTCCGGGACCGCCGCCTTAATTGAGACATTAGTTGGAGCGGGGCGGGCCGGGCCGGGCCGAGCCGGGGCGCCGAGCGGGGCGCGTACGTCCGTCCAATCATTTCTCTGTATTCTTTGTCGCTCGTTAGCTCGCGGACCGCGGCGGGACCGCGGTGGGACCGGGGCTGGGTGGGAGAGGGTGGCGGTGTGGCGCGGAGGAAACCCGACGCAGGCGTGCGGCTCGCCTCGCCGCCGCGACTGACCATCAGGGCGGCCCGCCTCGCCGCCGCGACTGGCCATCAGGGCGGCCCGCCTCGCCCCGCCCCGCCGGAAGCGCGCTTTGAACGAGCATGCGCGCCGTGGCGTGGTGGGGCGGGGCGGGGCGGGGCGGGTGCGCCACTTCTAAACGGGACGTGTGACTGCGTCCTGACGGCCCGGCGGCCCGGCTCGCTGATCAGGTCGTCACACTCGGCCTGGGCCGCCGCCGCGCCCCTTACGGTGTAGTATGTAATGGTGATGATGCGTGCGCTACGCTGCGCCACCCCTACCCCCCCCCCTGCCGTACTTACCGAGTCAATATGAAAACTGTTTCTCCTCTGGCCAGCGGACAATGGACCATCCTGCCCAGGCGAGGCGAGGCGAGGCGATCGCAGCCGAGAAGTCGTCTACTTTTTCCCATCGGCGGCGGGTGGCGGCGGCAGGGCAGCAGCAGGTGGCTGCAGGGGACAGAGCCGCCGCGTGTGCTCCGCACCTGACAGACGTCACGGCGCCGCGCCACGGCCGCGGCTCGCTGGTCCGTCCCACTGTCGTCGTGGCGGACATAGGCGCCGTCACGGCGGTCAAGTGTCGAGCAAATGCTCGGGCCGTG
The DNA here is from genome assembly GCA_029379305.1 of Frankliniella fusca. NCBI lineage: Eukaryota > Metazoa > Arthropoda > Insecta > Thysanoptera > Thripidae > Frankliniella > Frankliniella fusca. The sequence goes on along the minus strand of JAHWGI010000641.1, from coordinate 473,417 downwards.
CTGCGTCTGACAAAGATATGGCTTTGTTCTCCTGTCCGACAATAAGGCAGCAGTAGGTGAAGCAAACTATGACGCTGCGTCGCGGTGATCATTTTTCGCAAATAAATCCGCCATTCACTGCGAATCTGACTGTCAGTTCCGCGCACGTAAGCTGTGAGAGCGCCTGTAGGTAGGCAACATTGTGCTGCCAGGGCATGCGTGTACCGCTGAGTGGCCTACCCTGGGCCTCGTAGGCGCTGATAGCTCCTTTGTTACTCGCTCACGGACTTTTTTTTTTTATAACAGACCTTCGTGAGAGCGAAACAGTGACAACGCAAGCTCGGCTGATGCGCCCACCCGAGGGTTTTCGCCGAGGGGTCCTTCACTCAAAAAAATTAGTGTGAACCCCTAAAACAAAACCAGTCAAAAAATAGAGCTTAGATCAAGAAAAATCACACACACAAAAAACAACGAAAAATTCATAGAATTATATTATAGTGAAGGACCCCTCGATTTCCGCCGCCTGCACTCTCACGTGACTGAACCTTGCATCGAGGAGGTAAGGTATGCGACCGCGAGCCTTTCCCATTTAATTGGAGGACAATATGCTGATTGCACCCCCTTCCCCCAATTGTATGTTTACGCGGTTGTGGTAGGGCGGGCTCGGGCGTGGCGCTTGGCATACGCGCCGAGCTCCACCCCGCTCCGCCCACGGCCATTGTTCGTCGCGCATATTCATGAGCAGCACGCTCGCGCTCATCGCCCTTTTAATTGCCCTCCGCGACTTTTTGAAATTCCCGGTCTGGGGCTGAGCCGCGGGGATATTGGTGACCGGAAGTAACGGGTCGAGCTTTGGGCGGGCTGCGGCCGTGAACCTGAACGGACCGGACTGGGCGGGCCGGGGCGGGGCGGTTGGCTGCCCTCAGTGTCGGGAGCTGCACCCGCCCCGCCTTGCGCTCGCCAACCCTAAGGGGCGGCGCCCGGCCCGGGAGTTGCGTACGTGAGCTAGTAATGAATGGCCCTCCTGGAATAATCTTTTCACTCGCTCCTCTCCTTTCATCTCCTGCCCCCCTCCCCCAGCCCCCCCTCCCCTCTCTCTCCCTCCCTCCCTCTCTCTCTCTCTCTCTCTCTCTCTCTCTCTCTCTCTGGTCGTGCCCGCTGCGTCCATCCCCCTTCGCTCTCCGCTCTGGCCACACATGTCTCACTCCGTCTCGCTCGCTCCCGTGCTCTGGATCTCCTCGTAGCCTCTCATCCCAGTCAGATTTATCACTCCAGCCACACTAATCCGCCGCTGTCATTCGTCTTGCTCGCCCCAGCCCGGCCGCCTGCCGCTGCCTATAACCAACCCGTCCTATTCGCACGGCCGGCTGCGAGGCGCTGCACGGAGCGCTTAGCTGCGGCGCTGACTTTGTTGCACATTCGAGGTGTGCAGCATGCAGCGCCGCCGCGCCCTGCTCTGCAACCTGTGAGTGCGGCTGTCTGCTCGCGCGCTTGTGAGCTGCCGAGGCCTTTTGTGGGCGATACGCAGGGTGCGTGTCGGAGGGGGTCCCGCGACACGCTATGCGCAGGTCTTGTCGACACCTACAAGGAAGACACACGTAGTTTTGGCACCCAAGGCAAGACTAACGTAGTTCAGGGACCCGAGGCAAAACTCACGTACTTCTGGACCCCTCGGAAAGACTCACGTACTTTCTTCGTTATAAGATAGGAACTACGTGAGTCTTTCCGAGCGGTCCAGAAGTACGTGAGTTTTGCCTCGGGTCCCAGAACTACGTTAGTCTTGCCTCGGGCCCCAGAACTACGTGTGTCTTCCTTGTAGGTATCGTTGTGACGCTGAGGACGTGTAGTCGCCGCTCGCAGCTCCCCCCCTCGGCCACCTGTCCTGGGTGTCGGCAGGCCCGGCACTCGGCCACCGCGCCGCTGATAGTATGTAAGAAGGCCATCTCCGACACTTTGTCGCGGCCGGGAGACTCAAACGCGCGGCGCGGCGAGCGGCTCTGATCTGCTCCTCGAGGGTCATCGAGCAGGAGCAGGCGGCCGAGCGCTGGACGAGGCGCGCGCCTTTACAGCGGCGGGGCAGGGCAGGTGCGAGTATAGCGGCCCCTCAGCCCTCAGCCCCAGATGGCCTATCAGCGGGAATAAATGCGCTCGAGTTTATTCGCCGTGGCCGGTCGGGCCAGGCCGGGCCGGGCTATCCGCGAGGCAAAGGGGGATCCCGGCCGCCGATAACTGGCCCGGCTCTAGGGCTCCCTGATGATCAGCGACTAGAGCGGCAATGGGCACTTCCACGGCTGTTCCACTACATTTGGACGCGGAGCGCGGCTACCGCCGAAGCTACCGCGCGCAGCGCTTTGTCCGGCTGGCCGGATGGGATGGGATAGGGGTTACTGCCGGTTACAGCTCTGCGCGGCGCTGTCAGTCCCAGCCCGGGGCCGCCAGGCCATTGATCTGGAGCGCAGTTAATCAAACAGGAGGAACGTGATACAGCTAACGGCTTTATTAATTAGCTATTCGGTGTTTGGACGACGGGCGTGCCGGTGTGAGCGTGAGACAGAGAAAGAGAGAAAGAGACGTCGACGGCAAATGCCTCGGTCGGGCGTTAAAACTACTTGTCGTAGGCATTTCATAACCAGTTTGTGATTGCTGGACACGGTGGAAGCGGGAGGGACAGCCCAGCAGGCTGCCCGGCCCGGCCCGGCCCGGCCGAGTGCGCTGCAGCTGTAAAGCCGTGCGCGTTGATGAAATACAGCACCTCGGCTCTGGATGCAAAAAGAGTTACCACGGCGCGCTGTCAACCTTGTGTCACACTCGCAGCAGGTCGCCGGGGCGGGGCGCGCGGCGTCACCCGCTGTACGGGATACGGGCTATGGGTCGCAAACTCTCAGCAGCCGACCGGGGTTGCCTATCCTCTGGAGGGGCTTCCTCTCAGGCTGGCAGCGCCCGCTGGCTCGAAGATGGGCAATCCTGCCTCCTCGTCAGCGTTAGTAGCTGATGAAACAGCTCGCAACACTGTGAAAAATACTTGCAGGTGTGCGGGAAAATTTTCCACGAAAGGCAGTTGTTAAATTACAATTTGCAAATCGTAAAATTACAACCACTTCGTTTCGACTTGAAATTCATTTACGAGCAAGGATGGAATGTCGTAAATTTACAACATATTTCGTAAATCGTAATTTACAACCTTTTTCGTAAATCTAGAAGTAAAATTTTCACAGTGAATAGTGACAGTGCTGGGTTCTGCCCATACATCCGCTGCTCTCCTCGTCGTAACCGTAACCCGTTGGGTAGACAGACTCCACTGCAAACCCTGGAATCCAATTTCTCACCCAAAATGGGAGAGGACACTTTTCCATACTAAATTAGAGTGAGAATTTTCAACCTCACTCTTTTTGAGCGAGATTTTTCTGAGCCTCGCTCTATTTGAGTAAGGATTTTTTAACCTCACTTAATTTGAGCACGAATTCTCACTTTATTTGGGCGAGGTCTCAAAATTCTTTCTCAAAAAGGGTGAGGAAAAAAATTCTTACTCTCCAGAGAGTAATAAAATTGCCCTCAAATTCTCACTCGTAGGGGGGCGAGAATTAGGATTCGTAGATTTACAGTGTCAAGGGGTCCTTCATGCACTCTAAAACAAAATCAGTTAAAATTAAGAAATAAAAGTCGGGAAAGTTCAAGAAAATATCAAGGGAAAAACAGTAAAAATCGGGAAAAATAGAGGAAAAGCAAGAAAAAACATGAAAATAAGAAAAAAATGGTGTTTACGTGGATTTCTAGTCTACTGCCTTTACCCGTGTACGAAGGAATGTTGTTATTATCAGTAATATCAGAGTAATATAAGGGTAATATTGTAGGTAATATGGGTAATATTGATGTAATATGAAGGTAATATCGGTAATATTGAAGTAATATCGCGGGGTAATATCAGTTTTGTGAACGAAGGAATACCAGAGTTGACGACACCCTGCCCCTCGGGCAGACCTGTAAGACTTGCGTGTTTTCCGCCGCGCTCTGACTCACCATGTGAGCAGTCACGTGACATAACCCGGGCCCGGGTCCACTCCCCGCGGGGGGCGCCTCCGCGCCGAGCCGCCGCCACCGCGCGCCGCGTCCTCTGCGTCGCCTCCTTACGCTCTGCGTCCAAACGGCTCACTCTGGACCTGTGCGTGCGTCTACAAAGTTGAGAGGAGAGCGCAGCAGTGCAGATTCTGATTGGCCGCCGGCCGGTGTCATATTGCTAACGAGGCCACGAGGCTCAGGACCCGGTGCCGGAGCCGGCACGGCGCTAAGTGACAGGCGCTGCGCTGCGCCCCCCGAGGCGATGCTAGTCCTGCTGCAGCCTGGTGGCCGGGGCCGCGGGGCCGGGGCCGTGGCCGGGCGGGGCCTGGGCCGGGCTGCACCCGCAGGAGGCGAGGCCCGGCAGCCCAGCCTAGCCTGCACATGCGCATGGCCTGGTCGCAGCCGCCCCGCCGCCTGCCGCCTGCCGCGGTCTGGTTTGCGTCGTGTGAAACTGGCAGCCGCACAAATATGCCTGCCTATGGTCTGGTCCGCTGCCATCAGGGTGGTGGGGCGGGGCGGGGAGGGGCGCACTGATAGCGGTGGGATAAGAGAACCCTCACGCATGAATGAGTCAAAACGGAACACATCCCGAAGGAGCGTTTTCCCTTTTTTCCTCTTTTCTTTGCTCTTCTCTTCTCTTCTCTTCTCTTCTCTTCTCTTCTCTTCTCTTCTCTTCTCTTCTCTTCTCTTCTCTTCTCTTCTCTTCTCTTCTCTTCTCTTCCCTTCTCTTCCCTTCTTCTCCCAAGATTTTACACGGCAGCGGCATGGTGGTCATGCCGCACTGAATTTCTTGATTGCGACGGGGTAAATAAAGTCTGTGAAAATATTTTGTTTCCAGTGGTGATAGACGCGCTCAGGTCTCTGCCGGTCCCGCCTTCAGGCCAGTAGTGATGGTCCGAGTCCGAACGCCCGATCAGCATTTCGATATTTGAGCCCTCCTTCTCCTCCCTCCCCCCCCCCTCTCTCTCTCTCTCTCTCTCTCTCTCTCTCTCTCTCTCTCTTCTTTCTCGCTCTCCCCTTCAGTGGCTTACTGTATCAGTGATCTGGATCATGAATCACACATTTCCCCGCCAGCGTGCACCTAGGGGCCCCGCCCCGCCCGGCAGCCGTGACACGGCAGTGACCGCTGGGCTAATTGGGTGCGTGGTGAGTTGGGGGGTGGGGAGAGGGAGAACCCCATCTGCTGCGGTAGTCAGCAGTCGAGCGATTGCGTAGATGGACTCGCACTACGCCTTGGCATATGATGGAATTAGCATGAACTGCGAGTGAAAGCCTCCTCTTAGCCAGTCTAGATTTATGAAACAATGCTTATTTTAAAGTCCTTATCCAATGTTTAAAATAATAATAATAATAATAATAATAATAATAATAATAATAATAATAATAATAATAATAATAATAATAATAATAATAATAATAATAAAATTGAAAATTCATATAGTATTTGTTGTGAACAAAGTTTCTAGAACTCTTCGCATGTTTTTTCTTTCCCGGGAAATTCTTCGTTATATATGAATTGATTCAGTTCACCAGTATTACGACTGGCCCATTACCTTAACCACTTAAGATTGCATAATACTCGGCTTTGTTCTCCAGAGTAGTGTCTTGGGATTTCGCCCAGCTGCTTCCTCTCGAGAGAGTGTTGGGAAATCATGACATACTTTTAACAGTTTCCAAGTATTCATTTTTACTAGGCTGCTGACGCTAACTCATCGAGTGGTCCTTTACTCAAAAAAATAAGAGTTTAGACTCTAGATACCCAAGTGTGTGCATGACACGCTTGTTTTGTAGTCAACCACAAAGCTTATTTTAAATAATAGAGTGTGCTGCCAGGCATGCTGTAAAATAAAGCATGACATGGAGTGTGCCCGACAAACTCTCTTCATCTTAGTGCATGCCTGGCTGTCATGCTTTTCTTTAGGGCATGTCTGGCACTAAGATTAAGAGAGTTTGTCGGGCACACTCCATGTGCATGCCTGGCTGGCATGCTTTATTTTAGAGCTTGCCTGGCAAGCACACTTTATTTTGAGTGTACATTGTGGTTGACTCCAAAATAAGAGTGCCATGCACACACTTAAGTTTCTTAAGCAACCTAAAACAAAATTAGTAACAAATCAGAAAAAAAAATTAAGAAAAAGTCAAAAAAATTCAGAGAAAAATCAGTAAAAATCAAGAAAATTTTCTGAAAACCAGAAAAAGTCATAAAAATGGGTGTACGCATGACTCCTCTGACCGCTCTCGCCCCCGCTCTGCCCGCAGGTGCACATGCGGACGCACACGGGCGAGAAGCCCTTCCGCTGCGCCGAGTGCGGCAAGACCTTCTCGCAGCTGCGCAACTTCAAGTACCACCGGTCCGTGCACGAGGGCACGCGGGAGTTCGCCGCCACCTGCCCCGAGTGCGGCAAGCTGTTCAACGACCGCGGCTACCTGTCCTCGCACATGAAGATCCACCGGAACAGGTGAGCAGCCGGCGCGGAGCCAGTGGAGCCCGCCATTCCGCGCGCTCGCGAGGGTAGAGGTAGAGGTTTCCAGTCGCCATAAATAACTCAATCACCCGCGAGCCGGTAAAGGCTCCCAGTGTTTGAACAGGCCCTCCTTATCAGATGCTGTGTTATTTATTGTGGGCGCGCGCGGGCCTGGGGCCGGGCGGGGCGGGGCGGGACCGGGCGGGGCCGGGCCGGGCGGGGCGGGGCGGGGCGGGGCGGTGAGCCCCTCCGCGTGATACGCACTTCGTGTCACCCAGGTGCGGTACAAATCAATTGCCTCCCCTGCTCCCCAGCCTGGCCCCGCCCGCCTCGCTGTGCCGGACCTCGTTACCCGCTCGGCGTTCATTACGATCCAATTCGTTGGCCGTCCGCGGCAGGGCGGGGTGGGGCGGGGCGGGCTTCGTCCGGGCTGCGCGTTGCTGCACGCCCAGAATGGCCAGCTAATTCGATTGTTTCGGTGCAGCCAGCAGCCGCAGAGGACTCCCCGGCCGGCCCCCAGGCCCCGGGCAAAGCCTCTTTTGTTCTCTTTTCGCCCTGCTGCCGCCCCGCCCCACCCTGCAGATTCATTGGCCATGGGTGCCCCGCCCGGCCCCGCCCGGCCCCGCCCCGCCCCGCCCCGCCCAGCCCCGCGCGGGTCTTGTTCGGACAGCACGAGTCTTTGTTGTTCGCTTTGTGCGGCCGTGGCTGCCGCCCGTGCGTATACCGTACGGCGGGCCCCGTACCGCCCCCCTCTATGTACTCCGTTCCAATTAACCTTTGGCTCGGCTATCGGTTTGATTGTGCGGCGAGGCGAGGCGAGGCGCGACACTGCTGTGTCATGGTCCGTACCGCTTATCTGCTGCCGCAGCGCCTAGCGGGGCCGCTGCCGCTAGAGCTACAACGAGAGCTAGCGCGAATCTCTGCAGGCCCGTCATTGTTTCTAAATTACAGCCTGCCGCCCCAAAGCGGGTTAGGGGGGGGGGGGGCTCTGTGTGCGTCTAGTCCACTTGCGCTCGGCGCGGCGTGCGAACAGTTTCCAAGGCGAGGCGAGCGCCTGACGAGCGGAGGGTAGACAGCCGGGCGCGCTCGGCGGGGTGGCGGGACTGCCTACATGCGGCAACGCACGGCGCCTGCCGCCTGCCGTGCACCGCACCCAGCCCCGGCCTCACCCCTCACCCTCACCCGCAGCACACGCCACCTCAGCCGCTCCGACTCCATCCCGGGTTGAACTGCTACAAAGCCCTCCAGTTATGGACCTTCTGAGCCTAACAGTATGCACAATTAGAAACGTTGTAATTCTGGATAAATTTCAATATTTGAATACACTTAAATCTCAATATTATTACTCTCAATCCGAATGTGTGATCCGTTTTTATATTTGATTCAGAATCTACAGGCTATTTAGATTTAAAATAACTGGGGATGGGGTCGGCTCAGAAGGTCTATTCTAGAAACTTTGCGAGACTAACTCTTGCAACATTGTTGTGAAGGGGTGTCCAAGCGGGGGGAGGTCACTTCAAAAAATAATTGTGCTGCCCCCAAAATAGAATTTTTAAAATTAAAAAAAAAGGTAAAAACAATTAAATTCAGAAGAAAGATACAGAAAAATCTAAACAGTCGAGAAAAATAAACAGAAAGCCGAAATAAAATTGAACAAATTCAAAATTTGTGGTAAAAGATTAAAAGTAATCAAAAAGTGACAAAAATTTTCCGAAAAAAAGAAATCACTACACATTTTAGATGAGTGATCCCCCCCCCCTCCCCCCCGGTCCAAGAGCGGCAGTGCCATGCGCAGTTCCCCCGGAAGCCTCTGCTCGCTCAGTCCGCCTGTCCGGCGGAGGAGAGGGGAAGCAACTACTGGCCGGTTCAGCTATCACCCCCTCCCCCCTCCTCCCTCCTCCGTGGGGTGTTGGTCGTGATTAATGCTGATGGCTGCAGGTGCAGCGGCGACCTGCGTGCATCACTCTGTAGTGCACCGCGGTGTTTCGAAACCGCCCGCCGCAGCCGCGACGTGACGCGTGGGTTATTGGCATGCGGGTCGGGCCGGGTGCCTTGTCGAGCCTCCCCGTCGCGACAACCGTTCTCGCCGCATAAACAAGGCGGTTGAATATGGATCCGGATAATGTTCGCCGCTGGTCGCTGCTGCTGCGCTCCGCTCCGCTCCGCTCCGCCTGAGCGACCCGACCTCAGCAGCCTCCAGAGCCGAGCTGAGCTTTGCACAGTACCGAGGGGTCCTTCGCTGTAAATTCAAGCGTTTTTGTTTTTGTGATTTTCATTGACTTTTTACTGTTATTTTAATGATTTTCTCTTTATCTTTTTTCCTGATATTTTCTTATTTTTTTACGTATTTTGTTTTTTGGTGTACACTATTTTTTTTTTTGAGTAAAGGACCGCTCGGTGGGACCCCCCCCCCCCCCCCTTCCCCCCGCCTTGTTACCGTGACGGGTTCCTGTAGCCTTTTCGTAAATTATCAAGGATCACTTTAGAAATGAACTTCTTAGCGTCTTGAGGGAAATTCCCAGGTAACACGGCGATATCCGGCGATGATGACTCGCCTGGTATTCGGTGCCGCGATAGTTTGGCGATAAAATTCAAGCCCTGTCGACGTATGAATAGTGAGGCGATTTCTTTCTGATTTTTACTCAAGTTCAAATTTTGGTGGATAACTATCCGAAATTGTGTAGACACCCTGTTCACGATGTCGCTTGGCTGTCGTTTCGGTTCAACGCCGCGATAGTCTTACAGGGTTTTCGCCCTGCCGAGAAGCACGATTTATCTTACAGACATGAGGGAATGCGACGAATTCACTCAGCGCTCTTACACTATCGCTGAGATGTACGTACTGTGATGTCGCTGGCGCGAAACCTCTCCGCCAACTACTCAATATCTTCAGATATTTAACCGTAACTTGGTGATTGGACATTTCACATCGATATCGGTAGAAATATGTAGCCCCATCGATGCAAAGTGGATATCGCCCGTTTATGTTGAAATGGTTATCTAACAATTACAGGGTGCAAGTCTGTGACCCAAATAGTAAACTACGGAGTGATGACCACCAGCTGACGTGGCACCATCCACACCTCAACAACACAAAACGGTGAGGCTACCGATATCGCTGCTTTGTAGGCGAGGCGATAATTGTCCACTGATTGTATTTTCGGTAAAAGTATAAAGAATCATCTCGCTCGGAAAAATTGGCGATGGCATATAGGAGATGATTCATCAGTATAAGCTGATATTTTCTCCGCACTTTGACAGAGACGACAGATTAACAAGAAATTAAAGCCACGATGAAATGGCGATATAATCAAGGCCCTTATCTCAGGACGCATGGCCGGGCGATATCATCGCTACGCCAATTGGTTTTCATGTATTTCTGGATAACTGTCCGGAATTATATGGAAATCCTGCTCCCGACGTCGCCAGTCTGTCGCTTCAGCTCAACGCCGCGATAGTCTTACAGGGTTCCCGCCCCGGCGAGAGGCACGAATCATCTTCCTGACGTGAGGAAATCGATAAATTCACTAGTCCCCCTAAAAACATCGCTGAGATGTGTGTCATGTGACGTCGCTAGGGTGCCACAACTTCGATGACAAGGCGCTGTAAATTCCTTGATAAATAATAGTCAAGCCTGCCCGCCCCGCAACCCGCCCACACGTTCTGGAGGCCGGTACACTATTTGTATGTTGAAAATTTTCTTCAATGTTATAGTAAATTTGGGATTTATAAGTACACATATTACAAACTACTGTTACATGGTGTACAAGTGACTTCCAACCCGTTGCATACACTCATGTGGTCCAGAAGCTATTTCCCGCGGATTCATGCCCTGAGGGTTTTCAATGCGGGTATTAAATGTTTTGATAAAAAGTAAATTAAAGGAAGGGCTAGAACGGAAATAAATAAAAAACCAAAATGAGAACATCGGAAATCCCTTAGATAGTAGCACGCCGTAACCGGCTACCCTCCCTGCCCGCTGCCGCTGCCCCCCTGGGAATGTCCCAGCGGCGGGCGGCGTGGCGAGGGCGCGCGGCTGTGGGATGACCCGAGGACTCTGAGGCTAGTCACTTATCACGTCCCGGTGGTCCAGTGGTCAGCGTGGTGGGATTCCAACCAACAAGTCCGAGGTTCAACTCTTCATCCAGTAAGGTATTTCATAGTTACTTATTTCAGTGCAAACATGTAATGAAGTTCTTGCCTCGGCGACAATCCGTCCTGGAGGGAACAGCGTTAAGCAGGGGATATCGGGGGGACCACCATCGCAATCGCGTTCGAGTTGGAAGTCGCCAGCTTAGAATAAAGATATCATCTCAGCGATATCCCCGACGCGATAACTTGAGGATATCGTGTCACACAGCCTTCGTTTTTGGCCACATTTTATACGTCATATGGATATATAATAGATTTCTTGACAAGAATATAGCGGGAGAGGCATTCTTCTAATTATCGCGAGAACATCTTGAAAATTATAACCATCCAAAGATGTCCACAGGATATTGACGTATTTTAGGAGCCGGTCATTTTTGTGTTCATAGTTCAACCCCAGAGGTTGTTCTGGCTATACCTTCAGGGATATAATTCCGCGGCGACATTCGTTCTTTAAATCTCGGCGATATCTGAGCGACAGGGCTTTTTGTGCCAAATCTCATATCTGGAGGTTATCGCCGACGATATCGCGGCGATTTTTTTTTATCGCCGGCGATAACTTGGCGATATGGCTTGGATACGTTTGTGCTACCTGGGTTCACGTACCTCCTCCGGGTGTTCTGGTCGCAGCGTGCCTCAGCGCGCGCCGCAGCGCCGTGCCACGTGTCTGGAGAGGTGCTTGCGGTCGGTCGGGACGGACTGGACGGGACTGGGACTGGAGCGCCTCGCTTCTCGCTGACGGTATTCCGTGTCTGTTTGCAGGAAGGAGTACGGCTGTGAGTTCTGCGGGAAGAGCTTCAACCAGCGCGTCGCCTACAACATGCACGTCCGCATCCACACGGGCGAGAAGCCCCACCAGTGTCCCACCTGCGGCAAGACCTTCTCCAGGAAGATGCTCCTCAAGCAGCACCTGCGCATCCACACAGGTGCGCGTGTTGGCAGCAATAGACAAAGAGTGTTTTAGAAGAGCGAGTAGAGCGACTTGCAAGGACGACAAAGCGGTAGTATGAGCGTGACGTGAATCGTTGGATTTGATATTTAAGTCTGATGAAACGTCCAGGGTACATCAGCCATCAGGCGAAAGTGTAAAAATTCCGCGGGAGGGGGGGGGGAGGCAATTCAGAATTTTGGTGTACAAATTTTATAAAATTTCGAGAGGGCGACTACTCCCCTTCAATGTGTACACATGATTCCGGAATGATTGATTCCCAATGATTCCCATCCATATCTTTTCATTTCTAACTGTTTCTAGCGACATAAAACACTTATTTCGTTCAATTATAACTGATTCCAGGTGTTTCCTACTTTTTTTAGTGGTTTTTATTGAGTCCCCTTAATTTTTATGGTGATGATTCCCAGGCTTGTGTACACATGATTCCCAAAATTGTCGCCCCCTCGTAAGTGTTTTGTAACTTTTTCTAAGTTATTATAACATTTTCTGAACTGTCGTGAATTTTTCTGGACTAATGTGAATTTTCCTGAAACTTTTTATGAATTTATCTAAATTTTCCCGAAATTCTCTGAATTTTCCTGAATTTTCCCGAATTACGAGGCCTACGAAAATTTCAGAGTTGTTTCCCCCTTGAATAATTCGGTGTAGGATTTTCTCATCCGTAACTTATCGTACTTCGTGTGTTTCCTGTAGGCGAGAAGCCGTTCAGCTGCACGGTGTGCGGCAAGTGCTTCGCGGACCGGTCCAACATGACGCTGCACATGAGGCTGCACTCGGGCGAGAAACCCTACCAGTGCACCGTCTGCTGCAAGAGCTTCACCAAGAAGCACCACCTCAAGACGCACATCAACTACCACACGGGCCTCAAGCCGTACGCCTGCGCCAAGTGCGGCCTGCACTTCTCGCAGTCGTCCAACATGCGCACCCACCACAAGAAGTGCAACGGGCCGGCCCCGGGGGCGGCGCCACCCCCCGCCCCCGCGGGGCCGCCGCCCCCAGCCCCGTCGACAGGGTCGCCGCCCACCGCTGGCGAGGTGGCGCCCGCCGCCCCCCACCCCCCGACTGACTGCGGCGCGGCGCCGCCCCCGACGCCGCCCCCACCCGCGGGCCGGCTAGTCCCCGCCCCCGTGCGCGCCGACGCCCTCCGCCATGTGATATCCCCCTCCCCCAACGAGGCCGCCATCTGCTAAGTAAAGCAACCGCCATATTATTTTTTTTTAATTATTAAATTTTGTTTGTTATGATTGTCTCTGTAAATAAATTTTATTTTTTTATTGTTATGACAAAACAACTACGTCTTGTGTGACCATCATTCTCTCCTGCTCCCCAACTTGATTTACACTGCCGTCAATCGGCCTCCAGCTCTCGTGCCGCTACTCCTCTGCAGCCAGACATAAATATGCCCAAACAATGTGACACGGTGCGCCGGCCGGGCCGGGGCCGGGGCCGGGGCCGGGGCCGGCGCCAAGCCGTGTAGCCTCCGCGTCCCGCCGCCGGGCCGGATGGAGGTTGGGTGAGGTTAGTCCTGTCTGGGCTGGGGTCTGGGTCCGGCACAGCGGCACGGCCAGGCTGACAGCTGAGCAGCGGCCCCGGCCCGGCGAACGCAACAAACCACCCATTTCCTCTCGAGATCCTTATATTAAAAATAATAAAAAGACCTGGTAATTTGCGCGGGGCTAGAGGGATTAGAGGTACAGATTCTGGAGAAATGCAGTTGTGCCTGCCGCTGCTCCGCGCTGCGGATTTCTGATACTGATATCTCGCCGGGAGATCACCTAATAATCATAATGGGCGGTGCTGCTGGTCCCGACGATGACCGGTAGGGCGCCCCGGCCCCGGCCCCGGCCCCGACCCGCACCAAGCCTTGCCTGCCTATCCTCCCCCAGGCTTCCAATCGCTGCTGGCCAGACCAGTCCGCGAGTTTCATGCAAAGCTCGCCTTGCGTCGAGTGTTTTGTCCGTCTCCTCTCTTCTCCTCACCTCTCCTTGGTACACTACAGTGTATTCTCTCGGATCGTCTCTGTTCTCGTACCGCACATTAAGAATTTTAAAAAATCAGAGCAAGAATTTTACAAACTCGAACATGGAGTGCGAACCCAAGTCCGTAACTGTACGTCTATCGCAGCAGACTTGTGTACGAAATGCGCTCACTACATATGTGTGCGGTATTCCATTCGCATACTTGTTCCTAAAAGTGAGGAATTCCAAGTAAACTTTGATTTGTGCGAATTTCAACAAAGCATTCCAGTAAAGCTAGAAATAGAAGAATGCAGGGAACTATTAAACGGAAATCACCATGTTATAGCATAGGGATTTCCATTTACTTAGAATGCTTCATTAACTCTTCTAAGACTGCGACATTCAGGCGCTTGAATTTCGCGTAGAGATTTCGTGTGTAAGGAACCACGTTGTTCATCCCGAGGAACTGCTTGTTGTTCCGCCGTTATCTAAATTTCGTCAAAAGTATCGTGTGGCATAACGTGGCGGCCAGCACAGCGGGGTCCTATCATTCATCGGCGACCCCCTCCCCCCTCCTCTCCTCTCCCCGGCCCGCGCTAGCGTGTTCCCGTTTGTCCACGCGCTTATCGAGATGAATAAATTATCAATTTTGAAAACCTTGCGGCCGTTTTAACGCACACACAGCAGCGCCCCGGCTCCAGGTTTGTTTGTTTTTTCCCTCTCTTCCTTTAATGGGCCCACTCGGAGCTGACATGGAACAAACGCAAAGTCTCGCTCTGCGATTTCTGTCGATAGATAGGAGGGGCTCATGCTAATTGTCCCAGTCGGAAACCAGATCAACCAGCGCGCGTCGGGTGGGGCGGGGCGGATCGAGCAGGGGCGGGGCGGGGCGGGCCGAGTCTGATCTGCGTAGAGCGGCGGATGCTGCGTATAAAGGACCGTGCCAAGTTTTAATGCTGAAACGTGTCACATATCAGTCACCGGCCGGAAATGGACCGCAAGCCGGCAGGGCCGAACTGTTTGACGAGTATGAGAGGTGCTCAAGGCCCCGCCCAGCAGAGTCAGCGCTTCCGTCCGGAGCCAGAGCCCGCTGGAGACGCGCAGGGAGCGAGCCCAGCGCAGGGCCTGCCCACTCCCGAGTTTCAGGGTTTACTGCGTCTCTCTCGCACCAGAGGGTGTCTTACGGGAAAAGAGAGACAGAGGTAGAACCCTGAAAGTCGGGAGTGGACAGGCAGTGGCCCAGCGGCACCAGTGGCGACTTTTGACTATTTGAGCGCCATCTCGCGATGACTCGGCGCAACCGGTGTCTGGCGACACTGCCGGGCAGGCAGCGCAGACGACAGTGCACCGTGCATGAGTGGCAGACGAGTCTGCTGCTGTCAGCGTTCGGTCGCGAGACAACGACCCAAGAAGATTTCAGCTTCAGCCCGGCTGGTCGGGTCTCCTTATGGTATGACCCGGTGCTGTCAAGGCGATCGAGAGAGAGCGGCCCGGGGTGGTACCTGACCTGCGACGGCGGGTGAGTACTGAGTACTCTGTCTGGCCCCGTAACCCCGCCAACTTCCTTCGCACGGATGACGCGACAGACTCGTAAAACAATCAGCCAGGTCGCAACAGATAATAACTGCTGTTTTGTTGGCCGAACACAGCTGCCGGCCCCGCGCGCCGGCAAACAGACCCCTGCCCGGCGCGGCCCGGCGCGGTGTATTGTGATCGGCTTTTCATCGGCCTCAAAGAGACGATTTGATGTATCGCAGTGGCGCGGGAGGAGAGAAAGCAAGTCGGCTTCATTAACGGCGCGCTGAGGCTGGGGCGCCCCGCCTCGTGTCACGTCTAATCACAACAATGGCAATGCGAGTTACACGGTCATCCCGGCAGGGCAGGCTGGGAGTACGGGGCGGGGCGGGCCCCTCGTAGGCCCTTGGGGCCTGAAACTCGTACAATGTGCAGTGCTCTGCTGGAGTTTGCTCTTCGTCTGCGATGGCGCTGCGTGCATCAGCAGCCCCTCGGGCGCGCCCTGCCCCGCCCCACCCCGAACTGCCCCACCCCGGGCACCCTCCCCGGGCACCCCACCCCGGGCACCCCTCCCTGCCTGCGTCACGGAACAAGGCGTTGGGCGGCACCGGGCGGCGCCTGCCTGCATGGACCTTAATTACGGGGATAAAACTGCGAGTAATGAGATGGTAATGTCACGCGGTGCTTTGTATGGCCTGCGCCGGGGCTGAGGCCGGGGCTGAGGCCGGGGCTGAGGCCGGGGCTGAGGCCGGGGCTGAGGCCGGGGCTGAGGCCGGGGCTGAGGCCGGGGCTGAGGCCGGGGCTGAGGCCGGGGCTGAGGCTAGGGGGAGTCACTTCGAAAAATCATTGTTAGGCCACCAAAAATCATTCAAGTTTTTTTTTTAATCATATTATTCAAAATAAAACTAAGAAGAAAAATACAGAAAAAAACGAAAAATCGAGAGAAAACAATTCAAAAACCAAAATAGGGTTGAATACTCCAGAAATGAGGGTAAGTCATCAAAATAGATCAAAAAGTGGGCATAAATTTCTCCCGAATTTTCCTTGTAAAATCATAAAAACAAATAAAAATAGTCATTGTCCACATTTTGTTTGAGTGATCCCTTGAGGCCGCCACCAGGGGTCCCCAGCGAGGCAGTGCTATAGGCGGCGCCGGGCGGACGGGTGGTCTCAGCTTTCTCTGCTCTGACGCGTACTTACTAATCAGCTGTCGGCAGGCGAGGTGAGGTGGAGGTTGGGGGAGGGGGCAGCGAGCAGGACTTAAAAAGTGGCAAATGGAGTCCCATGGCTGACGGCGTGCGGGGGCGCGGGAAGTCGCCGTTAGCAGGGCTGGCTGCCGCTGCCGGTCTATCCCGTGAGGGGACAGGAGCGCACAGCTCACAGCTCAATGACTTTTAGCGTCCCGTCCCGTTAAGGTTTTGGCGCGGCGTAAGGCTCATTCCTGGCCGTGCTCTGCTGCAATGCGTTCACATTATTATTTTTTCCCCCAGCGCGGCGAGCCTCTCCAATAACCACTAACAAAACTGGAGCTCGATATACTGAAGAAGGAATGAGGAATATATGAGGCTGACAGCTAATGTCTTCATCCGTCCCAGTCGATTGCGTTGTAGCCTTATTTTTTCCTTTCGTTCTTAATTGGCAATTGTTTTTACGCGGGAAAGTGGACAGGGGGCATGAGATACGCATGGGAGACGTAGGTATGAGAGTCGTTCTGTTGCGGGCGCTTTGTGGTTTTAGCTCCTGCGACGGAGAAATCGGGGAGACGGTTTTTGTGACAAGTAATTTCCGTATACTGCTTGGACCATCAACATTGAGGCTGAGCTCCCCTCGATGGCAAAACTGCTGTCGTCCGGGTAGCTGTAGTAGTACAAAGCGATCACAATCACCGGGTCATATTCTCGCGGGGACTGGATCAGTCGTTTGTATGGGCGGACTGCGGTGGCTTTCCTTGAGCCGCAGTATGACAGGTGCAGTGAGCTGAGCGCGCCCACGCCGTAAAACGGGTAGTTAAAGACCTCGTGCTCAGCTCAGGCTCAGGGTTCGGGGGACGGGGTGGGGAGGAGGGCAGGGGGCGACAAGTATCTCTATGATGGATCGGTAAATATGTGAACTTTTCTGGCGAATAAAATGTGTAGGTGGTTTTAAGGTGAGTTCAGAATCGTTCGAGTTATTTGCACGTCTCCAAGAGGTGGTCCGTTTCGACTTCGTATCTTCAATATGCACGGTAAAAACAATGTCTGATTTTTTTGAGGAAAAAAGGGAAAACTTTGAGGGCCTTGCATACTTTGAGGAAAACTCCTAAGATTTTGAGGAAGTCTCCTCAAAATTTGCGGAGGTTTCCCTTGGTTTCCCTCAAATTAGAGAAGTTCCTCAAAGTTTTCCCTTTTTCCTCAAAAAATCAGACATTGTTTTACCGTGTGTAAAGTAAAGCCAATGACGGCCATCTCCATCTCCAAGACGGGTGACGGCGGAGGCCCGGCCGAGGGCGCGGAGAGGAGCCCGGAGTGCACACTAACTGGATTTGTAGCTTTCATTTGCACAAAGTTAAACCTATGCTTCAAACTTGCACATTTTTATGCAATTCTATGCACGAAAAAGTACATTTCTTTGCACAAATTCCTGCGAATCGAATTGTATGATTAACTTTGTGCGAAGGTTTGCACAAAAACCTTCAAATACAGTTAGCGTGTGTGTATCAGCGGGCTGAGCCCTCCGCCGTGGCGCCGGACTAAGGGACCGCCGCACTGCCGGACGCGCGCCATCTCCCGCTAGTTATCCTCAGCGGCGCGCGGGCATATTGAATTCCTAGAAAAGCTCTAGCGCCCGCCCCGCTCCGCCCCGCTCCGCCCCGCCCCGCCCCGCTCCGTCACAGCCCGTCACTTTCTTGTTGCACTCGCGGCGCAGGCACCAGCGACGCTGGCCGTCCTAATTATGCACCCGGAGCTGGTCGATAGCATCGGGCGCGTCTCATCGCGTCGCGGTGGCGGGGCTGGACGTGGTGGCGGACACCCGAGGGGAAAACAACTCCGAATTTTGGTGGACACAATTTGAGAAATTTGTGAATTTTCGTGAGTCTTTGTAAATTTTCGTGAATTTCTGTAATTTTGGTGAATGTTTGCTTGAATTTTACCTGAAATTTTGCGAACTATCCTGAATTTTCTCGATTTTTTCTCTACATTACGGCGTGTACAAAAATTGTTTCCCCCTCGCGGACACCTCGGCGTGCACGCGCAGGGCAGGGAGGGGTGCGCCGGTGCGCCGCTCCGCCGTCCCGCGCGCCGGGGCCACCAGTGCATGCCACTCACATTTTGTCATAAAACACAAACAAAACGCCGCCTGCTGGACCTGTTTTGTAGCGTAATAAATTGCCCCATCCGTCAGGCGCCACTCTGCTAGCGCGCGCCTACGCCTGTCGATGGTCTGGAGGCGCGGCCCGGCGCGGCGGCAAACAGACACGGCGTGTATCGCTGGCGATGACAATGTTGCGTATCTCAGTGCGCTCCCGGTGCGGTGGGGGTCGTATCCGCAAAACGGGTGGCGCGCGCGCTGCGGGGCGGGGCGGGGCGGGGCGCATTAGGACCTCGCAGATGGGCAGATGCACTCAGCTTCGACTCAGCTCCGCTCGGCGCCACCTGCCGCAGCGCCGCGACGTAGGCGGGCCTCTCGCGGCGCACAAACACACAAACACCATCCGCCTCGCTCGTGCCGGCGCCGCCGCTCTCCATTTGCTTACATACCTTCACCATTTATTTTTCTCGATCGGAATGCACCCACTATGGCCGCTATATAATACGCCAGTGATTCGACCCCCTGCAAAACAGGATTCCTGACTGTTTTTCGCGAACGATCGCGGACGCCGCCATGTGAGGCGAGGGGTTATCCGCACTATCGCTGCCTCTGCGCTCCTGCCCGGAGCGGACCTACTCGACCGGCAGCGGCGCCCGCGGCAAGCGCCCGTTTCGATCGGGAGTTTCAAGTGGACACGAATTCACCATAACTTACGAAGGAAAAGGGTGAAAGGTGACCCACAGGGTCTGCCGTCCCTCTCAGCCTACTACTGGAGTTTGAGGTAAACTGACCCGCGACAATGTTGCGTTGCGTGTTTCTCCACACACCTGGCCGATAGTAATTATTCCTCTGTTTACTACTTGTAGCTTGCTTTGGAGTAGAAGAAAGCTTTTCATGTAATCGCAAGGGCATAATTCTTTATCGCTAGGTTCTTCATTTAAGGGGACCGAAAACTGCCGCTCTGCTCTCTCTTTTTCACACACACCAGACACACAACACAACCCCCCCCCCTCCCACACACACACGAAACACAATAGGTATCCCGCGCCAAATTTACGCGTGCCGATAATCCTGTCTTATATTCATGCTAACGAAGGACCGCTGGCCGAATTTGGTCCTGCTGGCCCTGCGAGTCCTCGGCTCGGCCGGGCCCAGCATCGCATTTCGCGCATGACGACATTGCCGCAGTTTATGGGGAGGTCCCCGAAGCCACAGCAGAGGAGGGGGGCTCCTCGACCTCCCTAATGTCCCACTGGATTTCGTTTGGAACACATAACTCGTGCGGTCCCATTCCAAATCAAAGCGACGTGATGCGGCAAGACTGACACAAAGTGGCGGTGGTGGGGGTGGGGGTGGGGGGCTGGACCATGCCTCATACCATTCACAGCATCCATACTGAGCACTTTACGCGCTTAAACGATTTTGTTCATCGTCTGGATAGTAAATCATGAAAAGGCGCACTGAAAATGGAAGTGTCCGAAGGTCACTCACTTGCTATGCATGATTTTTTTTTTCACACACGTCTTGCAGGTGTGCGCGACACGGTATGCAGGGCCAGTGGTTGCACATTCCCACTCTAGATATGAAAATGGTTTTTGCTATATGCTGTGTACACACGGATGTCCTGTATTGCAGACTTAGGGTTCTATCGACGTGTCGCTCGTCTCCAGTCCAGTCTGCTGGGGAGGCCCTGCAGCGGCCCGCCTCCTCCCTACCCCCCCCCCCCCCCGGTCTCCCCCGCCACCCACTCTCCTCTCCAATAAATCGACGCTACTTTACGCTGGTCGGCTGGTTCGGTCCGGCAGTGACCGCTGCATGGGCTAGCCGTGGAGCTGTTACGACCCTCTAATGAGGAGGCCGCCTTCCCGTGCCCATGGACCCGCAGAGCGCTCTTTTACCTAGAAAGCTCCTCTCTTGCGCGCCCCCTCTCCCCTACACCGACTTAATTAGGTCAAGAGACACCCCCTCCCTCGGCCCGACCCCTCTCGAGCAGGCGTCGGCAATCCGCTGCGAAATGGAAGGCTGACGGTTCTGGAGCGGAGCCTTGCGGGTCTGCCTATACCGCAGAGGCGCCGTGTTGCTGCAGCGAGGAGGTTAGGTCGAGGGGGCAACAACTCTAAATTTTAGTGTCCAAATTTTGTAAATTTTTAAAGAATTTTCTGAAATTTTGCTTAATAAGATTTGGGATTGATTATGAAAAATTATGCACGTTTTGATCACCGTAATTCTTAAATGATTTAGAAATATTTGGATGAATTTTTTTTTTTCATAAAATTAAATAAGCTTATTTGAGATTAATTTGTCGTAATCGGTAATAAAAGATAATTAATAAAAATTCATTTAAATCAATCTTAAGTATTCCAAATAACAAGAAAAAAGAAAATTTTGTAATCATTTTTGAATGTAAATTTGTGAAATTCTGTGCGGTTGTCCGCCGCTTACCGGACAGCTCTTTCGAACGACAGCGTCAGAACCAAGAAGCTACGCTGTCAGTATTAGTATAGCGACATTTCGCTGCAGAAAAAGATGATCGCAGAGAAGTAAGATGATCGCAGGTAGATAAGATAACAAACTGCAGAGAGATAAGATGATCGCAAAGAGATAAAATGACTGAGCGGCACAAGAAGATGGGACAAGAGGATCGCATGGGATAAGGAAATCGCAGGGGGATAAGATGATCGCAGAGAGATAAGATAAACACAGGGGGAAAAGATGTTCGCAGGGTGATAAGATGATCGCAGACAGCTAAAATGATCGCACGGAATAAGATGATTGCAAAGGGACAATGTCATTGGAGGGGAATTATAAGCTGATTGCAGGGTGATAAGATATGATCGCAGAGGGATAAAATAATAACAACTCTGCAAATCCAAGTGACGAACTGTTCGACAGTTATAAGTGTCGAACTAAAAAGTTCTGCAGTTGCAAGTGCACCTTTCTGACTAAGATGGAAAATATTTTTTCCGAGGACACCATCATCTTCGTCTTGAAATTCTCTTTCAAACGAGTATATGGTTGATAGGGTTGCGGCTTAGATTGAAACGGGTACGGAAAAGAATACGAATTCCCAAAATTTCATTTAAGGACTAGTAGCCGTTTCAATTTAAGCCGCAACCCTATCAACCATATACTCGTTTGAAAGAGATTTCAAGACGAAGATGATGGTGTCCTCGGAAAAAATATTTTCCATCTTAGTCAGAAAGGTGCACTTTCAACTGCAGAACTTTTTAGTTCGACACTTATAACTGTCGAACAGTTCGTCACTTGGATTTGCAGAGAAGGGGGATAACTTGATCTCGCACGGTGGTAAAATAATTGCGCGGGGAACATTATCTCCGGGGGATGAAATATTCGCATGCGGTCATTTTCTGAATTCTCCTTCATTTTTATGAATTTATCGGAAGTTTTCTGAAACTTCCTGAATCTTGCTGAAATACGAGGTGACCCAAAATTTCAGAGTTGTTTTCCCCTCGGGCTAGGAAGACCCGCACTCTTTAAAGCTTACGGTGAACTTGGCATCACCGTAACTTACAGTGGATTTCACCGTAGGCTACGGTGACATTCACCGTAGCTTACGGTTAAAATTCACCGTAAATTACGGTGAAGCCATGTTCACAGTAGCTTACAGTGAAATTCAACGTAAGCTTTTTAGAGTGCGAAACACTGAGGCGTGAAGTGCATCTCATCAGACAATATGTGGTACAAGACTTGCGCGGCCGTAGGTCATCTGATCGCACAAACAGCAGATTCCGGCACTGTGTGGAGTCAGTAGAAACCTCTGGGTTATTGGTCTTTTTGTTCCGCATTGTAGTCGTACACGCACGGGAGACGGCGCGCGCGCGCTTCCTCCGCGACCTCGCCTTCAGAGCGTGTGTCGGTGGTCCTCGCGGCTCCGCGGCCCCGCGGCTCCCGGCTCTGCCCGGCCCCTCGGCCCACATGGCACGCTCCAGGACACAACTCATATCTTGATCGCGCCCGCTGGGTCCCGCGGCGTGGCGCCGGCGCAGCCCAGTGCGGCCGTATGGATGGTGTTCGCCCGGCCACGCCATGCCCAGGAACACGGAAAGCCGCGGGCCTCTCTACATCATTGATCATCATGCACGGTCGCCCCGCCCCGCCCCGCCCCGCCCCGCCCCGCCCCGCCCCGCCCCGCCCCGCAGCAGCCACAGGGACGGGTGAGGGTGCGGCGCGAGCGGCACGGGCACGAGCCCACACCTGCAGGCGGAAGGAGGATCCTAACTTGACCCCCACTGGCATTTATGGACCGTCTCTCACCCGGATGACACTCTCTTTCTCTCTCTCTTACTTGCTCGACCCCCGCTACCCTCTTCTGCTGCCAGGGGCCGCGGGGGACGGGGCGATGCAAACAAAGGACCACGGGGGGGCAGCCGAAATGGGCTCTGCGATTCTGCTGAGGCTGCTCACTCAGCACACCTGACGCAGCCGCCGCGCCGCAGCGCCGCGCGTCCCGCACCGTCATCAGATAAGTAACGGGGCACATCGCTCGGGTCCCGAGGGTTCACACACACACACGCACGCACACACCGCGTCGTGGCGCGCTCAGACAATAACCTATCCTTGCCGTACGGCTGCCGCGCTGGTTTGTATAGCTTCTTATTCACGAACACAACACAGTTGCCTTTGCTCAGGTAAGGTTACTCAAATACTTCTATGAAGATACATATACATATACATATACATATACATATACATATACATATACATATACACATACACATACATATACATATACACACTGGAAACCCAAGTAGTGTGTGAATGTCGCACACTTGAAGGTGTGCGAGGATTCATTCGTACACTTGGCCGCTTAAACGTGTGAATTTTCCTAGGATATTCACACATTTGAGTGGCAAAGAGTACGAATGAATCCTCGCACAGGCTAACCCGACCGATCGAAAACACTGACCCGTCGTAGGCGCAGGCCTTCCACATGCTTTCAAAAATATAGCGTAGTTCTATCTGAGATAAAGGAACCACCACAACGCACATGTAAATTTTAGGAGCAAATACACCACAAAGTCAACTGAACAGCTAAAAACATAGCTCTACGGCACAAAGTTTAGATACACCACCAAGCTTTTAGCTACATAGCTCCAAAAGTTACTCATCCATACAGAGATAATTTTTTGCTGCACAGCCAATCCTTTTTCTACGTGTACACATACACATATACTTTTCCATTCACAAACACGTGCACATTTTATCCTTATACGCACTGGCCATCGCACACAGCATTAAGCGCGGCGCCTGCGTCACCGTGACAAAGCTTGTGCGCCTCTGTGCCAGGGGGATCGCCTGTGCCTGCTACACTGTAAATTGGTTGGCGTCTTTAGACGCCAAAATATTGGCGTCCTCTGAGAACGCCAAATCTTGGCGTTCAAAGACGCCAAGATTTGGCGTTCTGAGAAGAAGAACGCCAAGATTTGGCGTTCTCAGGGGACGCCAAAATTTTGGCGTCTAAAGACGCCAACCAATTTACAGTGTAGAGACAAAAACAGAATGCTGCGGAGTGGAGCCCAACGCTGCTTAAATATCATTATTAATTTTCATTTCATATCATGAAATGAAAACCAAGGGTCTACCACTTTGAATAATCGCGGACGAGGATTATAAACAGTCACGATTATGGTGATTTTCAATGATTATTTAAGTTTATCTTTAACATATTTACTGATTATTGGCCAGTGATCACGCAACTTTCGGTCAATTTTGATAATATTTCTCCATATTTATCAAAATTCGTCAATATTTGGAAATTTGACTTGATTTTGATTAAGTGATTATCAATAATCATCTAGAGGGGTGAACGAGGATTACGGAAGCGGTAGACCCTTCATGAAAACGCCCCGCACTGCATTCGTTGTAAACGACCTGGAAGATGCGGTGGGTGTCCTGTAGCGAGCGTGACCATCTCGTGGTCATGCTGCACCCAGTGTCTTAAAGCACTGTGTTCCCCAACCCGCGTCTATAATAACGTAAGGAATGAAAGGTGGGCGGTGGTGCGGTGCGTGCTCGGCACGACAAGTGCCCTCCCTTCCCCCCCTCACATAACCCCTCAGCGTTGGGCCCGACCCAACAGCGCCCCGCCCCGCCCGTCGCTGCTCAACTCTCTTTACTAATTCGTCCCGTGCTAATACCCACGTCTTTTGATTTAATGCCGGCCAAGCCCACCGCAGTGCGTGGCGCGCCGTGACGAGGCGTGGCGGGGCGGGGCGGGGCAGGACAGATACTGTCGCACTGCCGGGGCAGCCGAACTGCAAGCCGCGCTATCCATAAGCCACGCGACAATAACGTTTCCGAGCAGCAAACAAAAGTAGTGAGAAATACGCGAGCGGGCCTGTAGGCAGGCCGGGTTATCTTATATCAGCACTGGTGTTAGGGTGCTCGCGCCCCTGGTGGCAACCGGATCGAACGCAGCACACGCATGCACGCACGATCGCGGGGCCGCTCTCTCTCTCTCTCTCTCTCTCTCTCTCTCTCTCTCTCTCTCTCTCTCTCTCTCTCTCTCTCTCTCTCTCTCTCTCTCTCTCTCTCTCTCTCTCTCTCTCTCTCTCTCTCCCCCCCCCGTGTGTGTGTGTGTGTGTGTGACCGGCGGGTAGCGTGCTGCCGTCCTGAACTGGCGCTGCAGCTCCTGCCCCGCCCCGCCCTGCTCCACCGCGAAGCCCAGCCCGAGGAGCCCCCCGTGTCCCATTCGTCTTGTGTCGACAGTTGGCGGTGCGTGGTGCCCTGCCCTGCCCTGCCCTGCCCTGCCCTGCCCTGCCCTGCCCTGCCCTGCCCTGCCCTGCCCTGCCCTGCCCTGCCCTGCCCTGCCCTGCCCTGCCCGGCGGTACCCTGGGTACCCTCCTACCCAGTGCGGCGCGGCGCGGGGCTGCAGTGCAGGGACCCCCCCCCCCCTCTCCCCACCTCGCAACTCCACACACCCAGCTCTGTCCTGTCCAAGGATTTGTCCGACTGCCATCCACGGGAACCCACCTCTGTGAGTTATCGGCACAGAGATGGTGCGTGTGGACTGGGCGCGGGGCGGGGCGGGGCGGGGCGGGACTTGCGTGTTACTGGCGTGGTGTGGCCTCGAGCGCCTCGGGCAAGGCCTCGGGCCCGGGCACAAGACGCCTCCGGGCGGGGTGGGACCTGCGGCTGGACGGGGCGGGGCAGGGCGGGACATGCGTGAGTTTGCCAATAGTTTAAGCAGCAAAGGCACCCAGCACTTTGAAAAAGAATATACAGGGTGGCCCACTTATCCCGGCGTTTTTGTATGTACGCAACCTATTCTACCTCAGCTGAGCGAGCGAGGACAGGTAGGTGGCTAGGGAACTCCCCTATATCACCGCGAACCTGCGCGTCTTACTGGCGAGGGGGCGACCACCCCCCTATAATGTGTACACATGATTTCCGGAATTATTGATTCCCAATGATTCCAATACACAACTTTTCTTTTTTAACTGTTTCTAGCGACATGAAACGCTAATTTCGGCTAATGGACAACTTGCCCAGAGTGGTAGCGTAGTGGGAACCAAAACAAAGCAGAACGCGCTGTCTAAACAATCCACACGACGGGCGTAAAACATTATTTAAAGTGAACCTAATGAATGTGCAGCCCTGACAGACACATTTTTTTCGACCACAGCTACGCTATAATTGAATCTATACCAAGATTTAGACCAGTTCTATGCGTAAGGTTATGGTGCTTCGTTTTGATTCCCACTACGCTCCGGCCACTCTGGGCAAGTTGTTCATTATAACTGATTCCAGGTGTTTCCTGCTTTGTTGTAGTGGTTTTCATTGATTTCCCTTAATTTTTATGATGATGATTCCCAGGCTTGAGTACTCATGATTCCCAAATTAAAGTATTCCACCAGAGGGGAACAGGAACTTAAAGAAGAAGAGCGTGACCGCCGGTTCTGTTTCCTCCCGAAATCTGATTGGTCACTGCTGATGTCACTTTCGCCGTCAGCCAATGAGCGGACAGGAGGAAACAGAAGCAGCGGTCGTGATTTTCTTCACAAGGTTCCGGTTTCAGTTTAGCGTAATACCCTGTTGTCGCCCCCTCGGTTACTGGCGTGGTGTGGCCCCGAGCGCCTCGGGCCTGGGCACTAGACGCCTCCGGGCGGGGTGGGACCGGAGGCTGCGGACGGGGCGGGCGGCCGCCACCAACAGGGTCAGGTGGAGAGGTATGAGTAAGGGGGAGGGGCCAGTCGCGGCCGATGAAGGGCGTCCTCCCTGCGAACGACTAAGAGGAAACGAAATTTATGATCCATCTCATTGGTGCACCTCAGCAGCAGCACGAGGCACGAGGCAAGCAGTGCGACCGTGAGGATGGTGGTTAAAGTGGGGGGAGGGATAATGGTGTAGATAGTAAGTTGCGAGGAAAGCGTACGAACCGTAATTCTTTTTCTGGCGTACACTCTTCGACGAGTGCAATCTCGCGCTGTGCCCCGTGCCCGCGTGGTGCTGTACGGGGTGAAGCGGCCAGTACCCAGTACCGCTGCGGGTCGGAGCAGGCCGCTCGCCCAGCTTGGCTCCGAGGTGTGATGTGATGAACCGCTCGGTATCGGACGAGATCTGCCCCGCCCCGCCCTGCTCCGCTCAGCAGGCGCTGCTCGCACCTCAGCCTGCTCAGCCGCACGGCTGCAGATTGCATTTTGTGGTAAGCAGGTGGTGGGGCTGGCCGCCGAGAGGAACAGGGGAGATGCCTCAAGCAGGTCGCGAATGTTAATATGTGCTTCGAGACACAAATGACCTCTCAGAACGATAGTGAGCAGAGCAACAGTTTTTTCGAAATACGATACTCATTTGTTGCTTTTGCAAATTGTTAAGCGACAATCCGTACCCAAAGGCAGCCAGCACTTCAAAAAAGAATATACAGGGTGGCCCACTTATCCCGGCGTTTTTGTAAGTACGCAATCCATTCTACCTGAGCGAGCGAGGACAAGTGACTAGAGGACTCCCCCTTATCACCCCGAACTGCTAAAATGGGGAAGCGAAATATACGACAGTAACCTATTCTACGAATCCACTTTCATTACTCTTCGTCAGATTACCAACGAGTTTTTCTATGAAAAGTTATTCGAATTATCACCCGAATGGATAACTCCTTCAAAAATTGATTTCTTGTGCACACAGCACACTCAAACGGCTTCTCTCCAGTGCTGAGGAGAGATCGCTGAAACAGCCTAACCCTTTCCGTGTGCGGGTGCCATGTCGCGCGCGGCGGGCACACTCTGTGCGGCGACGCCATCTCGCGACGCAGAGCGGAGGTGCCGCCCTCTCTCCTCTCCTAACCTCAGCCCTCCCTTCCTTGACCACGCTGGCGCTGCAGTACTCCTCTTCGCCAATTGAGCGATTCCGATGCGCGCACTCGTGGGCCTACTCCCGTGAGTGCAAGAGAGCAAGAGCGTGCGCGCTCTCACACCCTCGGCCACCTCGGCAGACGCCTTGAGAGCGAGAGAGACAGAGCAGGGAGTGCGAGCGCGAGCACCGGGATCGCTCTGCTGCAACGATACGGTGAGTTTGATCCCGCCTCACCGCACTGCTGAGTGCACCGCGCCGCCCGTAAGTAACGCGCAAGATATCACTCTTTGGTGTGAAATACCAGGAATCGGCATGCGCGTGGCGCAGCGCGGCGACACGTGGTGAGCCCGAGCGAGGCTACGGGCGGTCCAGGCTAAGCGCAGGGGCGCAAGGCCACTGTAGGGATGGAATGGGATAGGAAATGGGGCGATCACTCATTTATTAAGAATGACACCTGACTCCCCCATATCACCGCGAACAGACGGATGAATTCAGTAAGCGATATCTCAGGCAATACCCTATCAGAAGAACTACTACCACCGTCGATCAGACATTGAAAATGATGCATGAATGATGAAAAGTATTATTAGAGTTATCCCCGAATGGATAACTCCGTCAAAAATTAATTTCTTGTGCACACAGCACACTCAAACGGCTTCTCTCCAGTGCTGAGGAGAGATCGCTGAAACAGCCTAACCCTTTCCGTGTGCGGGTGCCATGTCGCGCGCGGCGGGCACACTCTGTGCGGCGACGCCATCTCGCGACGCAGAGCGGAGGTGCCGCCCTCTCTCCTCTCCTAACCTCAGCCCTCCCTTCCTTGACCACGCTGGCGCTGCAGTACTCCTCTTCGCCAATTGAGCGATTCCGATGCGCCTACTCGTGGGCCTACTCCCGTGAGTGCAAGAGAGCAAGAGCGTGCGCGCTCTCACACCCTCGGCCACCTCGGCAGACGCCTTGAGAGCGAGAGAGACAGAGCAGGGAGTGCGAGCGCGAGCACCGGGATCGCTCTGCTGCAACGCTACGGTAAGTTTGATCTCGCCACATCGCACTGCTGAGTGCACCGCGCCGCCCGTAAGTAACGCGCAAGATATCACTCTTTGGTGTGAAATACCAGGAATCGGCATGCGCGTGGCGCAGCGCGGCGACACGTGGTGAGCCCGAGCGAGGCTACGGGCGGTCCAGGCTAAGCCCAGGGGCGCAAGGCCACTGTAGGGATGGAATGGGATAGGAAATGGGGCGATCACTCATTTATTAAGAATGACACCTGACTCCCCCATATCACCGCGAACAGACGGATGAATTCAGTAAGCGATATCTCAGGCAATACCCTATCAGAAGAACTACTACCACCGTCGATCAGACATTGAAAATGATGAATGAATGATGAAAAGTATTATTAGAGTTATCCCCGAATGGCTAACTCCGTCAAAAATTAATTTCTTGTGCACACAGCACACTCAAACGGCTTCTCTCCAGTGCTGAGGAGAGATCGCTGAAACAGCCTAACCCTTTCCGTGTGCGGGTGCCATGTCGCGCGCGGCGGGCACACTCTGTGCGGCGACGCCATCTCGCGACGCAGAGCGGAGGTGCCGCCCTCTCTCCTCTCCTAACCTCAGCCCTCCCTTCCTTGACCACGCTGGCGCTGCAGTACTCCTCTTTGCCAACAGAGCGATTCCGATGCGCGCACTCGTGGGCCTACTCCCGTGAGTGCAAGAGAGCAAGAGCGTGCGCGCTCTCACACCCTCGGCCACCTCGGCAGACGCCTTGAGAGCGAGAGAGACAGAGCAGGGAGTGCAAGCGCGAGCACCGGAATCGCTCTGCTGCAACGCTACGGTGAGTTTGATCCCGCCTCACCGCACTGCTGAGTGAACCGCGCCGCCCGTAAATAACGCGCAAGATATCACTTTTTGGTGTGAAATATCATAAATCGGCGTGCGCGCGGCGGAGCCCGGTGCGGCGACCCGTGGTGAGCCGGTAGGGGGAGCGGTCCCTTCTGCTTCAGAATGGTTTGCCTACTGACGCAAACGCCCAGGTAAGTGGGCCAGCCTGTATGTATTCGTGAGTTTCAATATAATCTTGGCACGATATCCAAAGTGATCGTCGTACATTGGCCACCGCGTCAATTTTCTCCTCCGCCTTGTTTGCGACCTACAGGACCTCCACGGCCACGGCAGTGATCCGGAGCTGAGTGGTGGTCGGTGGTCCCCGGGGGGACCCGGCACGGCCCTGCCGCCAGGGCCAGGGCGCGAGGGACGGAGAGTGCCGCTGGGCCGGGCAAAAATATATACGCCTCGCACCGTCAGCCTGTTAGTGTAGGGCGAGCTGAGAGCGCTCAGTGTGGACTAGGATGATGAGTGTGGACCAGCAGGCGCCCTATCTCAAACCGCTTCAATCTGCAACGTTTAACATCAGCGCCCCAGCGGTGCAGGGGCTGTGCTACCGAGCTTGCCGCCGTAACTCACCGTATGGCCGATACTTGAGCCCCGGGGCCCCGGGTGTACTTGGGGCTATTTCACACGCAGCCACGCACGGGTGCCCCTGCCCACGAACACGCAGTGCTGCGGGTCTGCCTAACTCCAGGCCGGTCGTGCTGTCTCGCAGAGCAGATTGAGCGGGTAGTTAGTAAGGTGGGACCCTCACGCCTTACCGCTGTAGTATGTATATCTGCGGCCACCAGCGCCTCCCGTAAAACCTAGATGGTAACATTTTACAACGGCGTTTGAAATGCCTGGGCGCATGGCCGTACACAAACACGTTATGAGGACAGTCTCTAACCAACTGCGCAACGAGCGTGAATTCCTGTTTTAGGCGTTTTCACCTCTTGCTCGCTGGCCGAGGTATAAGATACTGTGCGACGATCCACTACTTGATGGTAGACAATCGTCATGCAATCGCTATGTCTAGGAGAGTGCTCTCTGTTGACCTCTAAGCGTTATCGCCGTATGCCAAGCGAAAAATTTCATATCGAATGGAAATTTAATTTATGTCCAAGGATGGCTCATTAACCCCGTTGTTAGTGTAAGTATGCAACCCATTCTACTTCAGCTGAGCTAGGGTGAGATCTGGGGGGGGGGGGCGCCCCCTCACGCTCCACACCATACCTCTTGCCCTAGCTCAGCTGAAGTAGAATGGGTTGCACACTTACACGAACAGCGCGGTGTTGATGAACCACCCTGTATTCTCGAATTATGGTTGACTTCGTGCAAAACTTAGGTCTGTGCGACGTCAAAACGACGTCGATACCAATTCATTACTCACTGGAATTTCACTCAGTGCTTTTTACCACATGCCCGACCATTCGGGACCTTTACATCTTGATCTCTTTCTTTGCACGACTTTGTAACCCGGGACACGTGACAGACAGTGGGTGAAATTTGACAGCCAGAACAGCTACGCTGGTGCGCGGCTGCCTACCCTGGACTCTGCGGGCGCTGCGCTCCCACGCAGACAGCCCGGGCCGGGCTACACCGCAGGCACACCTTGCCGGTGCGTGGCAGTGTCCCGCACAACTGCAAGGGGCAGGGCCTAACGGCGCCCGCCCCACCACGCCCTGCCCCACTCCACCCCACCCCTCCCCGCCCCACCCCACCCCTCCGCGCCCCGTCCCGCCGCAACCATGAGTTGGGTGCGCGTTGTTCGCCAAGTCATTGTGATGGTAATCGTGGACACTTGTGAGCCCCTCAAGTGGCGTGTGTGTGTGTGCGCGCGCACGCGCACTTGTGTGTGTGTGGAACCGAGTATTGTAATTACAGCAGTTTTATGTTACGAGCGCGCTCCCCGCCGCTCCCCGACGCGCCCCTGCTGCCAATACGCTCAAGATGAAGATGTTACTGGAAGAGAAGCTTCGTTTAGCCGGGCTCGCCGTTAGCAATCATTTCTCGGGAGGCCGGGCCGGGGCCGGGGGCCGTTGGCGCGGGCCGAGCAGAGTCCCGCCTACCCTTGCGCATTTTCGCCGGCTGGCCCGTGCCGTGCCGCGCTGCAGACGCGGCCGCGGACCGCGGACCGGATCGGGTCGGGTCGGTAGCCCCGATATGCAGCAGCACGGTATGATTCCGCAAGGTGGTTTCTTCTCTCTGTCCTTGTCGCACTCATGGGGTGAGGTGCGATAAGGAGCAAGAGAGAGGACAGTTCGGAATCATCCCACTGACAAGCCCGAGGCCGCGGCTGCCTGCGGATGCCCGCCCCACCCGGCCCGGCGTCTCAGACCCCCTGGGGCGCATCCGAGGGGGAAACAACTCTGAAATTCTCGTACACCTCGTCATTCAGAAAAATTCAAGAAAATTCAGAAAACGTGAGAGAAATTCAAGAAAATTTAGAGAAATTTAGGAAAAATGAGAACAAATTAAAGTGTAATTCAAGCAAAAATTCAGAAAAATTCTGTACCAATTCACAAATATTCTTGAAAATTTTCAGAAATTTACAAAATTTTAAAATTCAGATATGTTTTCCCGTCGGGCGCTCCGCCCCGTCTCTCAGCCCGACCAGGGGCGGCCACTCCGCGCCGCGGCCGCGCCACCAGCCCGCCGCGCCGCCCGCCGCCTCTGGCCAACACGTCCATCTGCCCTATACTTGCTCGTCATCGCACATACCAATCTCGTCCTCCAGGGATGGACTCTCGCAGTTTGGTCAGCGGAGTCGAGTCGAGTTGAGTCAAAGGGACCTGGCGCTTCGCACGGGCAGGGGCGCGGCGCAGCGTGGCGGCCATCGATATGACGCGTAGTGCTTCGAGTTATATTATTTTTCTTTTCGAGGCGCCGAAGTAAAAACAAAGCGAGGAGCATTCCACGCATCGCGCCGCACTACTAGGCCTGCCTGATGACTTATTTGATACCCGGCCCGGCCCGGGCGCGCCGTGCCAGCCGCTCACGCGGAGCTGGACAGATCCGGTCGATAGGGATAGGGGAGGAATGCTGAGGTAGCGACGCGACGCGCGGTTCTCTCATTGCCGGGTGTCTTGGCGGCCGGGAAGTTTCAAGTCTACGAGGGAGAAACTTTACAAATTCGCACACTGATTAAGTTTCAAACAAAGTCGGGGTGATCCGTGGCATACACATGTTTTGTGAACTTACCCTTTGCGCCTCCCCGCCCCGCCGCAGCAGCCGTCTGCTTGATGGAGAGAGTGCCGCCTGTTTGTTGCGATCCTCTCGCCGCACTACAACATGTTGTGCCCCCGTCCCCTCCTCGCCACGCCGCGCCACGCCCCGCACTGCTCCGCCCCGCGCCGCGCCCGTCCCGTGCCAAGACGCGACGCCGCACAACAACCGCATGGTATGGAGGTGCCGCTCTGAAATATCGAGCGCGTTTTTAATCCCGGTCGCGATAAATTTTCATTTGGCCAGACCGACTGCAGGCGGCGGCGGCGGCGACCTGATCCGCCGGTTGTGCCCCTGGGCCTGCCGTGGGGAGGGGGGGCTTCTCACCGCACGTCTCGACCACTGCCTTGTCTTCGGCCGCCGCGGCCGCCGCGCCACCGGAGGCAGCTCCGTCCCCGCCCTGCCGCCCTGCCTCTCCCCGCCGCCGCGGTATTGCCGGCACAGGCAGTGATAAATCCCCGGGCCCAGCGCGGGCAGCGCGGCGCGCGGCAGGCCCGCGCTCTGGGACCCAATTTCGGAGGAAAAGGAGATAAGGGGGAGGAGAGAGAGAGAGAGAGAGAGAGAGAGAGAGAGAGAGAGAGAGAGAGAGAGAGAGAGAGAGAGAGAGAGAGAGAGAGAGAGAGAGAGAGAGAGAGAGAGAGAGAGAGAGAGAAGGAGCAGGGGGGGACGAGGACGGAGAGGGTAGGTGCGGTTGTGGGTTGGGTGGGGCGGTATTCGCTCTTGTTCGGACCACGGCCAGATAGAATAATATCACAACAGCGAGAAAGAAAAACGCGTTGGAATGTTTTTTCTCCTATCGCGTAGTAAAGGCAATCGGGCTACTATTCTCGGTTCTTAAAAGAATAAATAATCTCGCGGAAGCGTTGCGGCCATTCTCCTGATGAGAAAATAAATAAATAAAAAAGCTTGTCAGTTTGAGTGACATGCTCGCACAAACTCGTGAGCCTCAGCTCCGCGGTTCAGACTTACACCTGTGAGGGCATACCGTCTGAGCTGCTCGCCGCGCCCTGCTCCTCGCACTTTGATTTCTTCATTTCCAAAGAGAATCACTCGAGATCTAAGCCACCAATTTCTTCACGACTAGCTACCTCTTACTCGCCGTCCGCTGCAGGCCCTCCTGAGGTTTGGTGGGTCACTCAGTCTTTTGCGGTGGCACCCCGTCGTCCGGCTGTGTCTCCACTTATGAGAGAATCAACCATAGATCAGTTAATAAATTCGTCACTTGAGGGGAACCTCTAATTGTTCCCCTCATCCAAAAAATGTCTGCACATTGGCAGGGGAGAGAGGTATGTGTTTCGTGTAAAGAGCGAAGAAGTTCCCGGTACATCTTGATTCAGCCAGCGTGTCCGGCACCAGCCGCGCCGCAGCGCCGCACCGTGCCGGCTCAGAGCGCGGCAAGGGCGCCACCTGTTGAGCGCCACGAAAGCTTTGTCCCGGCCCGGAGGCACTGCTACGGGCTGGCCCGGGGCCCGGCGCCCCGGCGCGGCGGTCCGCAGCGGGAGGGGGAGGGAGTGAGGTTTCTAGTCCAGCGCAGCTTTACTGTAACCCCAGTAGCCGCTGCGCCCAGCCCAGCCCCATCCCCACAAGGTAAATGAAGTTCAGAAAAAAACCTACAGCGATGGTCGAAGTTCTTGGGAATAGGGCTGCTGTGAAAACACTGTAAATCAAGAGGAGCGATTTTTCTCGCTCGAATAGAGTGACCTTTATCTTCATCGCTCAAATGGAGCGATATTTGCGAAAATAACTCTGATTGAGTCATTTGGTAACCGAATATCACTGTTGTTGAGTCATTTTTCTTTTAGCCAAAAATGACTCTAAATGACTCTGAACGAGCGATTTTTGTGAAAGTTGCTCCTCCAGGAATGATGAAATTGAATCCACAAAATCGCTCTTCCATGAGCGATAAATATAAACATTGCTCCTCGTTTTACAGTAAGTTCACTGACCGCATCGCCTTCGTTTACATTCGAGTTTCCGAGCTGGGAAGGATGTTTGGCATTCTCTAAGTACAGGGTGCGAAACTTTCAGTGAGCAGCACACCGCCTAATATATATGTATTTACATTCCGATGGGATATATGCTATAACATGGTGATGTCCGTTTACTTGTTCCCCGCATGCTTCTATTTTTAGCTTTACCGGAATGCTTTATTGAGCTAATTTGTTAACCGGTCAACAACTCAGCGGAATACTCAACTTCTCCTCGAGGCCTCTGAACTTCAACCAAAGTTCATAAAAATTAGTCAATAGCTGACAAAAATCAACAAAAGTTCATGTAAATTCTTGAAAGCTCTTAGAAATCTTTGAATGGAAGTTCATTGAAATGGAAAAGTTGACGCACAGAAGTTTTATCCTACTTCTCCTCTCCACTCCCCCACCAAGGTAAAAAAAAAAAACAGAGTAAAAGGAAAAAAAAAAAAAAAAACTTCCTCGCGAGACAAGAGGAGAGACGTGTGTTTTTACGCGACGGAAGGAGGCCTTGCAGGGAGGGCCGTTCAAAAGCGTCGTGTAATTAGTTGAGCACATACATAAATTGACTCTGTGCCAAAGGAATTAATGAAACACAGACGGCTGTGCGCGGGGAGGAAAAAAAAGGGGGGGGGGGGCGCCGCTCGTCCCGCGAGAGTGTTGGTTGGTAACTTCTCGCCAACCACCGATCACCGCGGTTATGTTCTTCGGCATCGGTTGTGACGGGACGGCCTCCTACCTACGGAGAGGTCCTGCACGAGGGCCTCGGTGGCCTAAGTCCAGGTGTGATAGTGCGCTGAGCCTCGCCGTACACAGTCTCCGAGGGGACAACAACTCCAAAAGTTTCGTTACAACTTGTCATTCAGAAAAATTCGGAAAAATTAAGGAAAATTAACAAAATTAACAAAAATCCACGTAAGTTTAGAAAATACTCAGGAACATTTAGAAAAGCTTCAGGAAAATTAGCAAAAAATTAGGTCAAATTCACGAAAATTCACAAAAATTCACAAAATGTGTACAACAAAATTCAGAGCGTTTGCCCCCTCGACAGTAGCGGTCTGCGATGTACCTCGCTTCTCGAGAAGCTCGCGGTGGGACGCACTTCAGTCGCGCGCGCGCAGAGTTCTATTTCGCTCGCTGTGTTTTGCTCGCTGTGTTTTGCTCGCAGTGAGCCACTCGCTGAGTCGGGTCGCCTTCATTAACGCCAGGAGGGGACAAACTCTGTGGGGCAGCCGCCCCGCCACGCCCCGCGCCCCGCGCCCTTCCTTCGGTTTTAACGGGAGTGACAGTCTGAGTGCTTTTTCCTATCACATGCATATCGTGTGTTTGCTTTTCGACGAGACCGTCGCCAGCCGGTTATAAATTCATCAGGCCACTAGCAGTAATTTTAAAACTTTATGAATGTGTGTGTGTGTGTTTGCGTGTGTGTGTGTGCGCGTGTGCGAGCGCGCGAAAGTGTGCGACCGAGCCCGCGTCGTCAACATAGGCCGTAGCGGGGTGGGGCGAGACGGGGCGGGGCGGGGCGGGGCGGGGCGGGGCGGGGCGGGGCGGGGCGGGGCGGGGCGGGGCGGGGCGGGGCGGGGCGGGGCGGGGCGGGGCGGGGCGCAGGGACAGGGGCGCACCCTCGGCTCGGCACGCACGCAGGACCCCATCCATAGGCCAGCACGTTGCGTCGACGGCCTGTCGCTCGGCTTGGTGAAAATATAATAAATGTTTGGATGGCAGAAATTATGAGACAAGGAACTGGATCGGCGCATTCCCGCCCCGTCCTGGCCTAAGTGTCGGGCGGGGCGGGGCGGGGCGTGTACCAGAGGTCCTGGTAGGCCCGCAGCCGAGGTTGCAACGGGCTCGCACGCACCGGGCCGATATGAGCGTAGCGGGCCGAACTCACTGCGGAGAAAAACGCATACATCGATATTGACAAGCCGCAGGACTCATGGCAAAAATAAAAGGGAATTCGCGGCAATTTCTTTTCGCATAAACTCCCGGCCTGCCTGCCGCCTGCCTCCCTACAAACATTGTATCGTGTTTCCCACTCCATACATTTATTTTGCGAGTGACTGGCGATGCTCTAATCTACCTTCTCCCTCAAGTTCCAGGAGCAGTGCTCCGTTCGCAGGGCGCAAGGAGGTGGCAGCTCTAACACAGTCTCCGTGGAAGCTGATGGCAGGTAGGTTGGTAGGTACGCACCTCGCTCGTCTGCGTTGTGCTATTCAGCGTGATGCAAACCAGAGGTCGCCGCTCAGCTCAGCTCTGATGAAGTCATGCGCGCGTCCCGTTTCTTCATCATTAATCCCCATCATGTCATCCGCGGCGGCAGATAGCCCGGCAGAGAGCCCTCCTCCTGCCGTCTGATTCCGAAGATATCACTCTCGCGCGCCTCCTCCGTCCTTGTCGCACTCATCACGGGGCCCATTCATCCCCAACGTGCGGCACCGCGCGGCACAACCCTCGGTGCGACAGAGACGGAGGTATGGTATGGAGGTACGAGTGCGATCCTCTGAATCAGCGGCTCTGCCCGGCCCGGCCCGGCCCGGCCCGCGGGCGCCACAGTGGTGCAGATGGTTTACTGTCGCGGCGGACGCGGGAGGCCAGAGGCCAGCGAGGCACAGCAATTACCCGTAATTAAGACACGGGGGGTAAAATCCGTCCCGGCGCGGCGCTCTGTTGCGCAGCTGCCTGCCTCGTCTCTTCTCGTCTCGTGGTCGTTTCGGGTCGGGTCGGGTCATCGCGTCGTCGCTCCCGCAGTACATGAGGCAGAGGCTTGACTGACTGTACTGCCGGGAAGAGAATGGCCTATTGGTATTTGATGTGGCTTCAAGTCCTGCAGACTGACTGAAAGCAGTTTTACCAACCCATATTTTTTTTTTAAACAACAGAGTAGGCCTGTACGTATATTAACAATATTGATTGTCAATATGTGTATTGCGTGTGCCGCGGCCGGGACGGTATCGGAGCGCCGCGCCGCGGTTCTCACGCTGCGGATAGCGGCCGCCGCCCCGCCCCACCGGCCTCGCGGAGACTGATCACTTTATATATACTCGGGCTCAGTCTCGTTGCAGGACGCGCCGACTTCTCTTAATTTCCTCGTCCTTCCCAAGAACGCGTTGGCACGAAAGCCCTACGCGGCCCCGCCTGCCCCGCCCCTCTCATTAGAGCTGTACCGAGGACAACAACGCGATGCGACGCGAAGCTTTAGGCCGATGCACTGCCTGCCCGCCCCGCCCCGCCGCGGCTCAAGTCAAACATTACAATAAATCCCCGCAGTGGCCCAGTGGCTGGGCCGCTCGCGTCGCGCAGACTTGTATATGACATGGCGCGGCGAGCGCGGTGGCGGCCACAAAACCTTGTGAAAAGTAATGTGGATCCATTTTGCTCGCCTCTAATGCTGGCGCGAAACAACGAGGCCAATCCAAACGAAGGGCTTTGAACGAAGGCGCGCGCGGCCCCACGATCCGACGTTCCCTTGATTTAGGTCGTATGCATGCACACTATATTCTTCAGGACGTTTTTCTTCGTAACTTAGGAATTTGTTCTGCGCTTGCCGGAGTTTCTGTATTTTTTTAATACGCAAGTATAAACAAACTGTTTATAATTACATATATGAATTAAAGATCGTTCATACATGCGTATTAAAACTACAGAACCTGGGCATGTGAAAAAAGATAATATTTAATTTACAAAGAAA
The DNA here is from genome assembly GCA_029379305.1 of Frankliniella fusca. NCBI lineage: Eukaryota > Metazoa > Arthropoda > Insecta > Thysanoptera > Thripidae > Frankliniella > Frankliniella fusca. Next base: position 434,998 of record JAHWGI010000641.1, on the reverse strand, counting down.
AATATCTTTGAGAAATCAGTGAGTACGAGTGGCCGCCCCCGGTTCATCTTTGCCTGCGGCGTGCGGCTCCCGGCCTGCAACCAGTGGGCTGTCGTGTCGTCTCGCCGTCACGTCCCAGCCGATGGACATGACATGGTTCCACACGGTGCAGTCCAGACAGCTTGTCAAATCATAATCCTGCGGGATCCTGCAGGCCACAGGATCCTACAGGTTCGGGTGGTGCTGCTGCTCCGGACTATAGTCCAGTCCTGCCCCCCGGCCGCGGCATTGTGGTACACTCCCGTCTCGTCTCGTTCACCCTCACCACGGATGGTCAGATGGTCAAGTCACCGGCGGCTCGTGACAAAATCTCAGCGAGGAACTGCGACGGGGCGGGGCGGCGTCTCGTCTGTCACAGTATGGACCATATGGACCGCCTGGGACCGCCATGCTGTCAAGCTTGTTCTCCTCCGCCCCGACTCCCCGTTCGGAACCGCGCCGACATCTCGTCTCAACCTTTCTCATCCACCCCATGCTTTTATCTTACCCTGTATACTTTCTTTAACTTCGACTCATTGTTTTGTTCACGGGTTTCTTTAGTTGTTTGTTTGAAGAAAGAGGGATTTACCGACTTCTTTTTGTTCCGAAGCTTCAATTTTGTGAAGTTTACATTTTTGTTTTTTGACTCAGGTTGCTCGGGTCCTCATGTCTCGCCTCCGGACCAATGCTACCACTGCTTCGCAGCCTTACTGCTTCATTGTCTGCGAGCGGGATCGAGGGTCACACCAAGGTCACACTTCCGGTCCTCCCCACGAGATGGCGCCAGGCCAGAGCAAGGGTTCGTTGTGCGCGGCTGGTAAGTGACGTTCCGAAACTCTTGTATTGCTCGATGTACCTCATTACCTTCACCCTTTGTTTCTGCTGTAAAGTAAAAATTTTTGTGTGGGGCAGATGATTAGACATCTGCCTCCGATGAAAGATCAATTACAATGCTATTGGAACGTCCAAGTATACAAATACCGTTCGATTGTCTTCAGCACCCATATTCGACGGAAGAGGTGAAAAAGCTTCGCTGTTGAACCGAAACTGATTTTTCAGTTTCGGGTGGATGGAAATATTCAGAGTAGTAGTCATTATCATGATACGGGAATGAGTTGTGGTTGTGGGAACGCCTGTAATGCCAAGCAGGAAGGACAAAAAAGAAGTTGTTTCATTCGCCATTACTATGCTTTTAAGGGATGGGGGGATGGGGTCGAGAGGGAGGCGCAACCAAGGGAAAAGGGTTTAAGCCACGCACGCACGGGCGTGCGTGTGAGCACGCGTTGCACTCGTGTCGCGCTCGAGCTGCACCGTCTCGCCGCGCCGCCGGCACCGCGCCGCGCCGCGGACCAGAAGAAGGCATAAACGTCATCGCCAAGACAAATAGCAACAATTATGGGGGCGCCGCCGCAACTCTGCGGTCGCGGCGCGGGCGTGCGGGAGAGTGCGAGGATACGCGCGCGGCATATGTACGCGGGAGGGAGGAGGTCTGTAAAGTTTGCAACGCGCGTAGCCGCGCGTAGCGTGAGCGTAGCATGGCGTCGAACGATACGCTGTGCTGTGCTCAGCCAGCCGTCCGATTTTCCATTAGAGCCTGGCTTGGGTTCGTTTTTGAGTGTTCTTTAGCAAATCGACTATAGTTCAAGACTGGAGCTCTAATCTGACACGAAAAATGTGCGTTCGACATTACGCTCACGCTACGCGCGTCTACGCGCGCCGCTAACTTTACAGACCTAGGGAGGGAGGGATCGCGTAGGAGCGAGAGGTGACGGAAACGGAATGACTTGAACGCGCGAGCGCGACGGATGAGTAGAGATCGGCGCGCAGGTCGCAGTTTGACCCAAACCCCCGACCTCCCGGCGTCGAGTGGGAGCGAGTAGCCGTGGGAGAAAAACAACTCTGAAATTTTTGTACACCTCGTAATTCAGAAAAATTCAAGAAAAGTCAGAAAACATTCCGAAAATTTCTTTAATTTTAAAAAAAAAATCATAAAAAATTAGAAAAAAGTCAGAAAAATTCATAAAATTTGTACATTAAAATTCAGAGCTATTTTCGAAGGGGGCACCACTCCCGTAATCCTATTACAGTAGTTGTAAGTGTAATCCCTGTGTAATCCTCAACCAAATTTTGAAGAATTATCACTTAAGTCCACCTAATTATTCTTGTTTCATGGTTTTAGCCCCAGAAATTCATGTGCAATCCCTCAAAATTCATGTGTAATCCCTGTAATCACGTAATCCTCTGTACATCCTAAATGGAAGTGCATGGTGGCCCCCTCGGTTATTTCCCCCTCGCGTGCGGCGCGGCGTGCAGCGTGCTCAACGGACACTTATTGGTGACGTGAGAGACTTGCGCCCGCTGTGCTCTGTGCTCGTTCCGTCCCCATCCTACCCCACTTTCTCTCTCTCTCTCTCTCTCTCTCTCTCTCTCTCTCTCTCTCTCTCTCTCTCTCTCTCTCTCTCTCTCTCTAGCGACGAATACTCTATCCCATTCGCGTGCCGCGTAACACCTCGGGGCGTGCGTGACACCTCCGGGCCTAAAGGCGAAGGCCAATAAATCGCAAGAGTCGAACTGGACGTCGCGGTACGCAGCGTGTGCAGGGCGTGGCAAGGCAGCGTCCTGGGGCGATGCCAACCACTAGAGGGAGGTTGGGTGCTGTATCGCGACGGTCCATCTGCCGGTGGCGACGCTGCCCGCTGCACGGTGCCGCCGGTATTGGTGCGGCGACGAGGTCCTCTCCGAAGCGCAGCAGGGGCAGCAGGTGCGGCCGCACCGCAGCTAGCGGCTCACTGCGCCGCCCCATCCGCGGCACCATTCAGACTTAGAGAGCGGCGACGAATGCTAATCTCGAGCGCGTCGCGGGCGTCGCGCCGCCGAGCTCGTGAGGTGGGCCGTGGGCCGCCCGTGCGGTCTAGCGTAGGCAACACTCCGCGCGCCGCCTCCACCCCTCCGCGCCCCGCCCCCACTCTGTGCAACCCGCCCCGCACCGCCCATAAATAACGCGCGAGATATCACACTTTGGTGTGAAATATCGCGAATTGCCATGCGCGTGGCGCAGCGCGGCGCGTGGACGTCGTGAGCCCGAGCGACGCCACGGGCAGGGCAGGGCAGGGCAGGGTAGGGCAGGGCAGGGGCAGTACAGACAGGGGCCCCGGCCCGGCCCGACGCGGCTCCGCGCCACGGCTGCACTAGTACCGTCCCGCCTGCCGCGGGTGACCCTGCCCTTCCCGCTGCCTTCAGCTAGGAGCTGAAAGCAAGTCTACGAGAGGAAGGCCACCCTAATAAATCAAGATGGTATCGCAAGGTCCTCTCCACACCGCCCCGCGCCTCGCCTATGCCTCGCCTCGCACGCGCGCAGGGCCGCCGCCGCCACCAGAGACGGTGCGGGGCGCGCGCCGCGGGCCGCGAGCACCCTCCTGACGGGAGGGAAGGAGAAGGTGGCGCTGCGCCGCGTCGGCCTGTACCGGCCTCACTGCACCTTATCCCGTCGCGTCCACGCTGCGCTGGTCACCGGCCCGGGCCCCGAGGGGCTGAGCCAGGATGGCCAGGATCGCTCTCGCACGCGGGGACTTCAATCACGGTAATATACTACGTCTCCCTCGTCCATTACACCGTAAATCAAATTAATGATACTGGTTTATCAAGATACTCCTCACTCTGGGCGTATCGACCCCGCCCCGCCCCGCCCCGCCCCGCCCTCGCCACTTTACCACGGTTTGGGCTCGCGCTCGCTCTCAGCCGCGGCTTGTGGATCGCATAGAAGGCCGTTCCGAGCCTCGTCTTGGTCGTGGGGTGCCGCACCGCTCGAGAGGATATGTCGAAATTTCGCGCCGACAGCATCCATAAATAAGGAAACTCCTAGGCTGTGTCGGGCCGGGGCCGCGTGCGCCCGGGAATCACTATGATGTGATGTTGTTCCAGGTGTTCTACCTGGTTTAGAACTGGGCACTTGTCTGCGTCGCAGTTGGACACGGCCGGGACGGGGCTGGACGGGGCGGGTCGGGTCGGCAGCGGCAGCCTCCGATTAGGAACACCAGTCTCGTCCCGGAGGCCATATCACTTGCATTTTATTTAATTTGTGTCCTCTATGGTGCAATAATAGACGATTTGCCCACGTAGTAGACGTCGCGATCTTGCACTGGTAACTGGCCTCCCTCCCTTGCCCCTGAGTGGAAAGGGTAGGCTAAGATCAGTATAGTCAAGCCGGTGGCGCCTCCGCTCTGCGCCGCGAGATAGCGTCGCCTCACAGAGTGTGCTCGCCGCGCGCGGTGTGGCACCCGCACACGGAAAGGGTTAGGGTGTTTCAGCAAACCTTAATTGTGTGCCCCCTGTTGCTCTAGCGGGTACTTTATATATCATATTAAGAAAGCAGGACGATTTCGTATTCTTCATTACTTCCACTTTTCGACGAACGTTATAAGATTAAATATCTTCGGGACCGGGGTCAGGCGGGGCTGGGAGAGGTGTGCCCTCCCGAGTCCCCACCCCCCACCCGTGCTCACTCCTTCCCGCGCTCGAAAAATTATTTTTCATCTACTTCCGGACTGGCCGAGCCCCGGAGTACCCTATGGTGTGTGACGTACGTCTTTATTTCCATCGCTGCTGTGATTTGAAAAATTATGGCCGACGTGCAAGCAGGCTTTACCCTGGCATCACTTTTTCCCATTCAAAGTTAGCGTTGCGGTGAAATTGCGAAGTCAATTGCAGGAGGTTTATCTTGAATTTCTACTGAAACACACGTTTGCTGTTTTTCCCCGGCCCCACTCCCTGTAAGGTCTGTCAGGGCTTCGGTCCAGCCGCTCTCGCTTGTTGTAAGTTTTCTTATTTTTAGCCCGCCCTTCTGCTTTGAAAAAGCTTCAGAGCGGGCTTATGCAATCGATCTGGTGTCTGTCTGTCTGTCTGTCTGTCTGTCTGTCTGTTTGTCTGTCTGTTCCACTCGAAGGAGTTGAGCTAGAGAGTTGAAATTTTTAGGGTATCTTAAGGGTCACTCCTGGACACCGAAACGCCTGGTGCAAATCCTGCCAACCCTCATTAAGGCACTGAAAAAAATTATTAAAGTTTTCACGGAATAAACAAAAAAAAATTAACTTTTTCCAACCCCGTCGACCCGTACCTCTCCGGAAGCGTCTTTTCGCGTCTAGTTCAATGGTGCACACCCTTTTACGAAAAAATGGACCCAGCTCGCGACTACACTGTAAAAAGCACCCGTAATTGGTCCAGTTTTAAACTTTTCTCAACCCCGTCGACTCGTACCTCCCCGGAAGCGTCTTTTCGCGTCCAGTTCAATGGCGCCCACCGTTTTTCGATAAAAAGGACCCAACTCGCGACTACACTGTAAAAAGCACTCAAAATTGACCCACTTTTCAACTTTTACGAACCCCATCGACCCGCACCTCTCTAGAACCGTCTTTTCGAGCGCAATTCAGTGGTGCCTACCGTTTTTCAATTTTCAGTGTTGCCAATCGTCAAAACTCAAACATTTCGATTATTTTCGACATTTCTCGATATTTTCCGATGTTTTTCGATATTTTCGGCATTTTTCGTTGTTTTTCGATATTATTCGACATTTGCGATATTTTTCGACATTTTCGATATTTTTCGATATTTTTCGATAATTTTCGATAATTTTTGACATTTTTGATAATTTTCGATGTTTTTTGATATTTTTCGACATTGTTGACATATTCCGACATATTTTGATATTTGTAAATATTTTTGACAATTTTTGATATTCTTTGACATTTTTCGACATTATCCCTCATTTTTCGATATTTTTCGATGTTTTTCGACATTTTCCATATTTTTCGATATATCTCAACATTTTTAAGATATTTCGAGATTTTTCGACTTTTTTGACGTATTTCTACATATTTCGAAAATTTTCGACATATTTCGAAAATTTTCGACATATTTCGACAGTTTTTGAAATTTTCGACACCCCTCGACGCATATATCGTTAAAATCGTTTCGACGAGCGTAATTCAGTGTTGCCAACTGCTGCCAAATAAAGTCCGAGTTCGACCGTTCCATCTGAGGCCGAACTCACGTATTTCGACATTTTTCGAGATTTCTGACTCCCCTTTTTTGCCGAATAACTGACCGTTTAGTCACTATCGGCACGTTTTCAAAGCAGAAGGGAGGGCTGTAGTTTCGGTGGTTCACCGTTACAAACTGCCTCTTTCCGAAGAGAATGCCTTTAAGGGCCGCAGGCCCGATCATTTACAAGCTAAGAGGACGTTCTGTGTGACTTTGGGGTCGGGCCGAAGGCCCGACCGAACGCCGCCGGCAGGCCAAGCAGGCACGCCCCCTGCCGAACGGAGTTGCCAGCGTAGCAAAGCGGAGCTGGCAACGACGTTTGGCGGAAGGGCGGGCCTGCTTGTTTTCCATTGTTGTATGTTAATCATTTCTCCAGAGACCTCTTATTTTGCGTTCCGAGGCTCCAAGTCACATCTATTTCGAACCTTCATATCAAGCGGCGGTGCGCGGTAGTAGGACCGTAGGAACTCCACGCCTCTCTCTCCACCCCTTGCCACGCCCTTTGTTCTGCCCCCCCCCCCCCCCCCTCCCCGGCTCCGCGGCGGTACTTCCCGCGTCCTGCCTGCTGTACGACACGGCAATTGATCCTCTCCTCCGGGCGCAGTAATTGGGCTTCTCCTATGCGTTCTCAGAAGCTATAAGTATCAATAACGCCCCGCATTGCGCGCTCTCCCCGCGCCCCGCCCCGCCCCGCCCACTGCGCGCTACGGCCGCTACGGCCCGCCGCGCCGCCCCACACCCGGGCGGACACGACAGGCTATGCCGTACCTGCTGCAGCCTGCTGTGCCGCCCGTGCTGCCGGCCGCGGATTGACAGCGCCACCGCGCGGTGAAATACTACTCCCCGTGCAGGCCAAGCAGGCCATTGGCGGGGCCGCCACATGTCCGCCGTACTGCGCACACTGATTGCTTTGACGGGCCGCTGTCGGCGTGCCGTGCTGTGCCCTGCCCATCCCCGAGAGGGCGGTCACTTCGAAAAATCAGTGTACGCCCCCTCCCTCCTCCAAAAAAAACCTATTAAAACTCAAAGACAATGAAAAAAAAAAGAGTCAAAAGATTATATTAAAGTTACAAAAAACTCCTGAAAATCGAGAACAAATAAACAAATAAACTGTAAACAATTTTTTAAAAAAGTCAGATCGAGAAAAAAAAATAAAAATTCATCTGAAAGTTACTAAATTTTTTAGAGTTCCAAATCTAGGAATTTTTTTTCCCAGACAAACCCTGCCTATTACACAACATTCGGACACCACTGTGTCGTAGGTTGCCTAGTAGAAAGGGTTTGTCTAGGAAAAATTTCATAGATTTGCAACTCTAAAAATTTTTGTTATCCTCTTGAAAAATCAAATGAAAAAATACGATTTCAGGAAATCCTGGAAGGCACGAAGTTTGGTAATGTTTTTGTTTCACAAAAAACTTCGGCGGATGGTGGTTAATATGGAAATTTACTTCAATTAAAATTTCTAGCCTTATGCATAATGTTATTGAATTTGTTTTATCTCAGGGTCACTAGTACAGCAGGTCACATGCAAACTTTTAGCTTTCTAGCTCAAACGATTTAGAAGTTAGTCCCTGGGTAAAAATTGTCCGATCAGCTTGACTTTTGAACTGTAGGCTCGTCGCTGTGCAATGGTCATTCGAACACTGCAGTGACATTTTTTTTCTATCGTGTCGCTCCAAATTTTATTTTTTAAACTACAGTACATGAGTTGAATCAACAGGTCGCCGCCACGTTCCTCCTCCCCTGCGCGCCTAGGGGTAGAGCAGCCTCAACAATGGCAACTCGGCACCCCCCTTTCCACGCTGCTTTTCCGTGACAAGTCAAGTATTACCATAGAAACTGAGATTTTCGATCGAAATTTCTCAAAATTTATCGATAACTTATGAATGCCGTTGCAGCAGTGAACTGAGCGGATTTAGTTCTACCTCTCTGACAACTTTCATAAAAAATCCTACAAAAAATTTCGGTTTTGCATAGGGGCCGTGCTAATAAAAAAAAATCGGGTCCTGAGACGAAACCATAAGTCTACTTCGTGCCTAATAAAAATCAACACAATCAAAAAGTCTTAAGTCAGCAAAATTAGTGTACTCATTTTGTATGAGAGATCCCCTCCCCCATTCCTGCCGCGGAGAGTCCTAGAGTGACACTCTAGGACAGCAGTTCCCAACCCCGGGGTCGCGACCCCATTTGGGGTCGCGGAAAAATTTTGTGGGGTCGCGGTGAGCTACCTGGGGTCGCCTGGGGTCGCGAGCCGGCACCTATGGGGCCAGCCGCGGCCGGTGAAATTTGGGGGAAACGGTCGGTGCAGTGCAGACGTACGGAAAACCTAAAGGGTGCCCAGCGTTGCCACCGCTGGCGCAGCGACGCAAACACGACACCACTGTGAAAAATACTCGTAAGGGTTACGGGAAAATTTTCCATGATAAAAGTCGTAAAATTACAATTTGAAATTGTAAATTTACAAGCACTCCCTATCGACTAGGAATTGACCGACGAGCAAGAATGGGCAGTCGTAAATTTGCGACATATTTTGTAAATCAAAATTACAAAAAATGTCGTAAATTTACGAGGATATTTTTCACAGTGACGGGAGGCACGAGAGGCGAATTTCCGTGAATTCATAGGGGGCAGGAGGCAGGGGGATAAACTCCCCGACTTGGCTTGACCTCTCCCACTGCGCCTACCTTTTCACGTCACAGCCAGTCACCAGTGCCACTGTAGTAATTAAGTGAATCCTTGTTGAAGCTGTACAAAGCTCAAGGCAGCCACTAAAGTAAAATGTATAAAAAATAGCAAGTCTTTTATTAAACATTGAAGTTTCCACCTTTTTTTAATGGTGGCAGGCGTGGGGGGAGAGGGGGGTGAAGTGGGGTCGCGTGGGATCGCGGCGACGGGTCTGTGGGGTCGCGAAAATTTTGAAGGGTCATTTTGGGGTCGCGACCCGAAAAAGATTGGGAACCGCTGCTCTAGGACTCTAACTTGCGCGCAGCCTCTGGCCGGCCCGTGGCGTGGCGTCGCTCGGGCTCACGGCTCACCATCCATGATATTTCACACCAAAGTGTGATATCTTGCGCGTTTGGCGCGGTTCACACAGCAGTGCGGTAAGGCCGGGCCGGGCCGGGCCAGCTTGCGCTGACGCGGTGCTTCGCCGGTGCTTAATCTTGAAACTGACCGTCGCAGAAGACGAGCAGTACTTCAGCGCCAGCGTGCGCCAGCGTGCGCCAGCGTGGTCAAGGAAGGGAGGGCTGAGGTTAGGAGAGGAGAGAGGGCGGCACCTCCCCTCTGCGCCGCGAGATGGCGTCGCCTCACAGAGTGTGCCCGCCGCGCGCGGCATGGCACCCGCACACGGAAAGGGTTAATGTGTTTCAGCAATCTGCTTTTCACTACGAACATACCTGTCCAGTTTACTTTCTTCACTTGGAACTAAATTTAGATGGAGCTATCCTCTAGGGGATAGCTCCAATAATCCCGTCCACAAATGAATGGAATTAACAATTACCTCTCTGAGCATCAGCCTCAGTCGTGGTGGGGAACTCGGTGTTGCTGTATAGGGGCGCCTCGGTGAGAGAGACAGATAGGTCCCACACTATCCTGTTGTGATAACCTCTGCATCTGCGGAACTGGAATATCCAAAACACTCCGGGCGGAGTTGAATCTGCTGCACCCGATGGCGGCGCCGCACGTTAGCCCACTGAGCTACCGCTGTGATGAGAAGATGTGCTGGACCGGCTCTCTCTTGTGGATGCTGGGAGGGGTGAGCGCGTTTTGGTTGGCAAAGGTTATAGGCACTACGAGGCGACCTGGGATAGACCCAGTATCAAAAACGCTATTTTCAGTAACTTGTGAAGTGTATTATTAGAGTTATCCCCGGATGGATAACTCCCTCAAAAATTAATGTCTTGTGCACTCAGTACACTCAAACGGTTTCTCTCCAATGCGCTATGTGGACCGCTGAAGCTGAAACACATTAACCCTTTCCGTGTGCGGGCGCCATGCCGCGCGCGGCGGGCACACTCTGTGAGGCGACGCCATCTCGCCTGAGATCTCGCTGACTCAACTCGTCGGTTCGCGGTGTTATGGGGGAGTTAGTTGTCAATCTATATATGAGTGATCGCCCCCTTTTCCATCCCATCCCTACCGTGGCCCTGCGCCCCTGCGCTTAGCCTGGCCCGCCCGTGGCGTCGCTCGGGCTCACCACGTGTCGCTGCGCCGCACTGCGCCACGCGCACGCCGATTATGATTTTTCACACCAAAGTGTGATAACTTTCGCGTTATTTACGGGTGGCGCAGAGTTGCTGCCTATGCTAGGCCACACGGGAGAACACTCAGTGAAATGCGCTTACAGAACTCTTCCGTTCCATATTTCTCGCGATTGAGCGCGGCGCTCGTGTTGGCGGCGAGGGTGTCATAGGGGGCAAAGGGGGAGGGGTGGGGGGGAGGCGTGTCCAGGAGTAGGAGCTTGCGCGTGTCACTGCTGTGACGAGTTGCGCCGCGGCGCGCAACGCCGCTCTGCTGTTCGAATCACTCAGCATAACTCAGAGAGAAGCGCGGTGCACATGTGGGGCAGCGCATGTCACTCTCAGCCCCACCTTAAAAACGTAAACCGAGAAAATCGAAAAGGGCATTTATATGTCAGCAAACCAGAGCACGGAAAGGGGTTAAAAAATTGTAAAAGATAGAAAAAAAGTACTTCTTAAATATTATGGAAGGGCAAAAATCAATTTCAATCCCTGAATTCCAAATACTATAATCGAATTTTTTTACAAAAATATTGAAATTCTTCAAAAAAATAAAAGATAACAGACAACCGGAATTGCAATTCATATTTAAAGAGATCGATATCGACTCGTTAAAATAATCCAATTAATCCGATTACTCGAAAAATCGCACAGGCCCTTGCGTGGCGGGCGCCACCGGCGTCGTGGTCCTGGACAGGACGGGACCAGCAGGGCCTGCTGCCTTCTCGGCTCGGCGGAGTGGCGGCGCCGCTGGCCGCTGGAGATCGCGATATTGCCAATATAAGTCGGACGGGCCGGGCCGGGCCGGGCCGGGCGGGCCGGGGCGGCTCGGAAGAGACAGTCAAGTCGGTCGGGGCGATGGCTATCGCGCGGCGCGCATCACCCGGGCAGGCCCGGCCAGAGCGCCACAGCAGCTCTGGACAACTACTTGCCCAGAGTGGCAGAGCGTAGTGGGAACCAAAACAAAGCAGAAAGCGCTGTCTAAATAATCCACACTACGCACTGGTAAAACTAAGGCGTAGCCTTACGCCCCGTTTTCCAGCGTACTGAGATTACGCTTGAAATCAAGCGTATTGGATCCATCCGCTCCTATTCGCCCTATGTAAATGTATGGGAGAATTTCTTTCGTACGCTTGATTTCAAGCGTAACGCCTTCAAGCGTAACTGTATGCTTCATTCAAGCGTACAGTTACGCCTTAGTTTTACCAGTGCGGGCGTAAAACATTTTTTTTTTTAAGTGATCCTAATGAATGTGCAGCCCTGACACAGACACATGTTTTTGACCACAGCTACGAAAGAATAGGCTATTCCGGTGGATGGAAAAGAAGAAGTCAAGAAGTGCAAAAGCGGATACGGAAACGGTTGAATTGGTTGCCAAGTGTGAGAAATTGTTGATTTTTCACACGATTTCTCACACTTGGTAACCAATTCAACCTTTTCCGGCCCGGATCCGCTTTTTGCACATCTTGACTTCTTCTTTTCCATCCAACGACTGAATAGCCTATTGAATCTAAACCAAGATTTAAACCAGTTCTGTGCGTAGGTTATGGTGCTTTGTTTTGGTTCCCCACTATGCTCCGCCACTCTGGGCCAGTTGTTCATAGAGCGGAGCGCGCCTGGAGACCTGCAGGCTGAAAAGCACCACTGGCACCGGTGCCCTGCCCTGCTAGATTGACTTCTGCATGATGACCACCGCTGCGTCTGCCTCCAACCGCGTAAACGTGTGGATGAAAGGTCCCGAAGTTATCAAGAAATACATGCGTCTTATTCTCGTCGCTCTCTGCAAATGAGCGATGCACTCAATGATGGGGCAGTGCAAATAGCGGATTCGAAAGCGACCCATCTGGACTCTGCACGTGGAAAGTGGGTCGTTAAATTAGAGGATTAAATATTATTTATTCACTCTTGTGTGAGCTCAGGAAGAGAGAGAGAGAGACATACGCGCGCGCGGGGCGGAGCTCGGAGAGTATTCTAATTACCCTATAGGTACCCCTCCCCGGTACCCGAGAGCCACCTTTACGACGAGAGGTTAGCCTCTAATAGATCCAGCGTGAGTGCGTCGCTGGCCGCTACGCTGTCTGTAGCGCCGGGTGGGCGCGGGCGCGGGGCCGGGTCACTGGAGCTGAAGCCTAGCCCTCCACTCCCCTCGGTGAGAGCAAAGGGGACGTCATCGCTCAGCATCGCCATTAAAATAACCAAGGCAATAAAACGCGGCATTCGCAATGGCGAGCGGCGCGGCGCGGCGCGGCGCGGCGCTGCTGCTCGGCTCGACCCGAACTGCATAGGCGCGGCGCGGTCCGGTGGGTCCGGTCCAGCTGATGGAAGGGAAGGGGAAGGGGCGCTGTTCTGTGGGTTGCCTGAAACAAGGCTTTTGTAGATCAAATTGCCTCCCTTGCGGGTGGCTTTTTAATACTGACCTCGGAGGCGAACGTTTAAGCCCTGCTCTCATGTGAAGGATGGGATAATTCAGTGTTCCTCCTAAATCAGGAACAGTAAGGTATCAATATAAAAATTCTCCTTTGCCGAAGGAAAGTCGAAAACCTCCCTATGAGTCTTATGCAGCGTCCGTGCGTTCAATACGGCCGAGACAAGTCGACAACGCGGTTGAGAACAGGGTCATTCCCCTTTCGTTGCTGTAAACGAAACGCGTAGGATGAGTAGTTTTAAAACTGCAAAGTAAGATAAGTTCCGGGTCCGGAAGGGCTGGGCTGCGCGCGTGTGACACCGAGGGCGACCGAGGGTTCCTTCACTCAAAAACATCAGTGTACATCCTTAAAAAAAAATAATACAAAAAAAAAAATCCGAAATAATCAGGTGGCAAAAACCAGGAAAAAATCAGAAACAAATCGAGAAACATTTTAAAAAAATCAAGAAACATATTTTTTTAAAAAAAGAGCTCAGAAAAATAAAATATTACGAGTTACTGAAAATATTGAAAAACCAGAGAAATCAGAAACATCGTTGTTCGCTTTAGTTTTTAGTGAATGACCCCTCCCTCGGGTGACAGCGATATGCGCAGGCAGCTGCGCTGCAGGCTGATTCCGATTCCGCACATCGGTCAATGGGAGGTAGACGTGGTCCTCTCTCTCCCACCCAATGGCGGTGCCTCATGAGTACGACAAGGGCGGAGGTATGAAAGTCCCATGCGGAATCAGTCTACCGGTCAGAGGGTCAGAGTTGGAGGCTCGAGCTCTGCACTGGTGGGGCGCCTGGTCCTCCCGCAAGCCCAGTCGAGTCGAGGCAGACGAAGGAGAAGGAGGCTGCTCCAGTTTCGGCAGCCACATCGGCGAACCCAGTTGGACGTGAGTTCCCGTTACTGTGAACAGGGGGCGTAGCTCAGATGGTAGAGCGCTCGCTTAGCATGCGAGAGGTACGGGGATCGATACCCCGCGCCTCCAGTTAGCTTTTGGCATGCTTTGCGCTTGACCGATTGGGAACTCTGAATTTTGATGTACAAATTTTATAATTTTTTTTTGTAAGCTGTCGGGAATTTATGTAAATTTTTGTATGTTTTTTTTAGTTTTTATTGAATTTTTCTGAAGTGTTGGCGAAGTTTTCTTAATTTCTATGCTTTTTTTTGGAATTTGTCATAATTTCTGTGAATTTTTCTTATTACTCGTTCTTTACCACCACCTCTCTCCTGAGTGGTGAAAAGAACGAGTATTGTTCTCAGTAGGGTGTAACGCTTAACTGTCCACACTTTCATCTCAGATCTCACAATACCTACAGGCATGATAGTTATACCATTCGAAACTGGAAATACTGGTCTTTATTCCAACAATTAACTATTTTTCAAGTTTAATAGTATTATTTTGAGAACACTTAACAAAATAGGGAATGTTTGCATTCTAGGTCCATAACCCAACTTACAAGTGGAGTTTTCAATCTCAGCAAGCACAATACCCACAGACATGAAACTTGCGCTGATCTCAGCTAGAAGCCTTCCTCTGCATTGCAGCAATGAACCTTTTTTAACGTTTAATAGTATTATTTCGAGAACTCTTAACAAATTTTGTTCGAGATTTCATTCTAAGTCCCCGAGTCTAGTCGTAGCCCGAGTCGGCTCGCGCCAGCTCGCGCTCCTTTATGCGCCCCAACAATCGGACCCGAGCGGGGGTGCCGACGAAGGCCCGAGCACCCGAGCCGAGCAAGGGCGAGTGTCCCGGGAAAAACTTTCCCTGCACACACGAACTGTGATGAAATCTGAGATGAAAATGTCCTCACTTGACTCACATCACGTTTTACACTCCTACCTCTGTAGCACATAATTATGTAAAGAACGAGTTCCATACTTACCACAAAATTCATTTTGTGTTCTATTTGGCCCTTGTTTCTGAATCACGAGGTATACAAAAATCGAGGGGTGGACGAGTGAATGGCCTTTGTGTACAGGCCAGAACGTACTCCGGGTGTACCCCACCTGTACTTCGTGCACTCCGGCTGATCTGGACCCAGTACTCCGCGTCATACTCCGGCTGTACTCAGGCTTTACTCCAGGTGAACTCCGCGTACTCCGACATTCACTACGCCGTGTTCTCCGACTGTACTCCGCGTACTCCGTTCTCCTTTGTATACCGAAACTTCGAGTCATCCACCCCTTGACAAAAATTGCATGTAGTTGTTTCCCCCTCCGAACCCGAACCAGAGCATTGCGGAGCGGCGCTGGTGCTCTGCTTGCTGCCGGGCGAGCGCCGCTTGAGTAGGCAACCCATCCGGCATCTGCGCCGTGCTGGCGCTGGCCCGCTAGTTGCGGGCGCTGGTGACGGGACGGGGACGGGACAGACGATCCAGTGCACGGTGAATGATGGACTTTGATATTCTGTAGGCTGTTGCATAAGTGAAAAGTATCTTTTGTTCGTTTCAGTGTAATAGTTACAAGAACAACGTTTGTGACAGGTGTTTATTGATATTGTTGTAGTCGAACCGGAATCTGGCTGCTTATGTACATAAGGTTAGGACGACCTCAATAAGGAGTTTATATTTTTGAATAATAAATAATCTTAGGACATTTGCTGCTCGAAGAAAATGCAATAACATTTCAATAACGTGACCCGTAAACATACATCATTCCATTCATTCTGGCACAACATTCCCACACTTCCACCGGTGAAACATATTCATATTGAACGTGCTCGGCCTTGCTCGACCACATTATGGTTTTGCCTTTGGAAGGAGATGGAAAAGAGCTAAAAACTATAGTCTAAACACTTAACATTCTATTTGAATCACTCTGACCCAATGTCATCAGTCTCTCATTTTAATAATATGTCTGAGATACTCCTCTGAAATGCAAGAAGTTATACAACAATTGTCTTGAAATAAGAAACGGCTCACAATAGAACATTAAAACAAAATCTGTAACAGGCAACAATAATGGGAGAGATATCCTAAAACATTTTTCTCAAGCTTCTGTTTCAAGTATTTTAAATTGTAATTTGTTTATTTTCTTTCACAATTACCTCTTCAAATTACGTTTCTATGCTCTTGCTCTTCAAACCTCACTTCTACCATTTGCTGATCAAGAATGGCAGGTAACATTTATCATTCGTACAAAATAAAATAAAAAGTTATGAGTCATAAAATTTAAAAAGTAGAGTTTTAAATAAGTTATTAAAAAAATACATCCATATATTAAATATAGTAATAAAAAAAATTACACTAAGATAAGAAACAACAGTCCAAATCAAAATGACAGGCCTGTTTTCAGTCGGACATAGTGGTATCAGTTCACCACGGTTAAGTTAGCAAATTTAGCCAATTACGACACCGAAGACTGTTACTTTTTCTTCCCCTTTTTGATGGTGCCCGGTTTCGACTGAGAGGAACAATTGCTGCCGGACTCAGAGGCCTTTCTGCCGTGCTTCTGTTGCTTCTGAGTCTGAGGGGAAGCCGCCCCCGCCCCCGGTCTCGCGGGCCCGGGCCCGGGCATAGGTGGGGGTGTTGGCGGAGCCTTGTGAGATGCTCCGGCCCCACTGGCCTTGGGCGGGGCCTTGGGCGAGGAGGCCGGGGCCGGAGTGGTCCTGTTCCCGGGCTGCGGGGACTTTTGCTGGCCATCCCCGCCCGCGCCGCTCGGGACAGCCTTGGCTGCTTTGGGACTCTCCGGTCCCGGGGGTTGAGTCTTTTTGAGCACCGGTTTGGGAGCGATGGCGGGCGGCGCGCTGGGTGCGATGCTGGGTGCGCTGGGCGCGGGGGCGGGAGCGGGGACAAGCCCGGGGGCGGGCGCGGGGGCGGGCGCGGGGGCGGGCGCGAGGGCGGGCGCGAGGGCGGGCGCGAAGGCGGGCGTGAGGGCGGGCGCGGTGGTAGGTACGGATGCGGGGGCGGGCTCGGTGGCGGGCCCAGGGGGAATGCTTTGGAGGGGTGCAGGCGCGGTCGCCGAGGCCGCGCTCGTTGTCCCGGCCGGACCCTCCGGCCCTGGTCCAGTCGCACTGAGGCTCGCGCTGGGCGCCCCGGTGCAGCACGGCCCGGTCCCCGCGTGCGTAGGCGGGTACCCGCACCCGGGGCTCATGTGCACCTTCGGGTGGGGTTTGGCGAAGCCGTAGTCGTCGCAGTCGCCGCAGGGGGGCCTGACGGGTGTCGTGGAGGTGGCCTTGATGATGACCCTGGGCTCGGGCCGCCGCAGCGTCAAAGTGCTGGAGGAGGTCTGCGTCAGGGCGGGGGCGGCGTGCGCTCCCCCGTCCTCCCCGGCGGGACCCCCGGCGGGGTCGCGGGCCCTGATGACGACGCGCGGCTCGTAGCGCAGCACTGGGGGAGAGCCTCCCCGGCCCTGCCCCGGGCCCTGCCCCGGGCCCTGCTGCGGCTGCTCCGGCATCGCCGGCAGCACCACCCGAGCGCCAACCTGGGGACGTACAGCATGTGAGCTACCGGTGGTGCGAGTCGGGTCTAGGATACGCAGTCGGTAGAGATGGGCACTCAATGCCATCTCATTTTCCGCACTATGCCATGTCTTAAAATAGTTCAAAATAATGAAAAATATTGACTTTTTGATGTTACGGATGTTACAGTGCATTTCCAGATCGCATTATTTCGCATTATCTGGCATTTTTCGGCGCATTATGCATTTTTCGCATGATGCGCGCATAATTCGGGTTTTGTAAATAGAGAGAAAACAATCGACAACATCCTTTGTTCTGGTTCATAAGTTCATATTTAAACTGTACTTTTGGACTTTATGACTAATGATAATGATGATGCGGAAGAGGAAGATGTTGACTTTTAGGCTATGTTAATTGGCATTATTATCACAATTTGACCGCATTATTATCGCATAACAGACCCAATTTTCGCCGCATTATTTACGGTTATTTTTCGCATTAAATGCCCATCCCGAACAGTCGGTATGCCTGACAGCTGCACGGCGCACACGGCCGACAGACACCTACCTGCTGCTGGGGCCTGCGACCCAGCGTGGAGGACCCCCGAGGGGGAGGCGCCGGCCTCGCCCGGCCGGGTCCCGGACCAGGGTCCATATCCGCCTCCCCGATGGCGGGGTACGGCCCGGGGTACGGCCCGGGGTACGTCCGCATCATCTGCAGCTGCCCCGGCGGCAGTGACCGGCGGCGCGCCGCGGCCAGCTGCATGGCGCTCAGCTGCAGCTTGTGGGCCGGCACTCCGCTGGGCACGCCGGAGCTCACCCCGGGGAAGTCGGGCAGGACCTGAGTGAGACGCTGTCAAAACAGCTCCTCGGACATAACAGCTCCTCGGACAGAACAGCTCCTTTCGAGTCGAAAGGACTAAGTTCAGGGCGAGAATGATTGCACGAGAATCACCCCCTGCGGCAGAACCGCTCCTCGGACATAACAGCTCCGCGGACATAACAGCTCCGCGGACATAACAGCTCCTCGGACAGAACAGCTCCTTTCGAGTCGAAAGGACTAAGTTCAGGGCGAGAATGATCGCACGAGAATCACCCTCTGCGGCAGAACCGCTCCTCGGACATAACAGCTCCGCGGACATAACAGCTCCGCGGACATAACAGCTCCCCGGACAGAACAGCTCCCCTATCCTAGAGCTGCAGGCACAATTTCTCATCCTCACTTGCAGCGATACCCCACCCACCTCGTCCCCCTCCAGCGCTGACGGGACTGCGAGTGGGTCCGCTAGAGGTCGCTGGCGTCGTGGTCCGGCTGGCGAAGCGAGCCCACGAGGTAGGGAGCGACAGAAGGGCCGGCTGGTCGCACTGCACGATGGGTTGCCTATGTCCAGGCTGAGTATACCATTAGCCTGGAACGCGTGCACAATGTGTTGCCTATCAGACCGGATGAGGAGGCGGCCGCGCCGCGCCGATCCGCACCAAAACATGTGCGTCTCTCTCGCACAGCGACCTTTCTCTCTCGCACACTCCGGCCCGGCGGCAGCGAGCGGCCGGGTCGGTCGATCTTAAGCTGGGTCTGGGAGGCCGGATACCTGCTGGGGCTGCTCCGACCGCAGTTACGGAGAGCCGGTCAGTTAGATAGCCCAGACTTCGGCAGCTCGACCAGTTTTGAGGCCCACGGCCAGACCCCTAGTGCCGCCACCGTATCTCCCTCCACCGTGAGAGAGAGAGAGAGAGAGAGAGAGAGAGAGAGAGAGAGAGAGAGAGAGAGAGAGAGAGAGAGAGAGAGAGAGAGAGAGAGAAGGGGGAGGGAGAGAGAGAGAAGTGGGTGTGGGGCACCATGGGGCACCGTGCAGTTTCGGATCGCACAACTCCGCCTGCTCGGCTCGGCCCACTGGGCTGTCTCGGCTGGGCTCTGCTCGAATAGCCGAACATGCCACGGCTCCAGGACCGGCCGGGAAGGGCCAACAGGGAGGACGCGGGGCTCGCGAGCACGTCCCCGGATTTTCTGGTTTTCCGGGAGGGGACGGGGCAGGCGCACCACCGCACTGCACTCACCCAAAATGGGAGAGGACATTTTTCCATGCTAAATTGGAGTGAGAATTTTTAACCTCACTCTTTTCGGGAGAGAGATATATTTTAGCCTCGCTCTATTTGAGAAAGGATTGCTTCACCTCACTTAATTTGAGCACGAATTCTCACTGTATTAGGGCGAGGTCCTAGGGGGCCTCCACTCCTCATTTGGAGGAACACCGGATTGCCGAGATTGCCGGATTGCTAGCGTAAAGATTGGGATTACTTAGCATCAAACCAATCAAACGCCTATAAATAGGCAAAATGCTCTACCTTGCTCCTGTATGTAGGCAAATAGCATGACTTTGAAGATAGTTTTTTTGAAGATTGCCGTCGGATGGCTGTCGGATTGCCGGGATGAGGAACACCGGATTGCCAGAGTGGAGGCCCCCTCGGCGAGGTCTCGAAATTGTTTATCATAATGAGCGAGGAAAAAAAAATTCTCACTCTCCGGAGAGTAATAAAATTGCCCTCAAATTCTCACTCGTATGCGAGCGAGAATTATGACTCTTAGATTTTCAGTGCGTGCTGGCTTTCCCCCCGAAATCTTGCTTGCAGATTAAGTGCAAGTTTTGGCCGAGTCGGGAAGCAGCCAGTTGTTTGATGACAGTCAAGGAGTGAGAAGCCTACTAGGCCGTATCAGCTTAAGCGAGTGCTGTCGCGACAGCACGACAGCACCTGCCCCAAACACTCAATTTTCCCAATCGATCCCTCAATTTAGAAAAGAAATTTCCTCCCGGTTCAAAAACATTTATTTTCCGCTTCCGAAGAAAATATAAATAATGCGTTTAAATAGGAAATATGAAGTGGGTGTTCGGGGCAGGTGCTGTCGTGCTGTTGCTGTCGTGCTGTCGCCTGGAGACCTTCATATTTCCTATTTTAACGCACAGTCAAGTGCCCTAATTTCGGACTTGTGCCCTTATTTCGGACAGTTTGCAGAGAAGTGCTTATTTCACCCTATCTCGGTCACCTTTTGAGATATTCAAAATCAGAAGACGGCATCGTAAAGTTTGCAGTATAGAGTACCATATTTCGCCAAGTTGGTTGAAGTACCTATACAATTTTACACCACACAGGAATTTAAAATTGAAAAAGCATATAGAACAAAATTGCTGTTTTGAAATAAGCTCCCCCAAAAACGAGGGGTCGCCAACTCGCATAATACTCCGTACACGGCCCCATAATACCCTTGTAATACCCCATAATACCCATAATACTTATAATACCTCATAATACCCATAATACCTCATAATACTTCATAATACCACATAATACTCCCCATAATACCTTATAATACTTCATAATACCTTATAATACTTCATAATACTTCATAATACTACATAATACTTCATAATACTCCATAATACTTCATAATATCTCATTAAAAAGAAGAATAATCCTAACTTTTTCCTACTAAACCTATTTGGCCTTTAAACGTGCAGCGCGTCCTAAGGCATCCTCGCATACCTCCACTGCACTTGGTGCGAGCAAGATGCCTTGAGTGTGTGCGAATAGTGGTTGCAGGTTGCCTGGAGTGTCGCCCGTTTCATCTCTCCCAATTAGGCAACCTCTTCCCAACTCTTCCTCTGAGGTGCGGAGAGGCAGGGATGGGAAGGACCCCTGCCCCCCCCCCCCCCCCGTCTCTCGGGACGAACTCCCGCACCTCCCCCCGCCCCCTCCCTCATCCATGACCCTGTCACCATCCGACCTCAGCGCAACCTACCTTAAATGTTTCGAAGAAAAGGTCTTTATGAAATTAAAGTAGGGAACATTCCTAGAAATCGATAAATTTTTGTTTTACGTATTGGTAGAAACGATTTTGAAACCAATCTGTTTCCCGCTGTTTGTAGTAGAAACGAACATAACCGACAAAAGCAAGATATTATTCGGTTTCAAGAGAACCTTCTAAACTTAAATTATTCGTTATTTGTGTCAAAGCTCACAACACTGTGAACGCTGTGCACTACAATAAACGCATGTGAGGACAACACCTAGCTGTCTTTAACGTAACATTGATGTCGACGTACGTCCTTACTATGCCGACGGCTCTCGCAACACACACTATACTACGCACGTGGTGGTTACCGAATCTGTGTACCCGAAAGCCGAACGTCGTCGAGCCGATGTTGAGTTTTGCACCGGGGAGGACAGAGTGCAGCAAAGAAGAGGTCGTTGCCACCCTTCCGGTACAAATGTACTGCGAGCTGCCTGCCTAGCGCCATTACTCTCCTAAGTAAACATCTTAAGCAGCCTTTGAGTGAATCTGAGCTTATTTCAGAGACATAAATAGCAAATTTTAAAATAATTGTGCAAGCTTTTATTAAACGTGTATTATGGTCTATAATTCCCCCATTACATTCATAAAACCATCATAGGACGTTATAATATTACCTTAAAACCTCATTATGACGCCATAATACTTCATAATACCACCATAATACCTTATAATACCTCATAATACCTCCATAATACCGTATAATACTTAATAATACCCATAATACCGTATAATACTTCATAATACCCATAATATCCATAATATTCATAATATCCATAATATATAATAGTCCGTACACGGCTCAGGCGAGTTGGCGACCCCTCGCCCAAAAACCGGGGCTCATGTAGGTGTGAGCTGCCCCAAGGGTGGTCCTTTCTCGAATGAATGTATAGTATTTTGCCTACAGAACTACTTAAAAACTTTTTTTTTAAAGTCAAACCGTTTTTTGGTACGGAACGATTTTTGAAAGTGCTACAATTTCGGACAGTCCAATTCTGTGGCATAGAATTACATCTGTTTCGATGTTTGTGCCAAAAGACTTATGTTTTCGCCTTCAGGAAGAAGCGAAATTGTACTTTAGACTATCATCTTTACAACGCCGTTTCCGGATTTGAGATACCTCGAAAAACTGCTGAGATAGGAAGAATTTAGCACTCCTCTGAATTTTGTCCGAAGTAACAGCACATTTGTCCGGAGTTCAAGGCGTTCAAAAAACCATCCCATTATTCTGTCCAGTTTTCATCTCTCAGGGTTGAGTTAAAAAATCGATTTGGATGTCATTCACCGAATTGTGACCTAGGCTATCCTAAGTGAAAAGTAAACCTGCTGGGTTAGGCCAAAATGCATGCTTTTGTCCGAAATTAGAGCACGTGTCCGAAATTAGAGCACTTTCGTTCCTAATTTCGGACACTCTTCCGATGATTGCTGTAGCTTCCCAAATGTTGATAGAAATTCGACATGCGTATCATCCGACGTGTCTCGAGCCACAGTATTTCCAATCGCAACAGATTTTTCATATTTTATCATGCCAACACGTAAGAAAGGAAAAACCGCTCAATTCGTCCGAAATTAGGGCACTTGACTGCATTATGATATTTTTTCGGAATCGGAAAATGAATGTTTTTGAACCGGGAGGAAATGTCTTTTGTAAATTGAAGGATCTATTGGGAAAATCGGGTGTTTTGGGCAGGTGCTGTCGTGCTGTTGCTGTCGTGCTGTCGCGACAGCACTCGCTTAAGCTGATGCGGCCCTAGTCGCTCGCACTAAGGACTTGTCAGAGAACGGTGGTCTCGAATACGGACGGCAGTAGTCCGTACGCTACACAAATATATTGTGTTTTCAAGGCCATCTTACTTTTTCCTCTCTGTCACTTTATCAGTGGCGGATCCAGCACGGCCGGGAGGAGGGGGCAAATGTAGCGGGTTGCCTACTTTCTGGGGAATTCGATCGAAAATTTGTTTTTGTTTATAATTTCGACCGATGCGTATTAGAAAATGCGTATTCATGACATAATCATTCTTTCCCCTTCCCCCTTTTCCCTCTCTCCGTTTCCCGTTTCTCCCTTTTCCCCCAGTTTTTGGCAAGGCGGCTGAGCCCGGGGCAATAGAACCTTTCAGCATTAGCGAAATGAAGAACAAGGCGAAGAACAACAGAACGGAAACAGTTGCTTTTCATAACCCAAAGGTTCATTAAAACTCAAATAACATGTAAACAATATCAAAACGATTCGAACTACATTTTATGTAAGTGTTTTGGGCTCATTATTTGGATGATAAAATGCAACTGTTTCCGGCCTGCTTTTCTTCACCTTGTTCTTCACTCCGCCGACGCTGAAAGGGTCTATTGACCCTTTGCCCCTGGATCCGCGCTTGCACCTTATGTGTGCGAATTTACGGGACATCTGATTTAATATCCTGTCAGAGTAGACTTTCGGCAATTCAAAATTACGCGCGCGGCCGCATCGCATTGATCGTAAGGCTGTCAGTCTTTCTCCCGCCCACGTGTTGAAACGAGTGGAAGAGAGAAACCTTCCGTGCGCACTACGGAGGTGCCCGCTCCCCCACCCTGCTCTGTCTAGCCAATAGGCACGCGTGCCTGGGCGCTTACTTACGGGCCCTCAGCACGCCTCTCCGGTGAGCCGGCTGACCAGGACCAGATGTTGGACCCAGCACGGTTTTATTGCACCCGTGAGCACTCTCTGTCTCTCCTCAGTGGACCGTCAACCGAGCATCTCATAGGTGAGGTGGGGGAAGACAGGTGATAGCATGCTGTCTCTCTCCCACTGTTCGCTTGTCGGGTCAGGCGCCTTGACCGTTGCAGGGCTCTGTATGTTAATCCCCGTATACCTGCCCGCTGCCCGGCGGCCCGGTCAGCCGGGTCCCTACCGCCGTATGCCGGCCTGCCAGCGGAGGGGCCGTCCGGCTGAGTTCGCGCTTCTCTCCTATCCAGTACTTTAGCGTGGCGCAGCGGCCGGCGCTATCGAAAAGAAGAGAGCAGTGGGGCTCCCCCACCCTGCCGCTCGGCGGCCGGGCCTTGTAAAAAGAATCCGGGTGAATCTGGGCAAACGTGTGGCACGTGCACGTGGCCCTCGCGGCATATGCATGTGATGTGCCCTGTGCGGGCAGTACACGGGCGAACCTGGGCTCCAGGCAGTGACGGCCGGGCTCTGCGCGGGCCAAGAGAGCCCCCACGGCGTCCCCAGGGCGTCCCCAGCGGCCAGGCTGCGCCGGCACGCGGTGCGCCTCACCCGTCTAGCGCCCGTGTGTCGCCCAGGCACGGGCGCCACGCACGTCTTGCCGCGAGTTTAGGGAGCTCGCTATTTTTGTCGAATATTTTATTAAGTTCAATGGTTAACACTGTGAAAAATATCTTCGTAGATTTACGATAAATTTTGTAAATCGTGATTTATGAAATATGTTGTAAATTTACGACGGACCTTTTTTGCTCGTGAATAAATTTTAAGCCAATTTGTAGTGCTTGTAATTTTACGATTTGCAATTGTAATTTTACAACTGCACTTCGAGGAAAATTTTCCCGTAAACTTACGACTATTTTTCACAGTGAAATTTAAGGCGGTAGGAGCGTTTTTTTATTTCAAAAATCGATAGAGTACGTTATTATTCTAACACACCACCTCACATCATTTCGTGACGGCTAAATGCCTAATTTGCTGTATACGATTGTTTTTTTGTAAGAGTTATTGCCAAAAAACTGTGTTTGCGACATGCGACCGTTCCAAGTGGCCCAATTTATGTTCAATGTGAAAATATGAAAATCTCTACGTCTTTTGCGAAGGTTCACTCTACGCTACAGAACCACCCGTTTTCGATTTCCTCCCAAAACAAAGGCCCTGAATTTTTTTCCCCGAGATTTTTTAGGTGAAACGCCTTTGAGCTTTTTTAACATAAACGGTCCTGAACAGGGCCACTGCGCGAACCCAAGGCAGAAAACTATACCAAAAACTTCCACAAAACGTTCAGAAGTGCAGCGCGCTCCGCCGCAGGCGGGCCGGTGTCGCGTGCGGGGGCAGGGGCTGTCTCTCTCACACTGCCTGGTGGCGCGTGGGTTGGAGAGGGACGGGCGATACGCTGTTTTCGGAGCTGTGTTTCTCGACTCAGGCGCGTTTGCTCTCCACCTCCCGGCCCGGTATATTGGCATGCGCGTATGGACAAGCGAATTATGCCATTGTTGCGCTCGAATGAAAGAAAGTGAATTTTGTTTTGCATGTGCAGGGCATTGCTCCTCCCTGTCCGTGATGCATGCTACCTGTCACACATGTTTTATGACTCCTGTGTCGTCGATGCGAAACTAGGACACCTCTGATCTGGCCGCCTCGCACCGGCGATCATTTACATCTGTTTTTATTTCGTGTTTTTTTTTTTTGGTAGGCCCCCGTTAGGGGTGCCTATTGCTCACGCCCGTGAGCTTTTTATTATTTATTCTTGACGATGGCCCCTTATGGCCGCAGCCGATTCTATGGTGCCAATGCACACCAAATTCCAATGAAAAATACGGCGAAAAATTAGAAAATTTTTGAGGTATGTCCGATGACAAGCTGTCTGCCAGTTTTTGCATGAAATGAATTTGCATCCTAACACTGTGAAAAATATCTTAGTAGATTTACGATAAATTTTGTAAATCGTGATTTATGAAATATGTTGTAAATTTACGACAGACCTTTTTTGCTCGTAAATGAATTTCAAGCCGATATGTAGTGCTTGTAATTTTACGATTTGCAATTGTAATTTTACAACTGCACTTCGTGGAAAATTTTCCCGTAAACTTGCGACTATTTTTCACAGTGAAGTTTCTATGGTAATTGCGAGCCGAGCACCCTGTGCCGAGCCAAAATCGAAGGTGGGCGGGGCTTGTGACAATACCGCCAACCTCAGAGTCAGTCCTCAGTTCATGTTTCCCAGGCCAAAATTTCCATGCATGGGACTCCATGGGTGCCGTTCCTCCATGGAACTCACGATTTCCCATGAAGATAAAAGTTCCACGGGATTTTTGGCCGCGGTTTACATGGTGTCCTGGTTTATTCCAAGGGGAAAGCAGGTCCTATGGTGTTCATGGGTGTACTTCCCATGAAGATGAAAAGTCCCTTTCCTATGGTGATTAAAGTTGTTAGACGAAGTGCTAAATAAGTCTTACGGACTTGTATGAAGTGTGTCGTCGGGGTGTACGAATCGAGGCGGAGCCGATTCTGTTGTCTATTTTCACGTAGCTATAGTGGTTTACAAGATAGCAGAAAAAAGTGCACAGATCTTAACATAATTGAAATGGCAGTACTAAAATGCGCCCGGGATGCCAAATATCAAATTTCAGGCCGATATTGTTAGAATTAAAGATTTTATAGAGTTTTTATTTTTCATGGGAAGAAGGATTTCCCATGGAGCTCGTTCACTGCCATGGTGAAAGATAAACCATGGAAGAATAAATGCTACTCTCATGGAAAGAGAACAGATCCGGCCCATGGAAAGTCGCCATTTTTCCCATGAGGACGCAAGTCCATCAAGGTGTCGCAAAGAATCTCCATGAGATCAGCGGCATCTCCCATGGGAGGAAAGGATTACCCATGAGACCCCTTGATACTTCGATCATGGTGTGACATGGGACCCTATGGAACGGTCATGGAAATTTTGGCCTGGGTTTCAATGAAAGATACAAATAAGTCAACCCTTGTGTTCCGTGTTAATGCGAGGAGGCTTCCCCAGTTGTTTTGCTAACGGCCTGCAACATCATTTTACGTCGTAACTAAATCTAAAACTAGCAATATATATTTTGGGTTGGTTTGAGTGGGCACCAAGGCGGGGTTGTTTATAGCTGGCCCGCTCGGCGCCATTTTTGTGTAGGAAATGTGAGGCGCATAAAATTCACGATTTGGGTTCTCACAGAGAGTTCTGACCAAATATTTTTAATTTCTATTTAATTTGATGGTAAGTGTGAGGCATATGTGAAACTAGAACCCTTTCCCAGGTAGCAGAGTGGTGCTTTGGAAGCGCTTTTTTGGCACTGCTATAAATATGCTTCAAAAAACCGCTAATTGAAGCGCATCTGAAGCACTTTTTCTTGGCACCTGCCAAAAAATAGCGCCTTGGGAGCGCTAAAATCAGCGGGTTTTTGAAGCCGATTTATAGCAGTTGGAAAAGGCACTTCTAAAGCGCTTCTAAAGCACCAATCTGCTACCTGGGTTATTTCTTTCCTGGTGGTTCGATTTAGTGCTTGTCAAGGCGCGTTGTTGACAGCCGGCCCGCTGGGCGCCATTATATGTGTGCCCGATGTCTGGCGAATAAAATTCATGATTTGGCTCTCACCAATAGTTCTGGCTTTATATTTTTAAATTCTTTTTGAATTTGAGGTAAGTGTTAAAACCAAGGGGGCCGTTTAACGCGTTAGCGTTAGAATTTTTTTAAATGTATGAAAAACTATAAAAAATAAGTAGCGTGTGCAACTAGTCTACTAAAATTAATACAAAATGGGGAAGGGTATATTTTCGTCTGAAAATTTTGCATGTAGAAAAACTAAGTATACTGAAATACTTTTCCTTCATTTTTCAGTCACCCTTATAGTCAAACGAGCCTCGCATTGTTCGATAATCTTAGCCCGAAATTATTCCTTCCGAGTATAAATTTTATAATTGCATTTTTATTCCAACGTCAAACTGATTGATTTAAGGACTGGCTCGTTTCTCACAGATACACTTGATCGAAAAGCAGATATTTAATTATTTTGTTTTTCTGATCTGCATATTTTAGTTTTGTTTCATATGCGCGAAAAGAAATACCATTTTTCCAAAACATTTTGAACTTTTTAATTACCGTCCGATTGTTTATTTTTCACAAAAAGAAAACACGCTAATCTTTAGTTTACAGTTTTATAAAAATACCCTGATTTGATTTTAAGCACATAATACTTAAATAATTTTCGGTCAAAGCGTTTTGGTCTGAAAAGTAAACGATAAAACGGTTATTGGAAAATGATAAATGTTTTTGAAAAATACTTTTTGTTTAGGCCCGTGGTATGAAACTAAACTAGAACATGCTGATCAGAAACACACACAAAAAAAATAATTCATGGTTGCCGCACAAGAGTCTCGATGATATAGTAATCCATCTCCTGATTGTAATGAATTGAATGGTTTAAACTAAGTCGCAATGATCCCAAATAATAGTTATTAGAGCACACATTAGTTTGGTTCTAGATTGGAACTAAGAGTCGTTTGGCGCACTACATCATAGTGCAGTGATAACGGACGTTATTATAAAAGACGAGTGAGGTCGTAAATGTAGGGCCAGTGTGGCTGTGTGGCAATGACAACACAATGCCACTGCCGTGGCACTGGCGAGTAGAATTTTGAACACATCCGGTCTGATAGGCAACACATTGTGCTGCACGCGTTCCAGACTAAGGGTGTACTCAGCCTGGACATAGGCAACCCATCAAGAAGTGCGACCAGCGGCCGCACGCGTAATTTTGAATTGCCTAAAGTCTACTCTGATAGGATATTAAAGCAGATGTCGCGTCAAGTCGCACACATAAGGAGACAGAAAGGAAAAAGTAAAATGGCCTTGAAAGCACAATATATTCGGATAGCGTACGGACTGCTGCCTTCCGTATTCGAGACCACCGTTCTCTGACAAGTCCTTGGCGCGAGCGACAAGTAGGCTTCTCACTCCTTGACCGTCAGCAAACAACTGGCTGTTTCCCGACTCGGCCAAAACTAGCACTTAATCTGCAAGCAAGATTTCGGGGGGAAAGCCAGCACGCACTGAAAATCTAAGAGTCATAATTCTCGCTCGCATACGAGTGAGAATTTGAGGGCAATTTTATTACTCTCCGCGCGGAGAGTGAGAAATTTTTTCCTTCGCTCTTTATGAGAAACAATTTTGAGACCTCGCCCTAACACAGTGAGAATTCGTGCTCAAATTAAGTGAGGTGAAGAAATCCTTACTCAAATAGAGAGAGGCTAAAATACATATCTCACCCGAAAAGAGTGAGGTTAAAAATTCTCACTCCAATTTAGCATGGAAAAATGTCCTCTCCCATTTTGGCTGAGTGCAGTGCGGTGGTGCGCCTGCCCCGTCCCCTCCCGGAAAACCAGAAAATCCGGGGACGTGCTCGCGAGCCCCGCGTCCTCCCTGTTGGCCCTTCCCGGCCGGTCCTGGAGCCGTGGCATGTTCGGCTATTCGAGCAGAGCCCAGCCGAGACAGCCCAGTGGGCCGAGCCGAGCAGGCGGAGTTGTGCGATCCGAAACTGCACGGTGCCCTATGGTGCCCCACACCCACTTCTCTCTCTCTCTCTCTCTCTCTCTCTCTCTCTCTCTCTCTCTCTCTCTCTCTCTCTCTCTCTCTCCCTCCCCCTTCTCTCTCTCTCTCTCTCTCTCCCTCCCCCTTCTCTCTCTCTCTCCCTCCCCCTTCTCTCTCTCTCTCTCTCTCTCTCTCTCTCTCTCTCTCTCTCTCTCACTCTCTCTCTCTCTCTCTCCTCCTCTCTCTCTCTCTCTCTCTCTCTCTCTCGGTGGAGGGAGATACGGTGGCGGCACTAGGGGTCTGGCCGTGGGCCTCAAAACTGGTCGAGCTGCCGAAGTCTGGGCTATCTAACTGACCGGCTCTCCGTAACTGCGGTCGGAGCAGCCCCAGCAGGTATCCGGCCTCCCAGCTCCCAGACCCAGCTTAAGATCGACCGACCCGGCCGCTCGCTGCCGCCGGGCCGGAGTGTGCGAGAGAGAAAGGTCGCTGTGCGAGAGAGACGCACATGTTTTGGTGCGGATCGGCGCGGCGCGGCCGCCTCCTCATCCGGTCTGATAGGCAACACATTGTGCACGCGTTCCAGGCTAATGGTATACTCAGCCTGGACATAGGCAACCCATCGTGCAGTGCGACCAGCCGGCCATTCTGTCGCTCCCTACCTCGTGGGCTCGCTTCGCCAGCCGGACCACGACGCCAGCGACCTCTAGCGGACCCACTCGCAGTCCCGTCAGCGCTGGAGGGGGACGAGGTGGGTGGGGTATCGCTGCAAGTGAGGATGAGAAATTGTGCCTGCAGCTCTAGGATAGGGGAGCTGTTCTGTCCGGGGAGCTGTTATGTCCGCGGAGCTGTTATGTCCGCGGAGCTGTTATGTCCGAGGAGCGGTTCTGCCGCAGGGGGTTATTCTCGTGCGATCATTCTCGCCCTGAACTTAGTCCTTTCGACTCGAAAGGAGCTGTTCTGTCCGAGGAGCTGTTATGTCCGCGGAGCTGTTATGTCCGCGGAGCTGTTATGTCCGAGGAGCGGTTCTGCCGCAGGGGGTGATTCTCGTGCGATCATTCTCGCCCTGAACTTAGTCCTTTCGACTCGAAAGGAGCTGTTCTGTCCGAGGAGCTGTTATGTCCGAGGAGCTGTTTTGGCGCGACCCCACCTGAGTGTGCAACAACCGTGAGGTAACAGCTGCCGACTGGAGACGTTTCACAACATTTCAATCCTTCCACGTTATAACGAGGAGGAGAGGAGTCTCTTCGAAAAATCATTGTATATCCTCAAAAACTTAATTTAAAAACATAAAAAAATACGAAAGATCCGGAAAATTGAAGAAAAAATAAACCCAAAAGAAGAAATAAAATTGAAAAAAAAATTCAGAAACTGGGGTACTAGAAAAAAAATTAAACAAAGAGTGACAGAAATTTCCCTTGAAAAATCGATAGAAAAAAATCAAAAC
Organism: Frankliniella fusca; assembly: GCA_029379305.1. Classification (NCBI taxonomy): domain Eukaryota; kingdom Metazoa; phylum Arthropoda; class Insecta; order Thysanoptera; family Thripidae; genus Frankliniella; species Frankliniella fusca. Next base: position 404,358 of record JAHWGI010000641.1, on the reverse strand, counting down.
AAAATCAATTTACACATTTTGTATTCGTGATCCCCCTTGCGTTATAAATTCACGCCAACGCAACTCCCATCCTAAGAAAAAAAGTATGCCCATTTTCCAAATTAACGCGTTTCGTGTTGCCGCTCCGATGGCATGACGACAATACTCTAACGCGATTAGGGGGGATCGAAGTGGCGCCTTTGTTATCGTACTGTGTGAGCCAAATGCGCCGACCCTACCTTGGGGAAGTTCCTGCGCCGGATGTTGTCGAGGGCCTCCTCCGGGCCACAGCCGCACTGCTCGCCGCCCGGCGCCGCCCCTTCGTCGCGGTGCTCGTCGCGGGAGGTCACGTTCACGTCGCGCGCGCCTAGGAACGAGTGGAGCTGCGCGGGGGGCGAGGAGGGCGGCGAGGCAGGCGGCGAGTGGGGCCCGGGCGCCACCAGGATGTCCACCACGCTGGGCTGCAGGTCCAGGTGGATGCTGGCCGTGCTGCGGCGGCGCTCGGGGCCGTCGGGCTCGTCGGCCGACACGGCCTCGCCCCGCTGCAGCGACGGCCGCGAGCACAGCGCGGGCGTGGACCTCGTCATGCCCGCCACGGCGGAGCCGGACGGCCCCGGGCCCGGGCCCGGGCGCGCGTCCTCCCCCTGCGTCCCACACCGGGACGTCTCGTCCATAGACTTGCTCAGCTCGATGGGCAGCTGGCGCAGCACGGAGGACGACCTGGCCGCCGGCGTGGCGTCCACGGCCACGGACACCTTCTGCACGGCGGGGCCGGGGCCGAGGGTGGGAGCGGGCCTGGCGGCTGCGGCCGTGGGACTGTGGGCGGCCGAGCGCTCAGGTCGGCCCTCGGCCTCAGCCTGGTCCAGGGAGGAGCTGGGCGAGAGTGGCGCCTTGCCGCTTGGGCGCCGCCCCCGCCGGAGGAAGCCGGGCGAGCAGCGCTGCACCACCTCCTGTGCCACCCAGTCACGGACCTTGCTCATGGAATGTACGTCGGCGGTGTCGTCTCGGCTCGTCCGCGCGCGGCCCAGGCGGCTCGTGCTGCGGCTCGCTCCCCGCACGGCCTCGTATAGGTCGTCCCTGCTGTCCGCCCGGCCGTGGCCGTGGCCGTGTCCCGGTCCGTGGCCGGGGCCGGAGGGCGCGCCCACCCCTGCGCCGCGCGCCTGTCGCCGCCCCGGGCGCGCGCTCCCCGCGCCCAGCAGCAGCCGGATGCGCTGGCCCAGGCTCGGCCGGTGCTGGTGCGGGGGTGGCAGCGGCGGCGGCGCGGGGGGAGGCAGCGGGGACGCCCCGCAGCTGAACGCCCCGTCCGCCTGCGTCGGCGCTTTCTTGGTGTAGGCGTCGTCACCGTCGTCATCCAGTCCTCCACCTCTGCACTGGGACCTGAGACGCAAGTGGTTTTGCTAAATTTCTGATTGACGTTAAATTGGTCGAAGGAGGAACATGATGACCGAAACTAGACTCCTTACGTGAAGAATTGCTGTTGCATACGAAGCCGGTTCTTCTTGTAATAAAGGAAGCCGAAGGCGCAGACGTTGACGAGGAGAAAGGAGATGCCTACCACGATGACGACGGAAAGGGCGAGAGTGGACGGTGCAACTCTGGACACCTCCTCGGCCTGCTCGTCGTCGTGATCCCTGCCGAGGCCGCCGACGGTCACGTCCAGGTCAGTGCGCCTACCCCCGAGGCCGAGGCCACCCAGCGCCCCGACGGGCTGTGGCGTGTCCCCCTGGCCGTTGACGAGCGTGCCGTATACCGGCCGGTGTTCCTGGACATAGACGGGACTGGTTAGTTTATTTTTGTAGGTCAGCTAAGCAAGGTGGGCAGTTGACGCGCATGTACCATAGCTAGGAGCGTTCCCTCATGACTAACTTTGGGGACGTGACATGCCTCACTTAGTGTGCTCCAGACCTTAGCTCGTAGTTTCCGAGCAATTCGTGTAAAATAGACATGAATCTGTCTGATCATCAAGGAGGTTTTCAGTTTGATCTTCGAATGAATGTGCTGTTTTTCTGATAGCACTGCTTACTCTAAATCCAAGATGGAGAGTAATAATGCTCGTCTTCTTTTTCCTTTGGGCATTACCTGATCGTAGGGATCGCGGGGCCGTGGTCGGTACAGTCGGGGGACTCCGTACGCCGCGCCGCCTTCCCGGTCGTCCGTGTCATCGTCGTCCTCGTCCTGATCCTGGTCGGGTCGGTCGGGCCAGCGCGCTGACTGCGGGTCCCGCAACAGCCTGGGCAGGTCGTGGTTCCAATATTTCATCTGCTGTTCGCGGTACCGATACTCCACGGATGACGGGATGCCTGGTTCACAAAAAAAAGAAGAAAAAAGTGTTTTTGTCTGTGGCATTTCGAGGTTTTTCCTTGTGCAAAGTATTCGTACTCACTTATGTTGAGGTATGCCATTGAGTGAGAGTCAAATTCCCTCCAGTACAGATGGGACTGTGTCCTGGGTATATTGGGATCCCTGAGCAGCGCAAGAATCCGTTAGAAATGCGTACATCTCAGTACAGGTAAAAATTACATGGGATGGCACTTACCCCGTTTTGGCAAAGTTGGTCCAGAGGGTGATGACCTGCTCGGCCAGGTGCTTCTCGTCGAGCGTGAAGGTGCGACCGGGGCGCAGGTTGGCCGGCGTGAGCGGCAGCCCGAACACGTAAGCCAGCTCGTCGCCCTGGACCGACTGGTCGACGGCCGGGTAGTTCCTGGCCTTGGTGCGGTGCGTGAACACGTAGAGGAAGCTCTTCTGCTTGGCCTCGGCGTGCAGCTCGGCCGTGCGCACGACGGGCGCGGTGACGCGCGCGTCCGACAGGATGGCGAGCAGCAGGTCGCGCTGACCCTCGGCGGCCACCGGGTGCGCGAGTGCCGGGTCCTGCGCGTACTCGGCCAGCGTGCGCGCCAGCGCCACGTCCGGGAGCTTCTCGAAGCGCGCGTGCGTGTAGCGCTTGAGCAGCGCATCGCGGTCGCGCTGCTCCACGCCGAACGAGAGCGACTTGGCGTCCAGCAGGTGGTACGCCTCCTGCTCCGTGACGCCGAGCAGCAGCTCGTAGCGGCTGAACAGCTCGCGGTACTCGCCCATCAGCCGCTCGGGCTCGTTGGGGATCACGCTGCCGTCCACGACCGGGCCGAAGGGCGTCTTGAAGTCGGGCCGGCTCACCTTGGCGGCGACGGCCAGCAAGTCCGAGAGGCGCTTGCGCCGGAGGCAGGCGGCGAGCTCGTCGCTCAGCGGGCAGTTGAGGCCCTCGGCAACCTGGATGGTGTACTGCAGGGGGCTGGGCGTGAGCGCCCAGTCCGACAGCGCGGTGCCGCTCATGAGCACGGCCCGCCGGAACAGGCTGCTCGACACGGGCGACACCAGCAGCAGCGCGGCGCACGCCGCCCCCGTCGTGTGGCCCATCAGCGTGACGGAGTGCGGGTCGCCGCCCAGGGCCTCGATGTTGTCCTTGACCCACTGCAGCGCGGCGACCTGGTCCAGCAGCCCGAAGTTGCTCACCGTGTTGTCGTGCACGCCCGGGCGCAGGAAGCCTGCCGGACAGAGGACACGTCGACATGGGTGAGCGAGGAGCAGTCGGAAGAAAAACATTTATCCCTCCTCAAGGAGTTTCTACCCAGTCCGGAGTAACCCAGTTTACTCCTGACAAGAGCACGGCGCTCTTGAAATTGACGAAGTTTTGTAGCGCCGATTCGATACCTCAGACTAAAACCAATAAGTTCACCGGCCCATATTAAAACTCATCATATGCAGTTCAGTGGTCCAAATGCACGTAGTTCCTCGCCAATGAGATAGAGACTGCACGTGTTTTGAAATGATCCGTTGAACTGGTCCAGTTTGTGTGTTCGGTTTCGCAATTTCACGTAATATGGCTGAAAAATTCAACATGACGAAATTATTTCGATCAGTATTAGTTGTTCATTATGAAGCTAAAATTTTGTTAGTTTCAAATGCGGCCTGATGAGGTGTAAGCAGGCGGTTCTGTGGGTAGCGTGACATTGCCACCACCAGCCACCAGCCGCCCTGTCCTCTCCCACGGCTGAAGGGCTGCACCCTGCACCCGAGCGCTTGGTGCGGCCCGGATCGGACCCGCCTCGCCTGACCTGAACCAACGCCGCGCGCTACCCTGCCGCCCTGCCCTGCCGGTCCAATTTGCCCTAGAAATAACCCGTTTCGCTCGCCTCCACCGACGCCTGGGCTCAGGCAGGGCGGCCGGCTGCGAATCTGTTGTTCTAGTCGTTTCAAATGCATGGAAAAAATTGCAATGAAAGGCCGTGGCAGTATGCCTTCCACTCGTGGCGCCGCCACCGCCGCCCTCCAGCTGCCGCGGGCCTGACGCCTGCCATTCCGGGAGTAGGCAGTCCCGCCGCGCTGGCACGCTTCCCAGGCGGCCCAGCCCGCCCCCGCCGGCGCTGCGCTCGACCTGGCTCCACCGCACAGCGACGCACTCGCAAGCGTCCTCATCTAAACCATTCCAAGCCGAAGGCGAGTTGTTCTGGTTGCGCTCGAACACCCTGCCAACTGCATGAAACCTAGCACACGCTCCGACTTCACCCTGCTGCACCCGAGGGGGAATGCACATTGGAAAATCTTGTACAGACTACTCGGTATTACACGGTATTACAGCTGTATTACGCAGAACATTTGATCAATAAAGAGCATTTTTTGTGTTTTTCGGTATTACATTACGAGTATTACCACGTAATACATGGATCAGGTGTACAGTGTATTACGGAAGTGAATTCCCCCTCGGCTGCACCACGATGGACTGAACCCCCTCGGTACATCGTGCCCTGCACATCGCCGGCCGCGTGGCGTTGCGGCGAGACAGAGATCTCATACGGGTGGATCCGGCTAGGCTACCCAGCACTCGTCCGAATGTGCAGGTGAGAGCGAGAGGGAGATACTATTATGCGGTGACAGCATCCCACGCGCACCTACTCTGAGGTTTCGGACGCGTACCGTGTGTGGCCGGATCCACACGTATTTGAGAACGCTGCTGCCCGTTTATAGTGAAAGAAAATCTCTGCTCCACCGTGAAGTAATGACGAGTCTGAGTGGAGAACGAGCGGAGCGGTGTCCGGGTGGGGCTGGCCGTGAAGAGGTGAGGTCCCCCTGGGCGCCTGTGCCCTGGCGCCTGGCGCCACGGCGCCGCGGGGAGTGGCGGGGAGTGGCGGGGCGGGGCGGGGCGGGGCGGGGCGGGGCGGGGCGGGGCGGGGCGGGGCGGGGCGGGGCGGCCCACACCGGGGCGGCGTCCTGTGTCCCTCTCGCGTGGGGGAGAATCAGCTGCCGAGGCTGGACTCGGGCCAACCAGCACTATGTGTGTGTTTGTGTGTTTCTATGCATGCCTCCGTGTGTGTGCGCGCGCGCGCACTGCTAGAAATTCTGCAGCATATTACGCGAGGGGTCCACCACTCTGGTAATCTGGTGTAAGCACTTTTTAGCAGATGATACCTTTACTTCTTTACTTTCAGAACAGTACAAGACACCAAGGTGTCAGCTAGCTTGTACTCTCGAGTCCAGAAACCAATCGCGTAACCTTACAATAATATAGCGCGGCGCTGCCAGGGGGGCTATGGCTGAATGTCTGACGCGCAGTCTGCGCGGAACAATGACACCTCTGCCCCGCGCGCAGAGTGTAACAACACTTACAGCTCCTCCCTGCCAGCGACCGCTTCGGTCCGCCACGCCGCCGGCGCCTTTCCTCCCAACCCCGCAGGCGCGCGGCGCGGCGCTGCTGGCGTCGTTTACATAGTTTGCGTTCTCACAACAAATTGTCGCACAAAGCGCACCCCATAGCAATTTCTCTTGCGGTATCATCTGCTTTCAATACCAATCTTGATTGATATTTTTTCCGATAACCACAGGTAAATTTTTTCGTCGATTTTCACGCTGACTTGTGAGTCTGGTTTTACTTCGTTAAAAATGTGCAAAAAAAATGACGTAAATTTCAAAGAGTATTCGATTTTTTTCCCAAACAACTGTTGGATATACGGATAGTTTCGTAAATTTTTTTTCACCAATAGTGCTCAATTGAGAGAGAAAATACACATTTCAGGGGTTTTACGTGGACGGGCTGCTCCGTATTTTTAAAGTACGTATAACTCCGTGTGCAGCCTGGCACATTTGAAGAAACACTCAAAAAAACAAAATTCCGGAGAATTTCTTTAAGGTTTCCGTTAAAATGTTTACCAGTGTGCACAGCACAGCGCCACCAAAAGTCTTGCGATGATCGCTTATCTGCAAAAGGGGGAGGCATGATGAGCGACATATTGCGTGCATGAGATAGATTTATGCCCCGTCTCAACTTTTGATTTTTCACAATCGAACCGTCAACTCTGCCGCTTATTACGGAGCGCACAGAGCGCACAGGGCGCGCCGAGCCGCTGCCAGTCTCGCGCCCTCCGGCCCGGTCTCCCCTCCCAGCTGCTGTTTGTTGTCCGCGCCGAAATCAAGACAAAAATAAATTTATGATGGCGTTATGCCTGATCCCGAGACGAATAGCACAAGGGTGGGTATTCAGGGCTGAGCAGCAGGCGCGGGGCCGAGGGGGAGTTGGGAGCGGGGGTGCGAGGGGAGGGGGGGGGGAGACGGGGGGTTGAGGAGGGGGGGGGGAGTAGGCGCCACCGCGACGGGCGCCGACCCGCCCCGCCTGTCCACCTCCTACTCGAATTGGCAGAGACGGCCCCAGGGCGGGCCGCAGCGCAGGGTGTCCTGGTGAGTTCACAATGACAGGGAGGAACGGGTGGGGCAGGGCGGGGCGGGGCAGATCCTTGCGCGGTGCGCGCGTACGGGGGTAGGACCGCGCCCTTCCGATCCCATTGCCCCCCCCCCCCCGACTCGAGATGCGCGCGCCAGCGCGGCTCCTTGCTGTGGCAGATGAAGGCTCACGGTCTAGTTGGGTAACCCGCAGTTTTTCTTCCGTCGTTAACGCGACAGCAAAGATTGTTACCGGAGGGCTTTACGCTCGGCTTTACGCAAGAAAGCGGGGGTTTTCCGGTGGAGGACTGATACAAGTAGCAGGTGATCGCAGGTGTGGATCCAGCAGGTTCCTGAGAGGAGGCCGCGCAGTGCCGCGCCCAAATCGACTAAATGCAGATGGATATGGACAGTAGCGCGTGAGCTGCCTGCCCATCAGGGGGTTCCTTGTACCCGAATCAGGGGGAAGTGCCTCCTTCCCTCTAGATCTTCGCCTTAGTGCGCTCTGCCTGCACTTCCGTTAAAATAGCGAGCAACTCGCCCCGTCCCACCTCACCGCGTCACCCAGCCTACCCGCCCCCCGCGACCCCCTCTCGGGGAAGGGGGAGGGGGGGGGTCTATTTCCGTCGGCGTGTTGTCGTCGAGGGCCCGGGCCGAGCGCCCCCGCGCCGCACCCCGCCAGCCCCGCCCCGTCACGGCACACAGGTAGGCAGCATTCCTTGCGCTAAAGGCGCGTCAAAGTGCCCCGCGTCCCGAGAAGGACCAGGACTCGGCCCTCCCCGCCTCGCCCCGCCTCGGCATACCTCCCTCCTCACCCCCTGGGGGTCCGCGGTGCTGCCGTACGTCACCGCCTGGTTACAGCCTTGTGTGTGGTAACTCACTACTCGGAAAAAGAACGGATCCGCTTAGTCAAATTTTAATGATATTAAGGCCCAAAGATCCTCCGCTACGCCTTGTCGAGTCGACGTCGGCATCCCATGGGCCTGCCTTTATTTCCTCATTTAAAAAAAAAATATGGGAAAAATCATGTATCCCGACATTTCAGATTTGTGCGTTACTCACCCAGTATCCCGAGGCGGAAGTTGAAAGTGACCACGATGACGTTCCCGTAGGCGGCCAGCACGGAACCGTCGTAGGGCGTCCCCGCGTTCCACTCGAGCGACTCGCCGTGGATGTAGACGATGACGGGGAGGCGCGAGGACCGCGCCGAGGCTGTGAACAGGGCAGAGCAGGGCGTTATTGGCGAGGGGGAAACAACTGTTAATTTTCGCGAGGGGGCCTCAACTCACCAAAAATTTGTACACATGATTTCAAGATTTCACATGATTTCACATGATTACACCTCTTATGATTAAAAGAAATAATTCGTAAAATAAATACAAGCGTATTTTGAGCTTTATGAGCCCAAAATACGCCCTCAAATCAATTTTTTAGCAGATGATACCTTTACTTTCTTTACTATAGAACAGTACAAGACACTAAGGTGTCAGCTAGCTTGTACTCTCGAGTCCAGAAACCAATCGCAACTATACAATAATATAGGGTGGCGCTGCTAGGGGGGGCCCAAATGAACGCCTGACGCGCAGTCTGCGCGGAACAATGACACCTTCTCCCGGCGCGCAGCTCCTCCCTGCCAGCGACCGCTTCGGTCCGCCACGCCGCCGCCGGACCCCTCCCACCCCTTTCCCTCCCAACCCCGCAGGCACGCGGCGCGGCGCTGCTGGCGTCGTTCGTCGTTTACATCGTGTGCGTTCACACACAAATTGTCGCACCCCATAGCAATTTCTCTTGCGGTGCGGGTATCATCTGCTATCAATACCAATCTTGATTGATATTTTTTTTTGGCAATAGATCCACATTTTTTGACAATGATTTCGAAGATATTAGCGATTGTGTACACATGATTTCAGAAGTTGAGGCCCCCTCGAATTTTCGTGTCAGCCGGATTACGGATCACCCCGAATTACCTCGGATTACCTCTGGAGTGTCCTCCGAATAACGGTGCTTTTTTCCTCGGATTACCCCAGATTACCCTAAAATTTTCCCGGAGTACACCGGATTACTTCGAATTTCCCCGGATGAAACCTTACCGGATTACCTAACGCGGCTGTCAGACGGATTACCTTAGTCGTTTTCCCCTCGGTTATTGGGCATTCAATTTTGTCCAAGTCTGATGCGACAGGTTTTTCTTTTTGTTCAATTTTGTAGCAAGGATCGAGGGGGCGAGCACTCCTTTTAATGTGTACATATGATTCTCGGAATGATTGATTCCCAATGATTCCCATCGATATATTTTCATTTAACTGTTTCTAGCGACATAACTAACTAACTTCGGCTAATGTTTATAATTGACTCTAGGTGTTTCCCGCTTTGTTGTAGTGGTTTTCATTGACTTCCCTTAATCTTTACGATGATGATTCCCAGGCTTGTGTACACATGATTCCCAAAATTGTTGCCCCCTCGGCAAGGATGGGGAATTGTTCATCAGCGGTAAGTTTAGTTCCCTGATGAAAAAGTTATGAAATTAACAAACGCGTCTTCTGATGTCTCACAAGCTGGTCGTTCCGATAGAAGAATTATGTAGTCCCTAGATATAAATACCAACCATTCTTGTTGTGTAACAATGCCATCGTTTGAAAAGTCATGTCGTATATCTATTTTGTGTAAGTGCACCCTCAAGTGCATAGTCTCGTAAGCATGCCTGCGGGGCGGAGTGGGGGGGGGGGCGCAGGTCAGTGCCTCGGTGCGCCGCCCCTCCCCGCCTACAATGAGTGTGTGCTCGTGCGGGCCTTTTTCAAAATACTCGCCCGCCCCGTCATGTAGCGTCCGGAATAGCACACCCGCACCTATTCTCGGCCGGCAGGCGCGTTTCTTTACGATCAGGCCGTTGTTGTCGCTGACGTCACGCGGCCGCGGCTTGCAGGGGTGGAGGTACGCACCGCCTCGCCCCGCCTCGCCCCGCCACGCCCCGCCACGCCCCGCCACCGTTCTCAATACAAAAACAAATACTTCTCAAGTATCAGCAGGTACATTTCAAAAGTACTAATTTCGAAAACAGGTTCTTGTTTTGTTTTCTTTGTTTTCTTTTTCTTCTTGCGGCATGCCAGGCACAAACTCTAGCCAACCCGTCCCTCGTATCTCAGCATCGACACGCACCCTGCCACTCCTGGTCCCCTCAGCCTCTCCCTTGAGCCATGGCCAAGAAGCGCCGGTGACGCCCGGCCCTCCACCAACTACTCCCTCATCTTCTCTTGTGCATTCACCCCACCCCCGGGCCAGGCCGGGCCGGGGCCCTGCAATGGCATGGCACGTGATGATTGTACCCCCCGGGCCCGGGTATGCTCAACATAAGGTATAAGCATCATGCCACACCCGGCGCGCTCCAAGTCGAGGCCTCATCATGCACCGCACTGCGAAGCGTGTGCCACGAGATTTGGAAAAAAGATTGGCCAGAGTGAAAGCGAGCCTTGCGTAGCAGCCCGCATTTTGGTCCACGCAATCCAACCCGTGCCAGTTTGAGCATAGGAATGATTATGCGCGTGGCAGCTAATGGATGATCCCGAGGAGTAGATGCGGCGAGGGGGCATCACTCATACAAAATGAGTACAATGTTGTTTTTTTACTTTAGATTTTTTAAATGTTTTTTTATTTTTTATAAAATTAATTTTTCATTTTTGTTTTCATTTTACTTTTGTTTTATCAAGGAAAATTACTGTCATTTTTGATAAATTTTGATCCTTCTCACCTGTTTCCACTTGTTTATTTCTTTTTTCATTTTTTTTTGTTCATTTGTTCTCCATTTTTCGGGGATTTTTCTGTATCTTTCTTCTTCATTTTGTTTAGACTTCTCCTTTTTGGGGGGGAGGCAGGGGGAGGGGGGGAGCGTACAATGATTTTTCGAAGTGACTCCCCCCTCGAGATGCGCGGTGGCCGGCGCGGCGATTCACTGGCGCCTTGTCTCCTCCCGCGCGGCCTGCAGCAGACTGCATTCACAGGAGCGCTTCCCTCGCCCTGTCTCTCTCGCACTCATGGGGTGCGTCGTGTGGGTGCGAGAGCGACAGAGCGGGGAGAGCGCTCTTCTGCGCGGCGGAGCTGGGCCAACGCCCTTACCCCTCGCCTCGGCGGGCCTGCCTGGCCTGGCGCCTGGCCTGGCCTCGCCGCGAGCGCTTGTTGTGTTTGCTGTTGAGCACATCAGTCGGCTGGTGCAACAAACACGCCAAACACCTTTCTAGAGGCGAGTCTGTCTGTCTGTCTGTCTCGTCGAAACTAAACACGGATGCACGTCCCCACCCGGCTCGATCAAACTGACCGTAGCGTTGCAGCAGAGCGATTCCGGTGCTCGCGCTCGCACTCCCTGCTCTGTCTCTCTCGCTCTCAAGGCGTCTGCCGAGGTGGCCGAGGGTGTGAGAGCGCGCACGCTCTTGCTCTCTTGCACTCACGGGAGTAGGCCCACGAATGCGCGCATCGGAATCGCTCTGTTGGCGAAGAGGAGTACTGCAGCGCCAGCGTGGTCAAGGAAGGGAGGGCTGAGGTTGGGAGAGGAGAGAGGGCGGCACCTCCGCTCTGCGTCGCGAGATGGCGTCGCCGCACAGAGTGTGCCCGCCGCGCGCGGCATGGCACCCGCACACGGAAAGGGTTAGGCTGTTTCAGCGATCTACTTTCAGCACTGGAGAGAAACCGTTGGAGTGTGCTGTGTGCACAAGAAATTATTTTTGACAGAGTTATCCATTCGGGGATAATTCTAATAATACTTATCAATTCATGCATCGTTAGCTGTGTCTGATCGATGGTGATGTTTGTTCTTCTGATAGGGTATTGCCTGAGAGATCGCTTATCGCTTACTGAATTCATCCGTCTGTTCGCGGTGATATGGGGCAGTCAGGTGTCATTCTAAATAAATGAGTGATCGCCCCATTTCCTATCCCATCCCATCCCTACAGTAGCTCCCCGCCCCTGCGCTTAAGACCCATCTACAATGGAGATTTTAGGAGTAGGCGCAAGAGGTGGCGTAGGAGTTGGAGATGGACTTGGCCCATCTCTTACAATGGGGCCTTGCAACCGGAAACAGTTCGCTTACTCCCTGCGCCTACGACCTACAACCTCCATTGTAGATGGGCCTTTAGCCTGGCCCGCCCGTAGCCCCGCTCGGGCTCACCACGTGTCGCCGCGCTGCGCCACGCGCACGCCGATTCATGATATTTCACACCAAAGAGTGATATCTTGCGCGTTATTTACGGTCGGCGAGGTGCACTCAGCAGTGCGGTGAGGCGGGATCAAACTCACCGTAGCGTTGCAGCAGAGCGATTCCGGTGCTCGCGCTTGCACTCCCTGCTCTGTCTCTCTCGCTCTCAAGGCGTCTGCCGAGGTGGCCGAGGGTGTGAGAGCGCGCACGCTCTTGCTCTCTTGCACTCACGGGAGTAGGCCCACGAGTGCGCGCATCGGAATCGCTCTGTTGGCGAAGAGGAGTACTGCAGCGCCAGCGTGGTCAAGGAAGGGAGGGCTGAGGTTAGGAGAGGAGAGAGGGCGGCACCTCCGCTCTGCGTCGCGAGATGGCGTCGCCGCACAGAGTGTGTTCGCCGCGCGCGGCATGGCACCCGCACACGGAAAGGGTTAATATGTTTCAGCAATCTGCTCTATGCACTGGAGAAAAGCCTTTTGAGTGTACTGTGTGCACACGAAATTAATTTTTGACGGAGTTATCCATTCGGGAGATAACTCTAATAATACTTCATAGATGATCGCAATCGTGATCGTACAGTATCGGTAAAGAATCATGTGACAGATGAGTGGCAGTTCGCTGTGATATGCATTTGGAGGGAGGGGTGGGGGGGAGTCGGGCCCGGCCCGGCCCAGCCGCCTAACGCGTACAAGGGTAGGAGAGCCTAGGAAAGGAGAAACGAGAAACAACTCTGAAATTTTTGTAAATTTCTGTGAAATTTAGTGAGCTTTTGTGATATATTTTTTTATTTCTCTGAATTTTAGCTTAAATTTTAAAGAAAGGGATTTTTTCTGATTTTTTTTTTAATTTCTCTGTTTTTTCTAAATTAAGAGAAAAATGATCGAGGACATTTTTGAAACGAACTGTGCTTTTGATTTACTCGAGGAGTTGTCACGTGACCCTCTGAATCGAAACAAGTAGTGCGATACACTTGATTGAATCAAGCTCGGTTTAAAACTTTTTTTACTTCGAGAACAGCCTCTTTTGGATGTGCCGCTGCACGTGTTCTCCTTCGGCCCGGCCCGGCCCGGCACGGCGCCCAGCCCAGCCCAGCCGGGCGGCGACGGGCGGCGACGGTGTCAGTTCCCATCAGCCGGCCCAGGCCCAGGCCCAGGCCCAAGCTCGCCAACTGGCCTTCACCTCACCGGCGCCCGGCACGGCCCGGCACGGCCCGGCACGGCGCGGGCAGGTTCCCCTCAGAGAGAAGGCCTTATTTATAGGAGACGAGGAGCCGGGCCGTCACGGCCGTCACGGCCGTCACGCCTGTCTTGTCACGTGCCCGTGGTGCCCGTCACGCGGCGGCTAATCGACAACGTCAGCGGCGACAGTTGTGTGCGAGTGCCGATAGAGAAAAGGGCTCGTGGCTGCGGCAAACTTCACTGTGGACCACGGTGGGTGACACTAGAAGTTACGCAGTCTTGCGCTGATTAACTTGGAGCACTTCAGTCGGCGTCGGCAGCAGCCCGCAGCCCGCTACATCCAGAACAACTGCTCCAAAATCGTTCCGAGGTAAAACGAGACAAAGTTTATGTAAATGCTCCAGAAATTCCGCTCATGTATCTCATCCAAAATACATCCCTCACAAATTTGGAGGTAATGCAAAAGGTGTCTAGTAACGCTGATGAAAATCACATCTAATAATGAAGTATCTTGCTTTCGGGGGGAAAAATGTATTTTTGTTCCAGGAATAGCTGGGTCTGGAAGTGGTTGTTAACTATTTAAACATGTCTCGAAAACATTTACAGCGAGGAGGGGACAGATGGTACTTTGTACTTTTGCTCCCTCGGGGCTGGTTTGAGGTGAGACTGACGACAGAGGGGCGATGAACTGAGGGGTTCCTGGTTGCACGGCGTTTGTATGGTAAACTGCCGATCTTTCTCAGACGGCTCACGGCTCGCTAGCTTGAGAGGCGACAGGGGACAGGGGGCGATTGTCTCCACCCCCTTTAATCAAGACAGTTCTCCCTCTGGAAGAAGTTGTCTGCTCTGCTGACGCCAAACCGTGCAGCGGGGCGAGTCGGGCTCGAATGTCCCCGACAGAGGACCGTGCTTACATGTGTCGGGCCGAGCGGGTAGGCACTGTTGGTGTCGTGACCTCACGGGTAAACACGTCTGCAGAGGTGGAAGGGGGGCTGTTGCTGCTGGGGTGGAGGTTCCCGGCGGGATAAACAGGATTACGAGTCGCGCGGGCCGGGCTACGCGGCGCCCATCTACAAATTCCGAACGCGCCCCGAAGGGCAACTTTGTAGGCTTTCTGGGATTTTCTGTTTCCAGGCGGCATTTTAAAAATATTCCTGAGCGTATCAAAGCGCCTCGTCTTTCGATCCCGTCGAGTTGAGCCCAGGCAACGCGCTCCATATAAGCGTGTAAGCGGCAGCGACCGGCCCCTCTCGCCCGCCACGCGCATCCTGCAGCCTGGAATCCTGGAGCTGTACAGCCTATGCCCCCCCCCCCCACCTCTGAAATGTGGGGGGGGCACGTGCCCCACCGTAGGCTGGGCCCTAGTTCAAAACTTATGATATTTGAGGTCCAATTTTATATCTCGGGGACCATACAGAGAACCTTTCTAACTGTTGAACCAATAAATGACCTCCCTATGAAGAACGCCAGATTTTCGCCCCTTTTCAATGCCAATATTTCGCATTCTTGTAAGAGGGCGAACTTTGCCATGAAATATGGCCTAAATTTGGCATTTGTGAAAAAAATACCTAGGCCTTCAAGTGGGATAATTTGGGTGCTCAAAAATAGAGCCAGAGCCACAGCGGTAACAGTGCGGTAAGGTAGGCAAACTACGCTACGTCACTTTGCAGGACCTTCCTACGCCCCTGCTGTCTAGGACTCTACTGCAGTCCAGCAGGTCCAGCCCGTCCCCGTACCGGTCGGGCCCCGCAGCAGGGGCAGCAGGGGCAGGGGTCCACGGCCTCAGGCAGGGCCTGCAGGGCCTGCAGGGCACGCGGCCCCACCACCGGCGGGGCGGGGCGAGGTGCAGCGGGGCTTGGCGCACGCGTGCGCAAGACCGTAGTACTACGCGCTAAGATTAGCCCTGTTAACGCGTCGGGTGTGCGGGGCGGGGCGGGGCGGGGCGGGGCGGGGCCGGGGTGCGATGGGGCGCGGCGGGGCGCGGCGGGGCGCGGCGGGGCGCGGCGGGGCGCGGCGGGGCGTGGCGCGGCGGGTACGGCGGCTTTGCCTCGTCGCTCACGCGTCCCCCGGGGCGCTGTCGTGGCCTGTCGGAGTGCGCTTCTTTAGGCACTCGTCCTCACGCGCGTTACGGCCCCTGCAGGAGCGGGCAGGGGAGCGCGGGGCGCGCGATGGGACACATCCCTCCCGCCGGGGTGGGTCGGGCCGGGGCGCCGGATCGCATCCCGGGACACCGAGTATACTTGACTTCCACTTTGAATTGGCAACATTGTGTGGGTGAAATTCCTGAACGACTGCCAGGCCAGGGGAGTGGATGCGGAGGGCGGGGCGCGGCAGCGAGGCCATCGGCCACACACTGTGTCCAAAGGTACCTGCCGTGCCGTGCTCGTGCCGTGCCCGTGCCGGCCTGGGCTGAGCCCTGCCCTGTGCCCTACTCGTCATCCTCGTCGTGGCCGCGCGGAGCGGGAGTAGAGGACAATGCTCGGCCCGCCCTGCCCACTCTGGCCCGTCCCGGCGGCGCTCGGGATCTCGCGGGGGCTCGCCCTCCGGCCCGCCAGGCTGCCCCGGCCATTCCTGCACATGCGGCTGATTTATCTGTCGTGGCTTCTTCAGCTTTGAGTCTGCTGCGCTGCGCGACGCTGCGCGACAGCGGGTCTAATTGCCGCCGCGCATGCGCAGAGTGGAGGGGCGAGGCTTGGTAAGGGGCGTATTTACGGTTGGGGAAAGGAGATTCAACCGTCTTCCTGCTTTGCACGACTGTTTTTTTTTTTTTTTTCCTTTTCGAAAACTGTTGATTCCCTTTGTACCTATCACACCACACGAGCCGGTGCCGGACCTGGCCTGGTCGGTCGGACCCTGAACCACCCGAGGCAGTCGAGAAACAAACAGCGCAGCTGTTTCGAGCTGCATCTACTGCACCTCGGCGCAATGAACCCCGCTTATACAGCGGCAAGCTAAGCTAAGCTAGGCTGCGAGGAGAGTGTGTGCGGAGTGAGCGTGGCTGAACACGTACCAGGCGCCGCAGTGAGGGGGCGGGGGCGGGGGCGCACTTCTGCACTGCACAGCACCCTGCTGTGGAGTAGCGTGCCTTGCAGCGGCGCGGCGCCGGACCATGGCCGTCCATTCATCACCTCACACCGGCCAGCAGGTCCGCTGCACTTGCTCTACTCGACCGAATGCAACCGCGCGCATGCGTCAACTTCCGAAAAGCATTCTCAAATTAACCTTTTTTTTTCGTTTTGTTTTTCCAATTGCCGAGACGGTTCGTGACCAACGTCCCGCCCCTCCTCATCCTGCCCCGCCTCGCCCCGCTGCAGTCAGACGACCGCCGCGCCGCCGACCCGTCAATTAACATCAATTCAGCCATTAATCAGAACGGAATATATTCACGAATGATTTTTCATTTGGAATACAGTGGCGGGCGGGGGGGAGGTTGGGGATTGGAGAGTACCTTGGCTGCCCGCCAGCGCGGGGCGGGGCGGGGCGGGGCGGGGCGGGGCGGGGCGGCGCCCGGTGCGCGCAGCGGCACGGGCGGCCATGTCGCGGTAGACGCCGCGCCGTCCGTGTTCCCCGTGAGCGACGAAGAACCCGCCCCGCCCCAAGCCACCCCGCCCGCGCCGCAGCGTTTCGTCGCCAGACAATGAGACGGGGAGTCGCATGGAAGTCACGTCTAGCACGGCGCGGCCGAAAGATGGATCGCATCATAGCGCCCGCATTCTCACCCCACCTGACCTCTCCTTCCTCACGCATCCGCGAGCGGCGCGGCGCGGCGTCTAGACGACACAGAGACGCGGTGCCGAGCTGCGAGGATGCGAGGCGCTAGTGGGCCGGGCCGGGCGAGCGGGAGCGCTTAATCCACTAAATCCATCACTCCGTTATGGGAAACACCTGTCCATCGGGGAGGCTGGGTTTCTTTCGCTCATCCGGTCTACTCGTCGTCTCCGAGGCCGGACGTCCGCTCAGGGACACGGCCGCCTCGACGCGGAGCACTCGCCGAAGTAGCGGGCGGGATGGAGCGGGGCGGGCCGGGGCAGGGCGCGGTGGAACGGAAGCTTTTTGACTTCGAAGAACGTCGATCCAAAATAGTCGTCAAGTACCGCCCTGTGCGAGGCCGAGTGCCGCGGAGCGCGCTGTGTTTGTCGCGGATGGCTGCAGCGGCGCCGGGGAGGGAGACCGGCTCTCTCGGTCCCGGTGTGACGTCGGGAGAAGAACATTTTCCACGTCCTCTGAAAATACAAACATTAACGACCCGTCGTCTCCTGGTTTGGGAAAGAGCCCCCCCGTGCTCTTGCTGCAGCCACGGGCACGAAGCGGGGATCAGCCGGGACGGGGTGGGGTGGGGTGGGGCCAGGTGGGGCCTGGTGCACCTCTGACTTAGGACGAGAACTGCCTCACAGCAGAATGCGTTCTTCTCATACCCGTCTGCGTAAGAGGTCGAACAAATTACATTCCTCCATTCTTTTGAGGTTTTGTGCCCACTGAGGGTTTTGTATCTCGCAAAGTTCGTCCTCCAGGTGAACGGGACGCTCTCGCAGGGCGAGCGCGCCGAACATCACGTGGAGTCAGCAACGCCGCCCCGCCCCGCCGCCTCCTCCTCGCGGCCGTCTGCGTGTCATGTCGAGGGTGTTCTCGGGGTGATTAACTACGACATAGACAGCTGCCCGGCCCGCTGGCAGCCCATTGTGGACGGCGGAATCCGGTCGCCTCGACGGAGATCTTCATTTATCCTTGTTCTACTGCTGCGACGGCGCCACCGTGCAACCGGGCTATTCTGGCGGCGACAGGCGGGGCAGGTGAGGAGGGGAGATCGGGGTGGGCAGGCGGGGCCGGCGGGGCCCGCGGGAACCAAACTGCCGCACCACGGCCGGAGGAGAAGGCCGCGGAGGAAAAGGGTGGAGCTACAGGCCAGACGACCGTGGCGGAGCGGGGATCGGGGTGGGGGGAGGGGGGCAGTTTGATGATTCCGCGGTGTCGCCACGGTATGTGTCAGCTGTCAGCGCTCGTACCGCTCTAGCTTGGCTGCAGACTCACCCGCGGCCGGCGCGTACACGTTGAGGTAGAGGCAGTCCTCGCTCTGGTCCTGCAGGTAGGGCACGAGGCGCTGCACGGCGCTCAGCCGGCCCGCGGACACGTTGAGCAGGCTGAGGTCCGGCAGCACCTGCGGGCACACGTGCCCGAAGCGGTCCGCCACCCGGAGCCCCTTCCACTGGCTGGGCGACGCGGGCGGCATGAAGCGCTGGCTGCCCACGGGCGGCTCGGCGTACGGCAGCCCCAGGAACTGGTGCACCTCGCCGAAGCCCGGCACGGCGCGCACCACGCCGACCAGGCGGCCCTGGCGCACCGCTATCTCCCGCGTCACGCCCGAGGACGAGTAGCGCGGGACGCCGCCGTGGCCGCGGCCGGCCGCGCCCGGCGGGTTGTCGTCGGTGTGCTGGTGGTGGTGGTAGGGGTACGACGGCGGCGGCCCGGGGTCCGAGATCATGTCGCTGTCGGCGCCCTCGGCCAGCACGCCGGTGGGCGTGAACTGCGCCGACTTCTTGGGGTTGCGCACGCGGCCCAGGATCTCTCGCAGGGTACCGCTGGAGGACGGGGCCGGGGGTGCGGCCGCGCGGGGCTTGGGCATGGCTCGCCACAGGATGGACTGACGCTCCGCGTCCTCTCCGTCCTCCTTGCCAGCCTGGTCGTCGTGGGCGCCGAGCCCACCGAGGCCGGCGAACGGGCTGAGATCAGCGAACGCGCCCCGCTGGTCCTGGGGGGCGGGCGCGGCGGAGGCCAGGGCGGCGGCCAGCACCAAGACAGCCACGCCGGCCCAGCTGAGGGCGGCTGACATCTTGATCGCACTTCACCACCGGCCGCGGCGCCAGCGGCAGGGGACCGCGGTGAAGGCTCCGTGGCAGGTGCACGTGCCCGGGCCGGAGACCGGTCTGTGCCCGGGGCTGTGCCCAGGGCTAGGGCTGGGGCCGCGGCTGCCTCCGCCCCTCCGGGCCCGCGCGCCCGGGGGCATGCTCCGGGGGCGGCAAAGGAAGACCGCTTGTGCGGTACTGCACTGCGCCCTCGCGGGGGTCGCGGACACTCGTGCACACCGCGGGGGCTTCCAGGACGCACGCGAGCGTCTTGAGCGCGAACTAGACGCGGGGCGCCGTCGGGCACATGGCGCCGGCCGAGGGTGCGGCGGGACTGGGGCCGCGCCGCTTAGGCACCGGTTAGGTCCTAACTGGCGTCGGCGGCCTCTCTCTCTGCATCCCCGTCACTCTCGGGCCGGGCCGGGCGGTGCGCTGTGGAGGACTTTGGCTTCGGCACCAAGAATAGCTCCTCCGCTCTGCCGCACCGGCAGCCCCGCCCCGCCCCGCCCCGCCTCGCCCCGCCCCGCCTCGCCCACCGCGCCAGCGCCAGCCTCACAGCCGTGGCGCCGCCGCCGGGCTGGGCCGGCAACCAGCTCGTCCCTCCTCACACCGACGCAGCCGTCTCCACTATGGTCTCCACCACACGCGTGCAAAAAAGTTTTGCGGTCCCAAAATGAGGAGTCCGTATCCTCTTATTGGAGAGTAATGTAAGCTTGAAAGATTGCGCGACACCCACCGCACCAAAGCTTGCAACGATTTTATTACTGTTCGCTACGTACGATGAGTCACAGTAGTAGTGAAGCCTGCATCATTGTAAGCTGGGGAGAATTTTTAATGAACTGTGATAAAAATCCAAGGGTTCAGCACTTCCACAATCCTCGTACACCCCTCTAGATGATTATTGATAATCCCATTATGATAATCATTTAAATTTTCCAAATATTGACAAATATTTGAAAAATATGGAGAAATAGTGTCAAATTTGACAAAAAATGCGTGATGACTGGCCAGTAATCAGTAAATATGTTAAAGATAGACTCAAATATTCATTGATAATCACCATAATCGAGACTGATTATAATCCTCGAACGCGATTTTTCAAAGGGGCCGACCCTTGTAAAAATCGTTGCAATAATCTTCGGCGATGCGACTCTCAGATTTTTTCAGGCAAGATGTACTTTTTGGGGGCGTTTTAGGCCTGAACATCATATCTCAAACTAAAAACCTTTTTTTTAATTTTCATTATTTTTTTAGGTCATTTTAAGTCACTAAAAGTGCGCCGTGACAAAGTAGTCCACTGGGCGCACGGAATTTTTGTAAGTTTCAGCTGTGCCACCACCTCCCCAGTAAGAGACGAGCAGGTCAAAAATGAGTTGGGCTTGCGTTCTCTCCACCTCATGTAGTTATCACGCTGGCCGCCGCACGCGCATGACTCGCGGCCGTCGCTCCGCACCGCCGCTGCTCATATCCGCGGAGAGCCTCGCGGTACCGCGTACCGCGCCGCGTTGCCACATCGTGCGTCACCGCCCCGCCCCGCTCCGCCCCGCCCCGCCCCGCCCCGCCGCAGAGATGCCCTCCACCCACCCACCCCCGTGCACCTCGTGCACTTCCATCGCGTCCTTTTAAACTCTCGATCGGTTTGCGCTCGCTTCAACTCAACCCGCCCCTCCCCCTCCTCCATCCCCGGCACACGTTTAAAAGACAGTCCTTCCTGTCCGCCCGCCCGTCCGCCGGAAGTGGCGATAGAGAGGGCAACGTAGGCCCATAGCCGCACAGGCTGGCCCGACACCTGTAAGGCATTGACCCGCAGCTCCGGGGCGAGGAGCGGTGCACAGCGGGGCGCGCGGGGCGCACACTGCCACACCTGCACCCGCTCCACGAGTGCAGGATGAAGATGCGCCCCAGAACTACACAACGCCGCACACACTTGCGTAAGGCGCTGGGGATGGCGATGGGCCGTTGCGTCTGCTTAGCCTAGACCTGCCGCAAGTGGATCGAGTCTGAATCGCTCCAAAGGGTCGCTGAAGTAGATATATAGTGGGTTGATCGAGATGAGTCGATCCAGGCGCGGTTTAAGGGGGGGGGGGGGCGATCGCCCCCCCCCCTCCTTCGGTCACTAGATAGCCGTCTGGAAAGTAGGCAAATAGCGCGACAAAACCCCTGTATGTTGGCAACCTGGTGTGCGCCCCTTTCCAGTTGGACCTTAATCCGCGCCTGAGTCGATCGAGTGCGATCCAGTGGGTCGGAACGGACGGGAACCCGGAAGCTTTCTGGGTCCTCCTCCGCCCAACGAAAGGACTGTGACGGTTGACAGTGTCGTGGCGGGGTTGAGGCGGTCCGGCCCCGGCCCTTTTCTACAGATCAGACGGGACGCAACCTTCTTGCACTGCACGTAATTTCCGCCCACTCCTCTCGCCGGGCCGGGCCGGGCCGGAGCAGGGCGAGAGTGATTGCAATCTCAGTCCAGGTAACGGTGGGCGCAGCGTCGCAGCGCCGCCCTTCCCTGTCGTGTCGCGCCCCGGCCCGGGCCCAGGGCTGAGCTGTCTGGAGCCTCAGGCACGAAGGCGTCCGCCAGCGTGCGAGGGAACAAGGTGGTGGGAATGTCTGCAGGGAGACGCGTGGAGGACTGCCGGCCCGGCCCGTCAAGTGCAAGGTCAGAGGTGCGAGAGCGACTCTAGGAACCAGTCGTCAGGTGCAATGTTTGGTATGTGGTCACCATGCGGCGGCAGTCACTGCAGTGTGAGAGGGTTTGCCTGCTCGCGCGGGGCGCAACGAGCCAACCGCGCACGACCCGCCCGCACCCCTCCGTACCATGGTATCCAATTTCTAAGCCAAATCACGGACTTGGAGAGATCTGTTGAGGATGAAGTGCGGTAGTATGGACTGTACGACTACGTGAAAATGGAGCTGGTTAGAAACCGTCCCGGCCACGGCTTGAGTCACCTCACCTCCCTCCAGTAAGCCCATAACGGCGGGTCGGGCCGGGCGCGGCGGCGCGGCCCGGTGGTACATTCCACATATCGCGAATGCCCCGCCGCGCCCGGCCAAGCACGACCCGACACCCAGCGACACAGAGAGAGAAGGATTGGGGGGGGGGGGGTCGAGGGGGGAGATGTGGCGAAGGGCAGGGGAGGCGGGATGGGGTGGGGTGGGGTGGGGCGGGGCGGGGCTGAGTGGGACGGCACGGCCGCGTCCGGTGCGCCCGCGACCGATGTCCAACAGCGTTTCGCCCGCGGAGGAAACAACTCTGAATTTTTTTTAACACCTCGTAATTCTGAAAAAATCTGAAAAATTCAGGAAAAATCACAAAAATTTACAAAAGTCCAAAAAATCTCTAGCAAAATTCACTAAAATTTACAAAACAATCACTAAAAACTCACAAAATTTGTTCACAAAAAATCAGAGTTGTTTCCCCCTCGGTTCCGCCAGAAGCGCACTGCACGGTGACGAGCCAAGCCGTGTCCGGCCCAGTCCCAGCTGTGATTAACCCTCCGTCCCGGAACCAGTGCGCCACGGCCAGGCCAGGATACTCGCGGAAGTGCGCACTGGGGGACACGGAGGCAGTCTAGTTCAGCTCTCACCCCTTCGCCCCGCCCGCGCACCATGCGTCCGGCCCGGCCCGGCCACTTCAGGCTAATCGCTATTCATACTGGATACATTACACACCAGAGAGAGAGAGAGAGAGAGAGAGAGAGAGAGAGAGAGAGAGAGAGAGAGAGAGAGAGGGGGGGTTCAGGTAGACTGGGCGGCGGGACGCCGACCCCGAGCCCGAGCGGGCCAGACTGGGCCGGGGGCGTGGCACCGTGTGGGTGGAGGAGCGAGAATGAGGAGGGGGGATTCCGGAGCGATGTAATCAGCTGATCGTGCTCCGCCAGTCCTTTTAAAAAGGCCCCTTTACACTTGGTCCCTTTATTTAAAGCCCGGCGCGACAGTGAGTCATTTGCATGTTTACAGCCCTTTCCGCTGCCTCATCGAGGACTTTGACACTCGCTTCGCCCGCGCACCTCGAAACGCTCCCCGGGGCCCGCACTGCCACGACGTCAAGCTGTCTTTTATCACACGGGCGCGAAGTCTCCTCAGGCGGGGCGGGGCGGGGTTGTGCAGGACGTGTGCCGTCATCGCCGCGAAGGGAGAACTCCACCCTGTCTCGCAGATAAGAAAGTCTTCCCATGTTTGCGGCTAAAGGGAAGGAAAACATTCCGCACTGATAGGTTTTTAGTCGGAAGAAGCCACGTCAGCGCAGCTCGCTTCGGTTCGCCTCCGACGAAACCTCCCTCCCTCCAACTCACAACGCCCGCGTGTTTATTTTCTGCCCACTTGCAGCGCACACGGCTCTCGCGAGAGCAAGTGCGGCAGGTGATAAGGTGTTATTGCCGGTCACGTGGTGCGCTGCCCCCTCAGCCCGGGCGGGGCGCCGGGGCGGCCTGCTGCAGGTGCCCGGCGGCCCTGCCCGGCGGGGCGGGACATTTCATTTCCATGTGCTATAGCGCCCCACGGAGGGCACGGGTTCCGCGGCGCTGCGAGACGTGGGGCCCCGGCCGGGTCCTCTGCGTGGCGAGGACGTGCGCTCCCAATTCTCTTGGCGGTGCCATTACAAAGTGAAATGAGTCCCGAGTGCAGCTGTCTCTCTGCTCGGCGACCTCGCCTCCCTGCGCCCCGCCCCGCGCCACCACAGCGCGCCTCGTGGCGTTCCTGCGTGTTAGGCCCGCCCCTGGCGCCGCCCCGCCTGCCTCACCCCACCCCGCCTCCGCCCGTCGAGTCAATGACACGTGTGCAGGGCGATTCGATGACAAAGCTGTGCTTGCTTGCGGCAGCCTGGCCGTCGAGGGGCGGGGCGGGGCGCACACCGTTCGACTGGGTCTTAGTCAGGGAGCCTTTGAGTTCGCGGCAATGACGACGTCGTGCGTGTCGAGGCGGAGCGGGGGGGGGGGGGGGGGGGGGGGGGGAGTACGGCGGACCGTTGATAAGGCCCCGGGACGGCGGCGCGGCCCGCACCACCAGCAGGCCTGGCCTGGGGCTGGGCATGCGTGTTAAAGAGCAGAGCGAGCCGATCGGAAGGTTTTTAAAACTCTTATCAACCTTGCCCTCGATCCCGCTCCGCCGTCTGCCACTGATACTGAGCACTGAGCGCTACTGCTCAGCGGCGCCAGCCCGCGCCAGCCGCGCCAGCCCCACCCTCCCTATCTCCCCGGGCTGTGCTCTCCAAACGCGAGAAAACCTTGCGTTCCCTTTTCCGCGGCCAAAGTATAGAACTACAACTCTATTTGTAGCATCCAATCACGCGTGGTCCTACGCGGTGATGAGCCCTTTCAGAGCCAGCACAAATCAAAAGACGACGAGAAATAGCTTTATTGTTTTAGTCGAAGTTGCAACGGAAACTTTGTCAAGTACGCGCGGAGCTCTGGCGTCTCATGCGGACGGACGTGGCGCAGCCGAGGGGTCCTTCACTGTAAATTCAAGCGAGCACTGATTTTTCTAATTTTTTGTAATTTTCCTTGATTTTCACTGATCTTATGTAACAGATTTTTTCTGATTTTTCTGATTTTTCTGATTTGTTTTACTGATTTTGTTTTAGGGTGTACACTGATTATTTTTTGGATGTTTTTTTTATTTTTATTTTAGTAAAGGACCCCTTATGGCGCGTAGCCGCAGCGAGGAACGCCTCGTCTCAGCGCAGCCGCAGCCGTGAGGGAAGGACGCGACCAGCGGCTGCGCCTGTGGAACAGGCGATAGGCTTCACGCGCGCGGGGCGGAGTTGCTGGCTGCATAAGCGTGCGGCGCACGGGGCGGGGCGGGGGGAGGGGGGGGCGGGGCGGCCGCTGAGCTGAGCCGCTGCAGGGCAGGAGGGCTGGGCGGTGTAACTTAACACCAAAACTGGACTCCAGCAATGAAGCTGGATTAAAGAATTTCGTTAGAGAACTTCGAGGGATTTTAATGAACCTCACGCACCAAAGAAAAAAGAAAAAATGCTGAAACTAGATGTGAAAAATTAGAACTACGGCTTAAAACTTTAAACAGCGGAAAAATAAATAGCAGCTTAGCTGGAAGCACCGTAGCTTAAAAATTAGCTCCGCTTATACAGCTAAAAAGTTAAGACACCTGCCTTTTTTTCCCCTCCGACGCGAATTATTTTTTTGCGTGTTTTATGACTCTCGGTAAACCTTAGACGAACTTCTACGACGAAAATAATTTAATGTTCATGAACTTAGGTGAGAAATGTTTGCTTCCCGAAGTTCGGCTAAGGCCTCACTCTCAGGGCGAACGGGGTTGCGAGCCATGCGAACAGATCGGCGAGCGAACGCGGACCGACGCATGAACGTGCGAACGGGTGAATGTGTTAAGGTCTTCTGATTGTGTAAAAATAAAAGTGTACTGCAAAGACATGAGCTCTCATGGTAAAGATGATGAATAAAAGTCCGTTCGCTCGCGCCCCTCGCGCCTCTCTTCTCTCTCGCGCTCGCTCGCTCGCACGTCCGGTTCGTTTGGTTGGCAGTTTTGGCAGAAAGTGGAAAGTGGGTCGGCAGACGCTCAAACAGAGGCGCCCGTTCACTTCCGCAGAAAGAACCAGTAGAGGGCATACACTCTCACGTGCAAATCCGAAACAAATAATACGACACCGCCCCTCGAATACACGTGTGTTTGCGTCGTGTGGTCGTGTGCGTGAGCCGTGAGCCGCACTCCTTACTCCCCTCCCCCCCTCCCCTGCTCGCGTGTCTCCCACGGCCACCGCCGCAGAGCGGAGCGCTAGTGCTGCGGCAGCCGCGGTGGTGGGGGTAGAGGGGGGCGAGGATTTCAAAACCACGACAGAGACGCGGTGGCGTTGGCAGCGAACCTATCAGCCATAATAGTGAGCTGGACTCTGGAGACTTCAGTTTGTGAACATCTGTGCCTTCAGCTATATATTTCAGTGTACGTGTCGAAATTTCGTTAATTTTATGGTGTATGAACGCGCCGACTTTCGAAATTTGCGTGGGAAATCCCAGGCGAGTTGCGTTTTGTTTGTGAGAAGTCTGTGTCCCTGTGAGAAATATCTAACGGTTCTGCGTTACCTACTTTCAAACCAAGTCTCCATTCCTCCTCAGTTCCGAAGTCTAGTCAGAGGAAGAGTTTAGTTCTGTCGGATGGTGCTCTTTGTGATCGTTTCACGTTTGTCTCATGTTTGACTGTTCCCGTTAAAATTATTTTGTTTTGGTTATGTAAGGCAGAGCTCGACTTGCAAATTGGCTAATTTCTTCTTTGAGAACGATCCTAATCTATTTCATGCTGTTACAATTAAATGCTCTTCTCCCAAGCTCACGAAGTTAATCATTTTAAAACTAACTGTGGCTCTAAATTCTATCTTTTGTGAAAGGACATTTTTTGGTTAGCCATTGTTTTGTCAAAGCTGTTTTGTTAACATTTTCTGTTAGTTTCTTCCTTTAAAAATTGATTTCATGTATGTTGTTGTTTTTCAATTATAGTTTTTACTAAGTCCACTTTTTAAGTTGGTTTTAATGGTTTTCTATTGTATTTTATTTATTATCACATTTGCCTTTTGCAGTCAGACCGTGATTGTCTCGCTAGTTAAATTCATACCTTTCCGTATTTCTACTTAAAATTGGCTGCGTGACTCATAAATTAAAATGATAAATCAAGACTATGAGCGTAGACTCTTGCAGCAAACTGAAAAGGCTTGTTGGAGTCCTTCAATGTCTCCAGTAAAAACACCAACTAAAGACAGCTGTAGCTATATGGACAGAGTAAGTGTTAATCCTTTTAGTTATTTTGTTAATTAAGCCTTCTTTAACCTCAGTATTTTGTTCTCATCCATGCAATTATTTTGTCTTTTTGTAGATTGGGACTCCACCACCATTTTCGCCACCCCCATTCTCCTCTCCACAGTTTGGCTCTCCTTCACGTGGCCCAACAAACGGTGACAGATTCATCCCTGCTCGTGCAGGCAATAATTGGCAAACTCAGTTTGCCATGATAGCCGTAAGTTTCTCTTTATCGTATGGTTCTCTGATGTCAACTATTTGTGTCATCCATCAAGCTTATTTTTACAAAACTTTTCAATGTTTTCTAGGATAATTCACCAGGGAAAAAATTACGTGAGAATAGTGATGCATCAAGAGAAAATCGTGAATGTAGAGACAGTGCTGCCTATGTATGTTTGTTAAAAAATGAACTGCTGCAAGCAGGAATTGAGGATATGAAGACCGATGATCGTAGAGCTCTTGCTCCTCTACATAGTGGAAACCTGTTTCAATACTCAACTCCTACCAAGCGCCACAATATTACGTCTCCGTATTCCATTTCACCAGTCAGTGCACGAAGTCAGAAATTACTTAGGTCACCTCGCAAAGCAACACGCAAAATATCAAGAATACCATTCAAGGTGATGAATTTGTGCCTAAAAATGTTTCTTCTATTTCTTTTATTCAAAGTGAATTATCATTAAAGTTTAGTTTTGTTTGGCCTCAGGTTTTAGATGCACCAGAGCTTGGAGATGATTTTTATTTGAATCTTGTTGACTGGTCTGGTCTCAACATTCTAAGTGTCGGTTTAGGTACTTGTGTGTATTTATGGAGTGCTTGCACAAGTCAGGTTACACGTCTTTGTGACCTGTCAGGAGACACAAACTCTGTCACATCTGTTGCCTGGAATGAAAGGGTAAGTTATTGTTGAATGGCAAGTTTCTTTGGCTGTTTCCCATGTTCCTTTTTTTTTTTTTTTTTTTTTTTTTTTTTTTAACTTTTCCATTTGTATTTATATCCATTCTTCTTTCTTCTCAGGGAAACCTTGTAGCAGTTGGGACTCACCTAGGGTATATTCAAATCTGGGATACTGCTGTGAGCAAAATGGTCAACAAACTGCAAGGTCATTCTTCCCGTGTTGGAGCTCTGGCTTGGAATGGAGATACTCTTGTGTCAGGTAGCAGAGATCGCCTCATAATGCAGAAAGATGTCAGAACACCCTCTATTCTTCCTGAAAGAAGGCTTGTTGGTCATCGCCAAGAGGTATGAGAGTAGATGTGTAATGTTGGTACCAGACTCTACTATTTCCCAACAGCCTGTTAAAATTAAGTCTCTTAACTTTTTTTTCTCTTTTTTTATTTCCACAAAGGTATGTGGATTGAAGTGGTCTCCAGACAACCAGTATTTAGCTTCAGGTGGAAATGACAATCGTCTGTATGTGTGGAACCTTCACTCACTTTCACCCGTCCAAACTTACACTGAACACGTGGCTGCTGTGAAAGGTAGGCATCATCTTATAGTCAAATGTGTGATCTTCCTAAACATGTACTTCCCATGTAAACCACGTCCATTCCAACCATTTTTCTATTTAAATTATGTCGTGTAAATTTAAAATCCTGAGCCAACTTTCGGTCTGAATTGACCCTCCTTAAGTGTTTTCTTCATGGACTGTTGGAATTATGTGCAAGCTGGACGCATTGGTTTAAAGGGAATGTAGTGTATTGCTGTTGAATTATCATTTCTTAGACTTTAATTACATTATTATTATTTCACAGCCATTGCTTGGTCTCCTCACCATCATGGCCTGTTGGCCAGTGGTGGAGGAACAGCTGACAGGTGCATTCGCTTTTGGAATACATTGACTGGTCAGCCTATGCAAAGTGTGGATACAAACAGCCAAGTTTGCAATTTAGCCTGGAGTAAACATTCCTCTGAACTAGTGAGTGAAGTTTTATCCTTACAAAAAATAATAAATGAGTAAAGGTGAGTAATGACCTTTAAAATGACAATGCATTAATATATGCCCCTTTTCATTTCAGGTAAGCACCCATGGCTACTCGCAAAATCAAATTCTTGTATGGAAGTATCCCAGTCTTTCGCAAGTTGCCAAACTCACTGGTCATTCCACAAGAGTTCTATACCTTGCTATGTCTCCTGATGGAGAAGCCATTGTCACTGGAGCTGGTGATGAAACACTCCGGTTTTGGAATGTCTTTAGCAAGACTAGATCTCAAAAGGTACACCACTCAGTTAAATTAAATTCCTCTGCCAAACTGTCATGTCCAACCTTCTTACACTTCTTTTACCATTTCAGGAAAACAAATCTGTTTTGAACTTATTTTCAAGCATTCGATGATTTCAAAAGCTCAATAGCCATATGTGAAAGAGCAGTTCAAGGCAGATGGAAAAGGACCAAATAATTTAAATTTTGCTGGGAAGAAAGTGATATCTATTTCTTCATGGTGCGTGTTCTAAGATTGTTCAGAATTTATTGTTGAATGTATTTAATGCATTCAGTTCCAAACTTATTTATGTGTGTGTACAGCCTAGTGATGGAAATTGTGCAATCTTCTATTGAAGGCAATGCTTTGGCAATTGGACCTATAAACTTTAGTTGAACAGTTTTGAGACATTGTCATCCAACCCAAGCCTTTTGAATTTATTCATACCCAATTTTCTTTTCACCCTAGATTCCACTGTACTTTGAAAAGTTACTTAAATTGTCATTTTATCTTTTTCTTTCACTCTCAAATCATTAAATGTGCATGTTGATCATTTGGATTCTTTATCCTTAATGTTTCCTATAGATCTATTATTGCATATCCTGTCCAGAAATTAATCATGCTTCTCTTATCTCATATTACTTTTAAATGATGCACTGTTTTGCATTGACTTCTTTGTTTCTAGTTCATAACCTACTGACATGAGGTAATCATGGACATTTTTTTGGCTATCCAATGAAGGTTGATCTTACTTTGTCTATTCTGGTCATGTGTTAGCAGCTGTTTTCCATTGCCATTTGTATTACCTACAATAGTTTCCTTTTTTGTGATTTTACTCTTAAGTTTTAATAAGTAGAAATGCATTTATTATCATTAGCATTTCATTTATTTAATTTCCTTTTTAAAATACCTTGTTAGTTTCTAAGTTAGAAGTTGACGCATAATTCAAAGTGGTTTACAATAATCAGTACGCCCGTAAGAGAAATCAAGATATACCATATACTACATGTAATTGTATAGTTTCTTTTTCTTTGTTTTAAGACATTGTTATTTGTCTTTATTGTTTGTTTTTTCTCCACTCTTTCAATTGAATTTTTATTGAAGTTTTCTTTTTTTGTCAAATATATGCTTGTTAAGGTTTGGCCATCTCCTGTACTTTGCAATATCCATTTTTCTCCATGTGGATATGTAAGTTACAAGAGAATGTTCAGTGAAACTGTGCACGATTTGGTATTTAAAAAGGTTTTATGCTGTCCGCCTGTTCATCTTGAGCAAAGGTCTGTGGACACATGCTAGTCATAACATTAGGTTTTCCTTTTTATTTATCTTATGTGTTGATGCCTCCTCTATGTGCTTTGCTTTGTACCTAGATGATGCATGAACTATCAACTTAAATACTTGAATAAATCATGCACAGTTGCCTTAACACTAAGAATGTGTTTATACTGATTGTTGATGCAAATAAAGGATAATATGTACGAAGAAAGGTTTGTCTTGATAAGTACCTTCTCCGTATTCCAAATAATTCTCATATTAAGGTAACTACTGTAACTGAAACTCTTGTATTTCAGATATAAATAAATTAATACCATATTGCACATTAAGAGAAAGGTATTCCATTCTCTTCTGAAAACATTATTTGCAAGGATACATATATTTTTGGTAACAACTAAATCAATTTTTGTGTTTAAGGATGATTGACATCATATGCACTGTTGAGTCATAGGTCATGAGACATAGTAGTGTGCTACAGGGTGTGGAAAGAACCTTCAGTCACAAAACAATAATTTAGCATGAAAAACTTAACAAATTTAACAAGAAAATATACAAATTTAGTCCCTCTGCTTTTTAGTAAGAAAAGAGAGAGAGAGAGATTTTTAAATAATAAGTACAAATTAGACTTGATGCTGCTTGTCACAGATTTATGAAGTATGAGTATCTTTTGCAGTAAAAAAAATATAAATAAATAAATGTTAAACTAAAGAATACAAATTTGTCTAATGAATGATATATCAAATCACCAGGATGGACATAATTTCACAAATTAGTTCGTTCTCATCTCACTGCTATTTCACGAATTATAAGGACTAAGAATAGGAATATTACTGTAATAATCGCAATTGTGGACTCTTGTCACATGCAATGCCTTGCTCACTAAATACTGGCTTTGGGAGTAATATGTTAATCCTGAGGTCTCATAATGGCATATCATGAAAATGTAATGCCATGAGGTTAACACAGATAAGTATACAGACCAAACAGATTTGGACTAGTTTTTTTTTCTTTTCTTGTGTGTGTCTCAATCATGGAAATAACAAAGCAGGCTGGGATAACTGTCACAACACTCATGACATTAAAGGGAAGTAAAAATGACTTAGAATTCGACTGTCGAGGAGACGTCGTTGCGGTGCGTAAACTTTGAGTCACCTAAAGCTATGCCAACCATTATTAATAGCAGCTTTCCTCTGTGTGTTGCTCACTAAGTATTACTAAAACATATATGGTTCCAGCTTCAGCAGTCTGGCTGAGCCGGGCCGGGCCGGGACAGGTCCTGGGGCTAGGCCATTCGTTGCGCCTTCTCATCATGTCTCCACCTTGGACTTCCCTCGGTGTGACGGTCTGCGCTCTGCGCCGCACCGTCCGTCCGAACTGCTCCTTGGGTGCACAGCACAAGCACAGCTGGACATGGCCGTTCAGGTAAATGGTTGAGTTTGCCTCACTCGCTGCCCCAAACAAACAAGCTTGCCGGCGATGAAAGCGCGCACACACTCACATACACACACATTCACATACACGCACTCACACTCGCAGTCTCACTCGGGAGCTCTTCAAGCTTTGGGCGTGCGGTACACTCCGGCGAACAGCACCGTCTTCTGGCCCTTGTCGTAGAGCATGTAGACGAACGGGTGGTTGCAGATGAACTGGATGGGCGTGAGCGGCCGGGACGACCGGAAGGCGAACAGCGCGGTGGCGCCGGCGGCCTTGGTGCCCTGCTCGTCCACCTCGATCTTGGCCTTGTGCATGATGCGGTCGAAGGTGATGCCCGGCTGCCCCGTGAGGCTCGTCAGGTTGGCCGACGCCTTGAAGAGGTCGCCCACGCCGAGGGCCTCCAGTGTCTGCAACGCGAGGCGATGAAAGGGTAAGTCAAGCGGCAAACATATCACTGTTTTAAAACTTTGAAAGAATTTTTTTGCCTGCTCGCGGACATGGGCGTGTCCCGCAGCCCCAGCAGCAGGACGGGATGTACTTACCCCGACGAGGTCCGCAGACTGCTCCACTTTGAAGGTGGGGATGGCGACCTCCACCTGCCTGGCCATGAGCTGGTCGTCCACGAGGTCGAGCAGGGCCTCCGGGGTGAGCGCGCGGATGACGCCGTCCACGCCGCCCGAAACGCCGCCCGTGCCCTCGACGCCCATGCCCTTGACGAAGGGCGGCAGCAGGATGTACATGGACACGTCGTGGCCCTTGTAGGGCAGCTCCAGCACGTGCGCGCCCAGCGGCTCCGACACCTCTGCAGGGGCACATGGGGAAGGGTCAGTGGGAGTAGGGCTGCGCCTTGGCTGCACTGGACAGGCGTCGAGCTTCTTCTCCTCCCTCCAATATTCCGCGCCTCCCTCCTCCGCCCCACCCCCTCATCCTAAAAAATCTTTGCTCCACTTTTCCCGGGGCGTATTCAGTCGTAGGACTGCCGCAGCCGCAGCATTGTCGAGCAGCTCCTGATCAGCAGGTGCCGCCGGGCCCCGCCGCGCCGCCTCACCCGACAGGTCAGCCCCGCCCCGCCCGGCCCGCGGAGCCGGCACCATGCGGGTACTTTCTCCACCCCTTTCTACCCAAACCTCACACCTCCTCGCCCCGCCCCGCCCCGCACCTCGACGATCCAAAAGCGACTGCCACTTACTGTAGTTGAAGCTGCCTTTCTGCTTCATCATGTTGACGGAGCCCCGCTCAGAGGACGAGATGTGGAACACGGCGTTGTGGGTTTGCTCGGCCGGGAACTGCGACTGCCAGAGCCCCTTGAAGTAGGCGGCGTTGGCCAGGATCAGCTTGGTCTGCTCGTGGACGCCGTCCTCCGGGATCAGGTCGTGGATGTGGCCCTTGGTGACGGCCTCCACCCACTGGTTGATCTCCTGCCGAGCCGCGGCCGGGTTGTGGGCAAAGTCCATCCTCTGCAGCTCCGTGTCCTGAAGGCAGCGTAGCAGGGCACAGGGTCAGGGACACGCTGTTTACTTTAAAGCATCCCCCGCTAACAGGCGCTCAAGGAGACCTTTGTTCCTACTTGGAAAATCCCAGAATTCAGGGGGCTGCTCACTTGTAGGTGAGTGAATTTTTAGCAGATGGTGCGAATGCTATTACAGTGTACCTTTTAATATAGAAATGGCTCAGCTACAATCGAGTGACTTTCGTTACTCTTAGATTTACCTCTAGTGCACGAGCTAGACCAACGAGACGGTGAACGGCCTCACCTGGAGGATGCCGGCGAGGCACTCGCGCACGGGCTGCGCCTTGTCGAGGAAGAGCCGGTTGGCCGAGCGCAGCTCGTAGCTGGACGAGTTGGCTGCACGCGCCTCCATCATCTTGCCGTCGAACTTGTAGGCGTGCAGGACGGCCAGCTTGGAGAGGTCCTCGGGCAGCTGGAGCACGCTCTTGACGGCGCGCTCAGTGTGGCCGGCCGCCGTGAAGTAGGCCAGCAGCAGCGCCTGGTAGATGGAGTGCGGTGACACGAAGAGGTTGCCCTCGCTGGTGGCGGCCAGGTGGCGCAGCAGGCTGACGGAGAAGGCGCGCTGGCCGTCGCTCAGCGCCTGCAGCGCCACCCGGGGCGAGGCCTGCATCTGCTGGGCCTCGTCCACGCACAGCGGCCGCGGGGGCGTGAAGGCCGAAGCCGCCTGCTGCGGCTGCTGCTGCTGGGGGGCGGCCAGCGCCGCGCACGCCAGGCAAGCCGTCAGCGCCAGGGAGAGCGCCATGCCTCCTGTGGACAGGCAGGTAGGTACAGGGATTATATGGCGAGCGGGAAACAACTCTTAATTTTGGTGTACACATTTTCTGAATTCTCGTGAATTTTCGTGAAGTTTTATAGATTTTTAGTGAAGTTTTACTTGAATTTTTCCTAATAAATATTTGTAAATTCTTCTGAATTTTCCTGAATTTTCGTGAAGCTTTCTGAATTACGAGGTGTACAAAATTTTCAGATTTGTTTCCCCCCGGATTATAGCTTCTGCTCCGGTCTTGTGTGTGCTCTGCACTAGGAATCCATCTGTACAAATAACTTTTAGATGAGTTATTGCTTTCGCTCATTTGTAGGTGTGTTATATAGATTATTCTTATTCTTGCGATCCAGAACGTATTCCGTGTCGACCAGTAATGTAAGAAGAGTTTGTGAATTATTCTTCTAGTCGCACACCTTCAAACACGTCGCCATTCTATCTATTATTTTCAAAACCGCGACAGTTGAAATCGAGCAGTCATCGGACCGCAGAAGAGCCTCTCTGCTGCTGGCTAACTGCTCGTCTGCTCGTGGCCGCAGGGTAATTCCGAACAGCGTTGAGGTGTGTGCTCTCTCTTGCTCCTTTTGGCAGTGCGCCGTGAGTTCGACAAGGACAGCGAGACGAAACCACTGTGCGGAATCGCCCTACTGGTGGTCCAGCAACTGGGCAGTAATGTCGTCTCGTCTCACTCACTCGGTCAGAAACGCAAGCTCCGTCTCTGTCGCCTCTTCACAGCCATTCGGCGTGCTCGACGGCTGGACCAGCAGCCACCAGCAGTCGCAGCACAGAATAAAGCCCGAGCTCCACCCACAATATGAGCTTAGCGGAGAAAGGTATGCCTCCTAACTCTATTTTCAAAGTGCGGGAAATCAGAGATGGGCATGGTCTTTTTCCTTCTCTTTTTAAGCTCAAAGTCCGTTGGGTGGAGATTGTTAGAAAGGGAATGTTCGGTCAGTGTGCCCTCATTATCCGGACGGCTGAAGGCTGAAAGGGGTTTGGTTTGTGTCAATCGTACTGCTGAGATGTCGGCACGCGAAGTTGGGGTTGGGAGCAGTCAAGGGGCCGGGGTCGGGGGAGGGAGGGAAGGGGGAGGGGGGGGGGTGCTCCGTTGGGGCGTGGGCGTCATTGAGGAACTGGGCGGGGGCGAGCCGAGGGCAGCCCGGAGGCGTGAGGGCCTTCTAACGAGGGTCTCCAGGGGGAGCTAGGGGAGGGCAGCGTGGGCGCGCTGTATGGGGTTGGGCCGGGTGGGGCAGCGGAAGGCCCAAAGACATGAATGAACCGAGAGCGAATTTACGCCACGAGAGGAGGGTGGGGCGCTTTCCTTACGCGCTCGACTGGAGGGCAGTGAAAGGGAGAGGGCGCACGACTTACAGTATTTTCACGATTCTATCAATGAAATTTTGATTGACGGCCTCGTGTTTCCGAAATATAATGCTCTACTTTCATTCAAGGGCGGACCCATGCCAGGAGGAATTTTGAACTGTGACAGCCTCCTCTCCCCTGCCTGCCATTTTGCTTTATTTTAACTCCTATCAAAATGTTTTTATTCATAATCCACCGCGGAGTTTTTCATGCGTCTCCGAGCCTTGAGGAACTCCTGCCAACTGAGGCGAGGTGACTCGACTTGCCCGCCGCACACTGCCCTTGAACCCCCCCCCCCCCTCCTTCCCCGCCCCGCTCTCCAACCCCAGGAGAGGAGAGGAGAAGAGAGGAGAGGCACTCATGTTAGTTGGTATTCTGCACACAGGCCCAGGCTCGGCTGAGCGAAAATTCGACGAGGTTGGCGGCTTTTTGTCCCGTTCGCGACGAGTCCAAGGCCCTGGCCGGCCCGGCAGTTATTGACACCTCGACCTCGAGCCCCAGCAGAGCAGCGCCCCGGCCCCGCCCACCCCAAGGAGAGCACGGTACTGAATGCTGGCAAGCCTCGCTGGCAGCGCTGAAGCTTCGTACCAAACCGCCGGCCTCCCAAGATTTTCGCCTCTGGCCCTCGGAAACGTGAGTACAGAGAGGCCTTTCGGTTGGACAGGCGGGGCTCACCGAGCAGCCTGCACTGCGGGATGTGCTATGGCCATTGGCTGCGAAGCCTGCGATACCTGTGCGCCATTCCTAATGCGTGTAACAAATACTTACGATCCCCTGCCCTCGCGGCGGCCTGGGCTGATCAAGAACCATCCGTAAAGTACGTCCGGTCGAGTACGCGGTGGAGAAACTGCAACGTTGAAGCTCGCGAGCGAGCTCGTGCGTTTTCACGTCGGGAGAGGTAGGCAACACATATTGCCAGTACCGCATGAGTGAACGGCGGGTTGCCTACCCTCAGCCCCGCAGGCGGTCAGCCTCCACCGGTCCCACGAGACAAAAGTTCCGATTTCTCCAGTCGCTGCGGAGCCTCATCTCAGGAATGTCATGCACTGCGAATATGAGCCGGTGATTGCCGCGACTTTGCGGGGCTCACAGTGGGTGCGCTCTCTTGTGGCCGGGTCCTGGTCCTGGGGCGCGGCTGCCTCGCCCGCAGGCGCCTGACCCCAATGCATCGCAAGAAGATCCCATCGCGCTCCCAGACGTGGCGCGCGGGGCGCGAGTCAATGAGCGCGAAAATAATTGTCACTGCAAATACGTATGGCAGAAGTCGAAAGAATAGGAGGGCGCTCAAGCGGCCTGAGGCTCGCTTGGGCCTCCTGGAGGCTCATAAAGTCCTGATGGACTTTAGGTGTGGCCACGCACTGTAGGGGGTGCGTCGTGGGCGGCAACTGTGCATGCAGAACATTATTGAGCCGAAATAAGTGACGCTGTTAGGAAAACTGACATGTTCGGCAAGTGCAAGCTCCCAGAGCGGCCGATAGGTGAGCAATGCCTCTGGCCCTCATTGCATCTTTGAGCTGCGGGCTATGGTCCTACCCCGCGTCTCGCAGGCGCCGAGATCTCGTGTTTCCTTGCACCCTCCAATGCGCGAACGCGACCTGGCGCCCCACCGACCGATCAACGTGGCAGCCCTTTAACCCATGGACCAGCAGCCGCGCTTTTTTGCCTCTGGAGGCAGGTGGGGCACAAGGAAATTTTGAAAATTTGTACATCTTTGTGCAGAGGAATTGTCAGCCAAGCTGACAAAGAAACGGGTGTACCCAGAGAGGTGGTCGCGCAGCCCAGCGAGGGCCGTGGGGAGGTGGGTATGTTGTGCTTTAGGCACGGATGCGGCGGGGCGGGGCGGGGCGGGGCGGGGCGGGGCGCTCGGCACCACGGACGCCACGGACCCGGCCAGGCCAGGCCCGGCACAGGCACAGGCACGGCCGTACCGTCATGGTACCGCGCCGCCGATACAGTCAAGCTCGGTACAGTACTGCTGCGCCGCGCCGCGCTCCGATCAGCCCGCAGCCGCTCCGCGCCGTGCTCGGCCCGCACGCCACCAGCCTCGGCGTGCCGGGCCGGGTGAGGCGAGCATGGCAGGCCGATAGGGCCGGGTGGGGCGGGGCGGGGCGGGGCGGGCACCGCATTGTCCTGATTTCGATAGCACTCGCAGTTCCGCAGTGGCGGCGGGGTGGTGCCGATGCCCCTGCGGCCTCCCCTCGCCGCGGCGCGCACCGGCTCCACAGTATTCTAGCAAGGTAGGCGGGGAGGTGGGGGGGGGGGGAGGGAGGGGGTGGCAGGGCGGGAGATCTCCCGCGTGCCAGCCGGAGTCGGAGTGAGTGACAAAGCAAGAAGCGCCGCCGCGGCGCAGCGCCGCGCCGCTCGCAGCAGAGCAGAGCGCAGGTGTGTGTGGGAAGCGAGGACGGTTTTCCCCGCAGCGCGGCCGAGCCTCGCCGCGGGCCGCGGGCCGCGGGCCGGGCCGGGCAGCGCGTTGGAGTCCGTGCGGCTCGCAGCGGAGCGGGGCGGGGCGGGGCGGGACGGAGAGTTGAGGCAGCAAAACACGACCGGACTGTCTGTGACGTCACGGACGGCGTGGCGCTCCTTACATTCAGGCCGCGGGCCGCAGGTGCTGTGCCGGGTGCCGACGACCCCCTGGCCCCCCACGACCCGTCGCGGCCCGTCTCGGACCACCCCCACCGCCGACCACGTCATGTGCGACTGAAGAGAGGCGGGTGTGTAGTCTGCATCCCCTCCTTTCAGTGAAAGTAACACTCCTTATTGCGGGCGTAAACGGGAAGCTTGCCCTCGCGGCTGTCGGCTCCTTCCAGTGGTCTTAGGACGTTCGGGGAGCGGGGTATGGGTTTGCCTCAGGTCAGTGTTACCTCGTCACGGGTAGACTTGCCAAACGGTGCTGTCCGGCTACCCGCTCCGTCCAGCCAGCCTCCAGCCTGGATGCATAAAAAATCCTGCGCGGAGTGAGTCGCGGCGGGCCGGGCTCTGTCGCTTCCCGCCCCTGAGTGGGTCCACATCCGTACTGGTCCGCCCGTTCAGTCAGACGCAGGACCTCTTTCCTCGATTCGGACGCGCCACCCTAGCGGGCGGCGGGCTCGCTCAGAGCAGGCAGCAGGCCCCACCGAAACACCTCACGCCGCCCAGCCGCGCTGAGCTGAGCCGCGGTGAAAGCGCGCCGAGTGGCCGCCGGCCGCGGCAGCGCCCCCCGCCCCCGCCGCCCGCGCCGCCTTTGTTTCCGGCTCCGGTTCGGCCGAAGCCAGAAATGCGGAAAATAATGAGAGCGGCGTGTGAGGAGGAGCGCCGGCGGCGTGGTCACGGGACATCTGTGTTCGCGCCGTCGCGCCCCGCCCCATGAGGTGAGGTCTACTCAAGAAAAACGAAAGCATTCAGCACTAGTGACTCGAGTGACTGTATCCATATCACTTTACCGGAGCTCTCCTACGTTCTCCACGCCATCCACTGGCATTTTATTGAACGAGAACAATTTTCTTGTCCCCGCGCGCGCGACCCATGCCGCTGGCTGGCACTCCGGTTTTCCCTAATTCCAATGGCCAGGCAAAAGTCAAACGCTGGACGCTCCGGGCTGCGCGACGTGCGGCGTGCGGCAGGGCGCCTGCGGGCTGGCCTCAGGCCTGCGGACACAGCCCGGCAGCCGCGCTGAGGAGGAAGGGGCACCCGATGTGTCTGCAGCAGGTGTCTTCCCGGAGGTGTCGCCAGCGCCATGGCGACACACGGGGTTTGGAGGCTCTTGCCACAAACACGGCGTGCTACTTGTGCACACGGGCATCCCTTGGCTTTCGCGTGCTTTCGCGCCCGCAGGGCAGCACCGTGCCGGTCTCGGCACCTGTTGCGGTGGTCGAGGCCATGCTTTCGCGGCGGCGGCCCCGAATGGCCCGTCCCGGGTCACAACGCACCTAGGGACGTCGTCGGCCGGGGTGTCCCCCAAGTGTCCCCGGCCCGGCGTCCGGGCACGCAACGAGCGGGGCGGCGGGGCGGGGCGGGGCTTTCCGTCCCGAGCCGAGCAGAACGAGCAAGGCTACGCAATGCGGACGCAATCAGGTGCGGAGTAGGAGGATTGCGGCGATTACCGACCGATCCTGGGTATTTCAGAAAAAAGGGAAAGGAAGAAAGCTGCTCAGGGCTCCGCCCCGCCCGGCCGCGTCCGATGCGCCTCTGCCCGTCCTTGGCCCAGTGCGCGCCGCCGCGCCGCCGCGCCGCCCGCCCCGCCCTACCGGGCTCCACACTGCCCGCCGCGCGCTGGGGAACCCCGCCCCGCGGCATCCCCCGACCTCACGACCCGGACCAAAAAAAAGATAAATAAATGAAAATGCCCAATGTTTGGGGACGGAATCCCCATCCCCACTCGATGTACCGGATCTGAACGGCGTAATGTCCCCATTGCCTGGGGCCGGCCGGCTCGGGCGGGGCGGGGCGGGGCGGGGGCCACCTGACCCTGGCTCGGCCGGGCTGAGCGTAGCGTGCCGTCACTTGTGCCCCCGCTGGCGCCCGGCCCGGCCCGCAACTCTCTGCCTCTGGTGATGTAACACCTGCTGCGGCCCGACCTGACCACCCCTCCCCCCCTCTCTTGGAACTCCAGCTTTCTCAGCGTCACACGGCCAGGCCAGCGGGTGCCTCACTGCACGCGGCACGCGCCGGGCGCCGGGGCCTGGGCCGGGGCCGGGCGGCCAACGACTCCATGGCGCGGGGGCGGTGCGAGGTGCGCGGTGCGTGGGAAGCCGAACAGCCCTCTATAGCCCCCGATATACACGTATAGAAAGCCGGCTGCGGCCCGGCCCCGGCCTCGGTCCCCAGCGAAGCCGCGCCAGCACTATCTCCCTGACCTCCAGCCTGAACCAGCACCAGCACCAGCCCAGCGCAGCCCAGCGGCAGCTGCCTGCCAGATTACGAGAGGGTTACGTTACTCGTCTGGAGGGCTATTACGGAGCGGAGCGAGTGCGGCCGAGCCGAGAGCAGAGAGCAGAGCCTCCCGGTCGGGAGTCGGCCGGCCGGTGGGACGCGCGCGCCGCGCGGGCGGGAGTCGCTCCGGGTCGGGTTGGCTACGCCCCCGATCCGGTCCGCACGGGATTGCCGACCTCCCATAATCGTAGCCAGGGAGGCAGTGTTGTCAGGAAAAGTAGTCACTGAGTAGCCCACTCACTGCTGTGCAGTGAGGTGAAGTGGTCTGCGCCTGTGCCTGCGCTTGCCTCCTAGACAACGTGCAGGCGCTGCTGGTACCGAAGTGTTCTCCACCAGGCAGTCGCAGATGCAGTCCGCTACACACCACTGTGTTGGGGATACCCGTCACCCTGTCGCCTACTGTTCTGACAACTGACAACATCTCTGTCGCCTGCTGTTCTGGAGAATGCTGGTAGCTGTCTGAAGCTATCCCATCTCTGCCTGAAGTGACTTACGCCCCCGCTGCCCTGTCCAGTCACGGCCCGAAGCGACACCGGCCAGGGGCGTATTAAGGTCCGACCCACAGTGCCCTTCAGGTTGCCTGCATACAGGGGTTTTGTAGCACAATTGGCCTACCTTTCAGGCGGATGTCTAAAGGCCACAGGGGTGGCACCTATGGCGCTGCCCTATGTTAGGGAGGGCACGGCCCCATAAGGGCGACAAGGGCGAGCGATCTTCGGAATGACTCTGCTGGGGCGGCGGTTCTGTCCTGCACCCGGGGGGCCTCCGTGCTGCGCCTGCTGCTGCTGCTGCTGCTGCTGCTGCTGCTGCACATTCGCGCTCCCACGTGTCGTAACGCCAACGAGTACAGCAACGCGGAGAGGAGCAGCGCTGTTCAGCAGCAGACGCTGCGGGTGCCTGGAGAATCCCCGGGCCGGGCCGGGCCGGGTACCGGGGTACCACCGGGCAGCCATCATAATGGTTTCCCCGCCCCACCCGGCTACGCTACGCCCGGCCGGCCGGCCGGCAAGGTGAGCAACTCGACAACACGCGCGTCCATTCAATCCCCCCTTCTCTCTCTCTCCCTCACATACACAAACGCACACACACACCGTCGAGTTCTGTCTCGCGCGCTCTCTCCTGCAAACACACACTTACGTGCAAAATGTCCTCCTTAATTTTTTTTTCACTCCCACTGCACTGACACTACTTCCACCGCGACCGCCTGTCGGGTGCCCCGCCACACCACGCACACTTGGGACGGATGCAACAGGTGGCGCGGCCCGGTGGACTTCCCTGCTTACCTCGCGTTGGTGCCGCCATGCTGCCGCGCTTCTGTTGCTGTGCTGTCACTCTGGTCAGCTCTGCTCTGCGCACTTCGCTCACGTATCCTGGCGTGTCGGGGCGCAGCTCAGCTCCACACGCACTACCAGTCTGGTCTGGCGTACTGACTCGACTCAACTGAGCTGCGATTCAGCGGCGCGCCGAGCTTCACTTGCCGGGCGGGGCGGGGCGGGGCGCGGCGGGAGAGGAGGCTTTTCCCGGGCGGAGTGGAGGAGTGGTCAGAGCTGGGGAGGGGGAGGGTGGAGGGCACGGGCCGAAGCGGAGCCGAGCCGAGCGTGTCAGCCGAGCCTGCCGAGCTGGGCCGAGCCGAGCCGGGGCGGGGCCCAGCCGGGGCGTCGGGCTCGGGCGTCGGCGTCGCAGCCGAGGCGTCGCCGCTTCGCTGGGCGCGGCGCGCGGCGCGCGGCGCAGGGCGTCGGGGTTTCACCGGCGTGGCGAGGCGCCGCGTCTCCCTCGGCTCAGCCAGGTTTCCTCCTCATTTTTCCCTTCCTCCGCCCGTCATGACGGCTGGCGCTGCTGGCGCCCAGGCTGACGCGGCCGTGACGACCGGGCCGGGCCGGGCCGGGCGGGAGGCTGTGGACGTCGCGAGCCGCACTGCTCGGACTGCTCTGATTTTATCGTCTTTCACGCTTCATTGACTGATCGACTGATAATTCGTGGACGCGTCGCAAAGCTCTGTACACGGGCCGAGCGGGGGCGCGGCGGGGTGGGGCGGGGCAGAGGTGGGGCGGGGCGGGGCGGGGCGCCTCTGAGAAACAGTCGGTGGGGGTTTGTTGTGCGACAATCAGCGTTGAGCCGCGTCCCACGTCGAGCTGAGCTGGCCGAGTTGCCGAACTGCCCGCGGCCCGGGCCCGGGGCCCGGGCAAAAATTTATGTGGCAACAGCAGATTGTCGATTGGAAAATTTATGCCCGCGGTCTTCGATTAATAACAGCTTTAATAGTGGCAATTATTATTAAGCTATTTAGTGCCGTGCGTCACCAATACGCGGTAATCTCTTCTCTCTCTTCCTGTCACACACACACAACTTCCTGCAACAGCGATTCAAGCGAGGCGAGACGGTGACGCCGCGGAGGTTCAAAGTCAAGCAGCCGTTCCAAATAATATTGTTTTTCTGAGAGACGCGGCGCCCTGGCTGGCCGGGCCGCATGGAATGGCCTGCCGTTCGTGTTAGACACGAAGTGACGAAAAGCACACATCCCGCCCCGCCCCGCCCCGCCACGCCCCGCCTCTGGCGCACGAACCGCACAAACCATTCCTCGGCCGCGGCCTGGACTGGGAGATTTCTCTTTAAAACAAACCCCCACGGAAGTATTTGCGTCTCAAGATTCCCGGTTCTTGTGCTTTCGTGCTGCTCGAGCGCCTGGGTCTTATAGACTATTTGCGACGTTACGGCCCCCTGGATGTGGCCTATCCGCCCCTGCTCGGATGGGATGGGCGTCGCCGTCTGCTCGTGGTACAGAGGGCTGCAGGTGCGGCCCCTGCCACACCAAGGTTGTGGTCATGAAGGTTTGTCAAAGTTATCGCGCATTCATGTGGTTGATTCATGTGGCACCCAGTCCAGTCACTCAGTGACTCACAGCACTGGTAAAACTAAGGCGTAGCCTTGCGCCCGTTGTCAAGCGTACTGAGATTACTCTTGAAATCAGGCGTAACAGGTCTATCCGTTCCTATTCGTCCAATCTAAATGTATGGGAGAATTTCTTTCCTATACACTTCATTTCAAGCGTAACGTCTTCAAGCGTAACTGTATACTTCATTCAAGCGTAGAGTTACGCTCTCGTTTTACCAGTGAGAAGAGCCTACTGCAGTCTTCTGGGCGCACTGCCCCCACCCCCTCGCTGCCATGCACCAGCTGATAACGTTGTGGGTGGGTTGGGGAGGGATGGGATGGGCCGGGCGGGGCGGGGTGGATGCCTGGGCATGGGCCCGAGCATGTCATGCGAGGTGTGGAATGAAAACATTCAGGGGCTTTGTCTAGCGGTCGCATATGCCCAGAGACGGTCGCCAGGGTCGTGGTCACCTCACCTGGCACGTTGACGGTCGGAACAGCAGACCTAGACAGACTTACGACACACACATACTTCACCCTAATGCATTTTGTTTGTGGATAAACATGCAGAATCATATACAGCCACAATTCACAATTTTAATGCAAAATTATGTACGTGTCGTGCACAACTATGCATACTCTTATGGTTGTTTATGATACTGCATTCATATGCACAACAAAATACATAAGAATTTAATGTGGACCTGTCCCCGTTTTTTGTCGCACCTTTTCGGAAACATGTGCCATGCACTGTGCACTGCACCCAGC
The DNA here is from genome assembly GCA_029379305.1 of Frankliniella fusca. NCBI lineage: Eukaryota > Metazoa > Arthropoda > Insecta > Thysanoptera > Thripidae > Frankliniella > Frankliniella fusca. The sequence goes on along the minus strand of JAHWGI010000641.1, from coordinate 360,646 downwards.
TCGCGGCCCCCGTGGCGCCGCGGCTACGCGACTCTCCCGCGCAAACCTGCTCCCAGGACCTTAGCTGCGAGAGTGCCGACTTGCCGCGGGATTTTCCCTGCGTCCAAAGACATCCACTGTGAAGTTCCATTATTGCAGCCTCGCCTGGTGACGATGCTCTTTTCTTTGCTTTTATCGCTCCGACACCTGCAGCTCGATGAATAGGCGTACGCGCGCGCGGGGCAGGGCGAGGCGTGGGTGGGCTCTGAGTCCGAACGGTCCGAACCGCGGCGTCGTGTGGTGGTGCGGGCCAGGGGCTTCCCCCGTGACGGACTCGAAGTGAAGTGTCTTGCGGACGCAACGGAACCTCAGCCGGGAGAGTAACCGGGAGCACTGGTAAAACGCCCCGTTTTCAAGCGTACTGAGATTACGCTTGAAATCAAGCGTAATGGGTCTATCCGCTCCTAGTCGCCCTATGTAAATGTATGGGAGAATTTCTTTCGTACGCTTGATTTCAAGCGTAACGCCTTCAAGCGTAACTGTATGCTTCATTCAAGCGTACAGTTACGCCTTAGTTTTACCAGTGAGACGTAAAGCACAGCACAAGTCACGAGCAAAGGGTTACGGCCGGCTGGCTGGACCGGCACCGGCCACACCTGCCTCGCCTCGTTCAGTAAACGTCCGCCTCATACCTTCCCCCCCGGGCTCACTCAAAGTCTAAACCGCGTCGTCGATTCGGAGAACGCCAAATCCGTGGTGGAATTCCCTCGCAAGTCCTTGCCGCGGTGGCCCGCTGCGTCGCTGCGTAGCGGCGCGGCATGGCGTACCGGGGCTGATCAGTTTGATAACTCGCGTCCTGCCAGGCCCCGCCCCGCCACGCCCCGCCAGGTGACTCAGACGCTTTGGCAGCCTGGCGTAGTGGTGTGGTCGCGTCTCGTCCCGCCCAGTCCCAGCCCTGTCCGGGTCGGGTTGGGTCCGCGCCGTGGTGCCCCACGCCGCCCCACGCCGCCCCACGCCGCCCCACGCCGCCCCACGCCGCCCCGCGCCTCACCTTGCGGCCAAGGACAGCAGCGCAGACCTCCTGTCGCAGACCTGGCAGGCTCTCGGACCCGGGTCTGCCCTGTCCTGCCCTGCTCTGCCGGGACATTGTGCACATCCATTGTTTGGGGAGCGGGCCGCCCCCGCCCCGAGCCCGCCCAGGATTACCATTCAAGGAGCACGCGCACCGTGCCATACTAGTAGTGGAGCCCACGCCCCGGGCGCCTGCACGCGAGGCGGTCTGTCATCCGAGGGGAATTTTTGCGTACAAATTTCGTTAAGTTTCGTAAATTTTTGTAAATTTTTATTGAATTTTTCTGATTGGTTTTCTTAAATTTTACCATAGTTTGACTGATTTTTTCTGCCTTTTTTAAAAATTTATGTGAAATTTTTCTGAATTTTCCTGATTTTTTTTTCTGAATAGTCTTTTTTGAATATTTTATGAATTACGAGGTGTACCAAAATTTCAGAGTTGTTTCCCCCTCGCTGCCATCCCGTTTTCACAGGACTCCTTCAGCCGCACAAATAAGTACGCGACTAAGTTTTGTTGATCATAAAATATCTATCTGAGCTTAAGATTATTAAAAAAAAAAAAAAAAAAAAAAAAATCACAGTTCACAGTGCTTAGTCTCCTGATTTGAAGCACCGTCGTCGGCCTCACAGGCACATGTGTATCCGTTGCGCGTTTTTGCCTACTAATCTGACCTGGCGACGCACCCGTCCATCACTTCAGCCTCGTGTGGAGTCCTACACCTTCAATACGGACTCCAGCCTCGTGCGGCCGGGCCGGGCCGGGCCGGGCGCGAGGCGGGGCATCAATAGCTAAAGACTCAGAGGGTGGATGGGTTGCCGGCTGCGCAGGCGCTGCTGCTCCCTCCGCAACGCTGTTTCGCGCTGCTCCGCCGGCAGCTGCGACCTCCTCCTCACACAGACGTAGCCTTCGGCCCACTCTGCACCACTCTGCACCGATATAGTAAAACGACGGAGCAGGTCCTCGGTTGAATGAACTCTGTAAATAATTCGTATAATTTCAGTTTTTTAAACACTAACTGTGTAGCAAAATTACGTCATATCGTTGAGGGGAGAATCTAGTGTAAGCATTTGGTACGCCACCACCAACCACTGACGGTTAAATGATCCAAAACACTGTAACTCAAAAGGTGACAAATTTGTGACCTTTTGTGGTGACACATCGAAAAAGGAAACATCCCCTTTTTGTTTCCCTTTTTTCGGAAACATATAAATGTGTGACCTTTTTCGGCGACAATTTTGTTTCCAAAACCTCCGTGTGTTACCGAAAAAGGTCACATGCGTCTCCGTTTCGGTAACACACGGAGGTTTTGGAAACAAAATTGTCGCCGAAAAAGGTCACACATTTAAGTGTTCCCGAAAAAAGGACACACATTTATGTGTCGCCGATTTAAGGCAATATGTGTTTCCTTTAAAATTACAGTGAATACCAGCGTTTTCTTTAATTTTGCAAAAAAGCGAGGGGGTATTCACTCACAAAATCAGTGACCCGACTACTACGCGTATTACGCTCCGAAATTGTACAGATTGAGTCAAAAACAGTCAAAACAGACCAAAACGACACAAAAATAAGGAAAATAAGGAGAATTTTGGCTATTACGCTCCTCTTACGCTTCTATTACGCATACTATTACGCCTTTATTACGAATAGAGTGACCCGACTATTACGCGAGTGCATACCCCCTAGCAAAAAAGGCTTTGGTTGAGGATTATTGAACTTAACAGAAATCCGTCAGAAAAGATGGTTTCAGACGTGTGACGGGTACGCAGTACGCACACCACTAGAAAGTCTGTTCGCAGGTCAGAAGGCGATGCGAGTTGGAATGTATATCTATACCGGCCAGGATGGCTGCCCAGAGGCATGGATAATCCCGGAAAAAACGAATTTTCCAAAAGCGAATTTCTCACGACCTAGCTCAACAAGTACCATGCCAAGTGGTGAGCAGAGAAATCCATTGTACCCCCAAACCTACCTCTCAGGGTAATTGGGTAATTTTACCCGAAAAGCGATGGGGGACAGCGAAACAAAAATAGTGGTAACTAATAGCACATCCAAGACATGTGCGTCCTGCCAGCCGAGATGGTTCACGCCGAGGTAAACGCACCTGTTCAACCTGTCTCGGCTGGCGAGAAATTTTGCTCCAAATTGACGGGGGTTATGCAAGGTGGCTCTAGTAAAAGGAAGGTACCCTGTAAATTTGGGCGTGATCTGAGACATTCAAATAATTGTCAAATTTCCAAACTTGCATTTTTAGTTATTCTGATGAAAAAAAAAAATGCTTAAAACTGACGGGGGTTGTGCAGGCGGACTCTAGTGCACCCTCAGACCACCCCCCGAGGGTGAAATCATCCGAAAATCGTCGAAAAAATAAAAATAATGATCGACCGAGATCCGAACACGACAAAAGCGTCCCGACAGTAGTTGGTTTGGGACGGGGGACGGGTATGCTAACCACTACGCTGTCGGTTCGCACACTTCTTGCCGAGCTCCGCGCGGCGCAGAAGAATTTTCTTTTCCCTGTCACTTTTTTAGGGCCCAAAAGATGCAATCGAGGGGGTAAGCTATTTAACGCATCATACAAATCGAAGGAAAACAGGTATTCTTCTTCTCTCCCAAGACCGTTGCTAAAAAAAAAAAAGAAAAAGAAAGAACAGAGAAAGGGAAATGTCTACGGCGCACGGGTTCGAACACGAGAGTTTCTGAGCAGGTGTCCGCTGCTCTAACCACTAGACCACAGACTTCTGCTGATAGCAGCACTGCAGGCACCACATTGCTTCCGAAAAGCTCTTGTTACCAGGAGCCGATTTCGAGGAGGTTACCTCCTCACCTCTTCTGAACTCCGGGTTGAATACGGCTCGTTTCGCACGATTTTCTCTCAAACATGCAGGCGCGGGCTGGCGTCGAATGGGTTGCCTACCAATAAGGCGCCGATTGAACAATTCACTATTCCTTGCGTAAAATGCGAATTTCTCCCAAACCAAGAACGGTATCGTGTCCAGGTCGACTCTAGTGCACCCTCAGACCAACCCCCGAGGGTGAAATCATCCGAAAATCATCGGGAAAAAAAACGATGATCGATCGAGATTCGAACACGAAAAAAGCGTCCCGACAGCGTAGTTGGTTTGGGACGGGGGACGGGTATGCTAACCACTACGCTGTCGGTTCGCACACTTCTTGCTGATGCGAAAAGGATTCCGTATCTACCGGCCTGGACGGGCCCGGCGCGCGCAGAACAGTTTTCCTTTCCGAATAGGATTCCGAATTTCTCCCTAAGCAAGAACGGTATTGTGCTTCTGGCTACTGGTATATGTTTCGCAGTGCCTTCAGAGGATTCCCTGTGAATTTCAGCGTGATCTGAGACTTTCGATTTTTGGTCAAATTTCCTTTGCATTTTTAGGGATTTTGGTCCAAAAATATTTTTCCTCCAAATTGACAGGGTTTGTGCAGAGGGGCTCCAGTGCACCCAGAGACCAACCCCGGAGGATGAAATCATCCGAAAACCGGCGAAAAAAAAATTATTAGGTCGACCGAGATTCGAACACGACAAAAGCGTCCCGACAGCGTAGTTGGTTTGGGACGGGGGACAGGTATGCTAACCACTACGCTGTCGGTTCGCACACTTCTTGCCGATGCGAATTGGAATTCGTATCTACCGGCCTGGACGAGCTCCGCGCGGCGCAGAAGAATTTTCTTTTCCCTGTCACTTTTTTAGGGCCCAAAAGATGCAATCGAGGGGGTAAGCTATTTAACGCATCATACAAATCGAAGGAAAACAGGTATTCTTCTTCTCTCCCAAGACCGTTGCTAAAAATACCAGAAAAAGAAAGAACAGAGAAAGGGAAATGTCTACGGCGCTCGGGTTCGAACACGAGAGTTTCTGAGCAGGTGTCCGCTGCTCTAACCACTAGACCACAGACTTCTGCTGGTAGCAGCATTGCAGGCACCACATTGCTTCCGAAAAGCTCTTGTTACCAGGAGCCGATTTCGAGGAGGTTACCTCCTCGCCTCTTCTGAACTCCGGGTTGAATACGGCTTTTTTGCACGATTTTCTCTCAAACATGCAGGCGCGGGCTGGCGTCGAATGGGTTGCCTACCAATAAGGCGCTGATTGAACAATTCACTATTCCTTGCGTAAAATGCGAATTTCTCCCAAACCAAGAACGGTATCGTGTCCAGGTCGACTCTAGTGCACCCTCAGACCAACCCCCGAGGGTGAAATCATCCGAAAATCATCGAAAAAAAAACGATGATCGATCGAGATTCGAACACGAAAAAAGCGTCCCGACAGCGTAGTTGGTTTGGGACGGGGGACGGGTATGCTAACCACTACGCTGTCGGTTCGCACACTTCTTGCCGATGCGAAAAGGATTCCGTATCTACCGGCCTGGACGGGCCCGGCGCGCGCAGAAGAGTTTTCCTTTTCGAATAGGATTCCGAATGTCTCCCTAAGCAAGAACGGTATTGTGCTTCTGGCTACTGGTATATGTTTCGCAGTGCCTTCAGAGGATTCCCTGTGAATTTCAGCGTGATCTGAGACTTTCGATTTTTGGTCAAATTTCCAAAGGCTATAGCCTTTGCATTTTTAGGGATTTTGGTCCAAAAATATTTTTCCTCCAAATTGACAGGGTTTGTGCAGAGGGGCTCCAGTGCACCCAGAGACCAACCCCGGAGGATGAAATCATCCGAAAACCAGCGAAAAAAAAATTATTAGGTCGACCGAGATTCGAACACGACAAAAGCGTCCCGACAGCGTAGTTGGTTTGGGACGGGGGACGGGTGTGCTAACCACTACGCTGTCGGTTCGCACACTTCTTGCCGATGCGAATTGGAATCCGTATCTACCGGCCTGGACGAGCTCCGCGCGGCGCAGAAGAATTTTCTTTTACCTGTCACTTTTTTAGGGCCCAAAAGATGCAATCGAGGGGGTAAGCTATTTAACGCATCATACAAATCGAAGGAAAACAGGTATTCTTCTTCTCTCCCAAGACCGTTGCTAAAAATACCAAAAAAAAAAGAAAAAGAAAAAGAAAGAACAGAAAAAGGAAAATGTCTACGGAGCTCGGGTTCGAACAGGAGAGTTTCTGCGCAGGTGTCCGCTGCTCTAACCACTAGACCACAGACTTCTGCTGGTAGCAGCACTGCAGGCACCACATTGCTTCCGAATAGCTCTTGTTACCAGGAGCCGATTTCGAGGAGGTTACCTCCTCGCCTCTTCTGAACTCCGGGTTGAATACGGCTCGTTTCGCACGATTTTCTCTCAAACATGCAGGCGCGGGCTGGCGTCGAATGGGTTGCCTACCAATAAGGCGCCGATTGAACAATTCACTATTCCTTGCGTAAAATGCGAATTTCTCCCAAACCAAGAACGGTATCGTGTCCAGGTCGACTCTAGTGCACCCTCAGACCAACCCCCGAGGGTGAAATCATCCGAAAATCATCGAAAAAAAAAACGATGATCGACCGAGATTTGAACACGACAAAAGCGTCCCGACAGCGTAGTTGGTTTGGGACGGGGGACGGGTATGCTAACCACTACGCTGTCGGTTCGCACACTTCTTGCCGATGCGAAAAGGATTCCGTATCTACCGGCCTGGACGGGCCCGGCGCGCGCAGAACAGTTTTCCTTTCCGAATAGGATTCCGAATTTCTCCCTAAGCAAGAACGGTATTGTGCTTCTGGCTACTGGTATATGTTTCGCAGTGCCTTCAGAGGATTCCCTGTGAATTTCAGCGTGATCTGAGACTTTCGATTTTTGGTCAAATTTCCAAAGGCCTTTGCATTTTTAGGGATTTTCGTCCAAAAATATTTTTCCTCCAAATTGACAGGGTTTGTGCAGAGGGGCTACAGTGCACCCAGAGACCAACCCCGGAAGATGAAATCATCCGAAAACCGGCGAAAAAAAAATTATTAGGTCGACCGAGATTCGAACACGACAAAAGCGTCCCGACAGCGTAGTTGGTTTGGGACGGGGGACGGGTATGCTAACCACTACGCTGTCGGTTCGCACAGTTCTTGCCGATGCGAATTGGAATCCGTATCTACCGGCCTGGACGAGCTCCGCGCGGCGCAGAAGAATTTTCTTTTCCCTGTCACTTTTTTAGGGCCCAAAAGATGCAATCGAGGGGGTAAGCTATTTAACGCATCATACAAATCGAAGGATAACAGGTATTCTTCTTCTCTCCCAAGACCGTTGCTAAAAATACCAGAAAAAGAAAGAACAGAGAAAGGGAAATGTCTACGGCGCTCGGGTTCGAACACGAGAGTTTCTGAGCAGGTGTCCGCTGCTCTAACCACTAGACCACAGACTTCTGCTGGTAGCAGCATTGCAGGCACCACATTGCTTCCGAAAAGCTCTTGTTACCAGGAGCCGATTTCGAGGAGGTTACCTCCTCGCCTCTTCTGAACTCCGGGTTGAATACGGCTTTTTTGCACGATTTTCTCTCAAACATGCAGGCGCGGGCTGGCGTCGAATGGGTTGCCTACCAATAAGGCGCCGATTGAACAATTCACTATTCCTTGCGTAAAATGCGAATTTCTCCCAAACCAAGAACGGTATCGTGTCCAGGTCGACTCTAGTGCACCCTCAGACCAACCCCCGAGGGTGAAATCATCCGAAAATCATCGGAAAAAAAAAACGATGATCGATCGAGATTCGAACACGAAAAAAGCGTCCCGACAGCGTAGTTGGTTTGGGACGGGGGACGGGTATGCTAACCACTACGCTGTCGGTTCGCACAGTTCTTGCCGATGCGAAAAGGATTCCGTATCTACCGGCCTGGACGGGCCCGGCGCGCGCAGAAGAGTTTTCCTTTTCGAATAGGATTCCGAATGTCTCCCTAAGCAAGAACGGTATTGTGCTTCTGGCTACTGGTATATGTTTCGCAGTGCCTTCAGAGGATTCCCTGTGAATTTCAGCGTGATCTGAGACTTTCGATTTTTGGTCAAATTTCCAAAGGCTATAGCCTTGGATTTTAAGGAATTTTGGTCCAAAAATATTTTTCCTCCAAATTGACAGGGTTTGTGCAGTGGGGCTCCAGTGCACCCAGAGACCAACCCCGGAGGATAAAATCATCCGAAAACCGGCGAAAAAAAAATTATTAGGTCGACCGAGATTCGAACACGACAAATGCGTCCCGAAGGCGTAGTTGGTTTGGGACGGGGGACGGGTGTGCTAACCACTACGCTGTCGGTTCGCACACTTCTTGCCGATGCGAATTGGAATCCGTATCTACCGGCCTGGACGAGCTCCGCGCGGCGCAGAAGAATTTTCTTTTCCCTGTCACTTTTTTAGGGCCCAAAAGATGCAATCGAGGGGGTAAGCTATTTAACGCATCATACAAATCGAAGGAAAACAGGTATTCTTCTTCTCTCCCAAGACCGTTGCTAAAAATACCAGAAAAAGAAAGAAGAGAGAAAGGGAAATGTCTACGGCGCTCGGGTTCGAACACGAGAGTTTCTGAGCAGGTGTCCGCTGCTCTAACCACTAGACCACAGACTTCTGCTGGTAGAAGCACTGCAGGCACCACATTGCTTCCGAAAAGCTCTTGTTACCAGGAGCCGATTTCGAGGAGGTTACCTCCTCGCCTCTTCTGAACTCCGGGTTGAATACGGCTCGTTTCGCACGATTTTCTCTCAAACATGCAGGCGCGGGCTGGCGTCGAATGGGTTGCCTACCAATAAGGCGCCGATTGAACAATTCACTATTCCTTGCGTAAAATGCGAATTTCTCCCAAACCAAGAACGGTATCGTGTCCAGGTCGACTCTAGTGCACCCTCAGACCAACCCCCGAGGGTGAAATCATCCGAAAATCATCGAAAAAAAAAAACGATGATCGACCGAGATTCGAACACGACAAAAGCTTCCCGACAGCGTAGTTGGTTTGGGACGGGGGACGGGTATGCTAACCACTACGCTGTCGGTTCGCACACTTCTTGCCGATGCGAAAAGGATTCCGTATCTACCGGCCTGGACGGGCCCGGCGCGCGCAGAAGAGTTTTCCTTTTCGAATAGGATTCCGAATGTCTCCCTAAGCAAGAACGGTATTGTGCTTCTGGCTACTGGTATATGTTTCGCAGTGCCTTCAGAGGATTCCCTGTGAATTTCAGCGTGATCTGAGACTTTCGATTTTTGGTCAAATTTCCAAAGGCCTTTGCATTTTTAGGGATTTTGGTCCAAAAATATTTTTCCTCCAAATTGACAGGGTTTGTGCAGGGGGGCTCCAGTGCACCCAGAGACCAACCCCGGAGGATGAAATCATCCGAAAACCGGCGAAAAAAAAATTATTAGGTCGACCGAGATTCGAACACGACAAAAGCGTCCCGACAGCGTAGTTGGTTTGGGACGGGGGACGGGTATGCTAACCACTACGCTGTCGGTTCGCACACTTCTTGCCGATGCGAATTGGAATCCGTATCTACCGGCCTGGACGAGCTCCGCGCGGCGCAGAAGAATTTTCTTTTCCCTGTCACTTTTTTAGGGCCCAAAAGATGCAATCGAGGGGGTAAGCTATTTAACGCATCATACAAATCGAAGGAAAACAAGTATTCTTCTTCTCTCCCAAGACCGTTGCTAAAAATACAAAACAGAAAAAGGAAAATGTTTACGGAGCTCGGGTTCGAACACGAGAGTTTTTGAGCAGGTGTCCGCTGCTCTAACCACTAGACCACAGACTTCTGCTGGTAGAGGCACTGCAGGCACCACATTGCTTCCGAATAGCTCTTGTTACCAGGAGCCGATTTCGAGGAGGTTACCTCCTCGCCTCTTCTGAACTCCGGGTTGAATACGGCTCGTTTCGCACGATTTTCTCTCAAACATGCAGGCGCGGGCTGGCGTTGAATGGGTTGCCTACCAATAAGGCGCCGATTGAACAATTCACTATTCCTTGCGTAAAATGCGAATTTCTCCCAAACCAAGAACGGTATCGTGTCCAGGTCGACTCTAGTGCACCCTCAGACCAACCCCCGAGGGTGAAATCATCCGAAAATCATCGAAAAAAAAACGATGATCGACCGAGATTCGAACACGACAAAAGCGTCCCGACAGCGTAGTTGGTTTGGGACGGGGGACGGGTATGCTAACCACTACGCTGTCGGTTCGCACACTTCTTGCCGATGCGAAAAGGATTCCGTATCTACCGGCCTGGACGGGCCCGGCGCGCGCAGAACAGTTTTCCTTTTCGAATAGGATTCCGAATGTCTCCCTAAGCAAGAACGGTATTGTGCTTCTGGCTACTGGTATATGTTTCGCAGTGCCTTCAGAGGATTCCCTGTGAATTTCAGCGTGATCTGAGACTTTCGATTTTTGGTCAAATTTCCAAAGGCTATAGCCTTTGCATTTTTAGGGATTTTCGTCCAAAAATATTTTTCCTCCAAATTGACAGGGTTTGTGCAGAGGGGCTCCAGTGCACCCAGAGACCAGCCCCGGAGGATGAAATCATCCGAAAACCGGCGAAAAAAAAATTATTAGGTCGACCGAGATTCGAACACGACAAAAGCGTCCCGACAGCGTAGTTGGTTTGGGACGGGGGACGGGTATGCTAACCACTACGCTGTCGGTTCGCACACTTCTTGCCGATGCGAATTGGAATCCGTACGAGGGGTCGACAACTTGTATTGGGTTTTTGGGGGACACAGGAGTTTAGTCGGAGTACTCGGAGTACAGCCGGAGAAGACGGAGTACAGCGAGAGAACAAAGAGCACAGCCGGAGTTCAGTCGGAGTTCTTCGGAGAACACCGGTGAACAGCCGGAGAACAGGCAAATTTTACTCGGAGAGCGCTCAGAGAACGCTCAGAGAACGCTCGGAGTACACCCGGAGAACACGGAGCACACCCGGAGTACGCGGAGTTTATTCGGAGAACGTCTAGCCTGGAACACAGGAGAACACGAGTTGTCGACCCCTCGAATCCGTATCTACCGGCCTGGACGAGCTCCGCGCGGCGCAGAAGAATTTTCTTTTCCCTGTCACTTTTTTAGGGCCCAAAAGATGCAATCGAGGGGGTAAGCTATTTAACGCATCATACAAATCGAAGGAAAACAGGTATTCTTCTTCTCTCCCAAGACCGTTGCTAAAAAAAAAAAAAAAAAAAAAAAAAAAACAGAAAAAGGAAAATGTTTACGGAGCTCGGGTTCGAACACGAGAGTTTTTGAGCAGGTGTCCGCTGCTCTAAACACTAGACCACAGACTTCTGCTGGTAGAAGCACTGCAGGCACCACATTGCTTCCGAAAAGCTCTTGTTACCAGGAGCCGATTTCGAGGAGGTTACCTCCTCGCCTCTTCTGAACTCCGGGTTGAATACGGCTTTTTTGCACGATTTTCTCTCAAACATGCAGGCGCGGGCTGGCGTCGAATGGGTTGCCTACCAATAAGGCGCCGATTGAACAATTCACTATTCCTTGCGTAAAATGCGAATTTCTCCCAAACCAAGAACGGTATCGTGTCCAGGTCGACTCTAGTGCACCCTCAGACCAACCCCCGAGGGTGAAATCATCCGAAAATCATCGAAAAAAAAACGATGATCGATCGAGATTCGAACACGACAAAAGCGTCCCGACAGCGTAGTTGGTTTGGGACGGGGGACGGGTATGCTAACCACTACGCTGTCGGTTCGCACACTTCTTGCCGATGCGAAAAGGATTCCGTATCTACCGGCCTGGACGGGCCCGGCGCGCGCAGAACAGTTTTCCTTTCCGAATAGGATTCCGAATTTCTCCCTAAGCAAGAACGGTATTGTGCTTCTGGCTACTGGTATATGTTTCGCAGTGCCTTCAGAGGATTCCCTGTGAATTTCAGCGTGATCTGAGACTTTCGATTTTTGGTCAAATTTCCTTTGCATTTTTAGGGATTTTGGTCCAAAAATATTTTTCCTCCAAATTGACAGGGTTTGTGCAGAGGGGCTCCAGTGCACCCAGAGACCAACCCCGGAGGATAAAATCATCCGAAAACCGGCGAAAAAAAAATTATTAGGTCGACCGAGATTCGAACACGACAAAAGCGTCCCGACAGCGTAGTTGGTTTGGGACGGGGGACGGGTATGCTAACCACTAACCACTAACCGCGGCTATACCGATAGCCTAGTGTCTACCGCGCTCGGGAAGATAGCCATCTGTCTACCAGCCCTGAGAAGATAGCTTAGTGTCTACAGCGCTCAGAAAGATAGCCGCTTGTACGTAGGGAGCGTCGAAAGGTATATTACCTTTGCATTTTTAGTGATTTTGATGGAAAAGAAATGCTTAAAACTGACGGGCTTTGTGCAGGTGGACTCCAGTGCGAAGAAAGCAAAACGTCTCCGACGCTCGGGTTCGAACCCGAGATTTTCAGAGCAGGTGCCCGTTGCTCTTACCACTAGACCACAGACTTTTGCTGCCGGCGGCACTGCAAGCACCACATAGCTTCCGGAATTCTTCTGGTAGCAGGAGCCGATATCGAAGGGGTTTCCTCCTCGCTTCTTCTGAACTCCGGGTTGAATACGGCTCGTTTCGCTCGATTTTCTCTGAAACATGCAGGCGCGGGCTGGCGTCGAATGGGTTGCCTATCCATAAGGCGCCGATTGAACAATTCACTATTCTCCGCGTAAAATGCGAATTTCTCCCAAACTGAGAACGGTCTTGTGCTTCTGGCAACTGATATATGTTTCGCAGTGCATAAAGAAGATTCCTTGTGAATCTCAGCGTGAAATGAGACCATCGATTTTTTGACTGCCTTTGCATTTTGTGTGATTTTGATGAAAACAAAAATTTGCTTCAAACTGACAGGGGTTGTGCAGGCAGACTCTAGTGCACCCCTAGACCAAGTCCCGAGGGTGAAATTATCCAAAAATTGGTGAAAAAAAGTATGATTGACCGAGATTCGAACACGAGAAAAGTGTCCCGACTGCCTAGATGGTTTTGGACGGGGGACGAGTTTGTTTACCACTAGGCTGCCGGGTCGCAGGTGTTGAGGTGATGCGAAATGGAATGTGTATCGGCCAATCGTGGGTGGGTGCCCAGCCCAGTGGTATGGACGAGCACGGCGGACACGAATACTGCATTTGCAAATTTCTTCTAATCTCAGTTTGGTATTTTGATGAGGGTTGGGCAGGGGAACATTTAACCTCAGCAGACTAACCTCTGAGTGCTAGTTTTTACAAAAACAGGTGGGAGAAAAAAATCGGTCGAAGAATGGACCTTAGAGGCCTTGGCCCAGACGACTTCCGCATAAGCGTATTTTCCTAGGAAAAGCTTAAACGAAATTTTGCAAGTAATCATGCGCCAGGTTGCTTATAGTGTTTGACCTCTTTGTTTTGAATGGAAATTTATTTGTAACACAACATTTATATTTACATGTGAAGTAATCTCCAAATCAAACTATATACAAAAGCAGTGACCAATCATTTGTCTGTGCTCCATAATATCCTAATAAATTTATAATAAATAGAAGTAATACTTATTAAAATGCTATACTCTTCCTGCAACACAATTGTAATACAGTTTTTTTTTTTAAATCTACAACACGGTTTTAAATATAAAAATACTGTTGGTAATATATATTTTAGGAGGAGCGCTTCGATAATGAAATTTTTATGCCGCCAACATTACTCAACACTAACTCAGCCACTAACCGTAGAGGTCTATTCGGCTCAGCAGTTTGAACCCGAAACCGTTCGAGAACAGTTAGGAGCAGAACCTTCAGTTCCAACATGGCAAATTTCTGACCTGCAAAGAGAAAAAAGAGCATTATTATCTTTTAAAAACTGGGTTTGAAATTGAAATATGTGGCCAAGATACTGTCGATAGGACCATAAAATTAGCTGAGGAGCTACTTTGATTGTATTAGAAGTTTTCTTGTGATACACAAGGTCAAATTGCAGAGTCAGCGTAGTCAAAAAGCAAACAACCAAGGAGACAAAAGTGTCCCACACTTCAGAGGCGCATGCGCATGCTGCATATCGCCAACATTATGATCTAATAGTCTGTCAGTTCAACCCTTTTAATTACAGTTACAGCTAATAGCTTGTATAGTAAATAAAAATTTTAAAAAAAAAAGCCGAGGGGGGAACGGATACGACTCGGGTAATTCGGCTAACAAGGATTGGTCGGATTGCTAGTGGTAATCTGGCAATCCGAGGAAATTTGGGTCAAATTTAGGGTGATTTATGCAATTTTGACATAGAAACCGATCGTTATCCGAGAGGTATTCTGGGTAATCCGGCCTATCTGGGTAATCCGGCTGACACCAAAACCTTGAGTCGTTTTCCCCCCGTAATTAACATTATGAATGATTTTTTAAATTTATTTTTGCAGTTATGGTTTTGCCAGTTCCAAGGACCAACAGATGTGCATGGTGCACATTTTCATAGTAGGGGCGTAATAAATCTGCCCAAAAATGGATTCTATTTCCAAGCACCGTAAATATTTACATCATTCTGACAGTCCTCCGAAAAGGCAATAAAACACACATCAACTGCACTCACCGATGCAGTTCCGGGAGCCCGCGCTGAAGGGCACATAGGCGAAGGGGTGGCGGCGGGCGTCGCTGTCGTCCAGGAAGCGGTCCGGGTCGAAGCGCTCCGGCTCCGGGAAGAAGCGCGGGTCGCGGTGCAGCAGGAAGGCGTTGACGAGGACAGTGCAGCCGGCGGGGAGGTCCGCGCCAAGCGCGCCCAGGTGCACGGGGGAGCGGATGTCCCGCGCGATCAGCGGCACCACGGGGTACAGCCGCAGGACCTCCTTGATGCAGCGCTCCAGGTACTCCAGGCGCGACAGGTCGCCGACGGTCGCCTCGCACTCCGCGCCGGGGGTCGAGCGCACCGAGCGCCACTCGTCCAGGATGCGCTCCTTGGGGGGGAGGAGGGAAGAGAGTTGTCACTGTCGTGCACTGGAACTCGAGGGCTGCGGCCCGGCCTGGGCGCAGGGGAGAAGCGGCTCGCGGCGCTTCGAGGACTTACCTGGACTTCAGGGTGCTTCCCCAGGACGTATAGGCACCAGCTGAGCCCTGCCGCCGTCGTATCGTGTCCCTGCAAGACAAACGCCACGTTTAACAAACTTCTGTGCTTTGCGCGAGCTCCGCGTCCACCACTGCGCTTGCCCCTGGGTGCACACAAAGAAACGCCAGAGGCGAGCTTTGATCTTCTTTCGTTAGCTATTGGCTATAGTGAACTCTCCACATCTGTAGCTTACGGTGAATTCCCTAAGTTAGATTGTGTATAAAACAAGGAGATGTGGGTCTCCTACGCTCAGGGAGAGTTCTCTCACGCCCAATCTAACTACTTCAGAACACAAAAGAAAATCTTCAATATCTTTAAAAGGTGCGAAGTCACATGTTTAGTTGTCCATTGAGCATAGAAACCCACTCTCTGTTCGGCCATTCACCACACAGAGCACGACGTACCGCAAAGGTGAATGTGTCGACCTCTTCCCGGATGTCTTCGTCGCTGAGGTTGGCGCCGTGGTGCGCCATGTCCAGCAGTAGGTCCAGCAGCGCTCGCCTGCCGCCGGCGGCTCCTCCTGCGGTCGGAGAGGAGACGGTGTTTACACTAACTGGTAATGTCCTTTTTCGTACATGTGAAATGTACGCATATAAACGTGCGGATTTATGTAAAAAATCGTGCAGAATTATGTAAAATATTGTGAATAGATCTGCAGAATTTATTACATGTCGAACAAGTAGATTGTAAGCGCATCAAACACGTTTGATACAAAAAGAAAAACCTCGTTCTTTACCTCTTTACCCTTAACTTTAATAATGTTAGCTTTCAACTAGAAATGGTAAGTCAACAGCAGGATAGTGAGTCCATAACACACGACACTTTGTTGTCAGTCACGGCTTTCCACTTTCCACGTTCAAACCTTTCGCGGCATTTGTTTTCTTTTTGAGACAAACTTTAAATGATTACAGAATATCTCAATAGAAGGCGTTGCTCTGCTCTACTCGCGCTTGCGCACAACCCATATCGGTTGTGTTGATATTGATACCCTCAATGTTGATAAACACAAATGAATGTAATGTTTACTTTTTAATTAGAAACTGCAGAATGTTGAAAATTGTTGATACGTTTCGTGATAACTTTATTTGGCAAATAGTGTAGTTTGGTTGTATGCTCGTCCGTAATTAAGTCGTAATGCGTACGGGATAAAAGTGGTCTCGCGGCGAGCAGTCGAACGTCTCTGTTCGAAATTTAGATTCTTAATTTCTTAAAATTTTGCTTAGTAACTCGAAAAAAACCTCTATTATTGACTCATTACTGGGTAAAAAGCTACAATTTGCTTACACAGACATAACCGTAAGTATTACCATTTCTTCGCTGAAAATGGGGTCTAACTTACACCGCACTGAGCACAATACTCGTTCTTTCACCTCTATGTTAAGGGAGATGTGGAAAAGGTAAAGAACGAGTAAAAATGCACAATAATAAACAGACTCATAATGTACAATATTCTACATAATTCTGCACGATTTTTTTTTTACATAAATCCGCACGTTTATATGAGTACATTTCGCATGTACGAAAAAGTACATTGCCAGTTAGCGTGTTGTGTTCAATGCGTCAAGACCTTGCGGGGCTCAAGGCAAGGGCACTCACGAGGCTTGTCGGCGACCTGGGGCCCCCGGGGACGCTGCTGCGCCTCGAGCTGCTCCTGCTCCCACTCGCGACGCTTCTCCTCCTTGCGGGCCGCGAACACCTGCGTGCATCAGACCCTGGCGTTAGCGCGCGCTTACCCCGCACGAGCTCGCGGCCTGCTGCCGAGCCGAACCGAGCTCACCCTGCCGGTGAAGCCGTGGATGACGCTGACGCACTTGCGCTGCGCGCGCCCGAGCTCGCTCAGGTTGAAGAGGACGTCGGGCTTGAGCCAGGGCGTGATGAACCGCCGCTGCACGATGGAGGTGATCCTGGGGGCAGAGGCGGACGCAGCGGTGAGTGCGTGCGCGCGCGGGGAGCAGCGGGCCGAGACCGGGCCGACCCATTATCCTCGTACACCCCTCTAGGTGATTATTGAAGATCACATCATCATAATCATGTAAAATTTCCAAAAATTGAAAAAAATTGTCAAATATGGAGATTATCAAATTTGACCAAAACTTGCGTGATTACTGGCCAATAATCAGTACATATGTTCATGATAAACTCAAATAATCATTGATAATCACCAAAATCGTGACTGATTATAATCCTCGTACGCGATTTTTCAAAGTGGTAGACCTTTGACCGAGTGGTCCTTCACTATAATTTCAAGCGCACACCAATTTTAGCTGATCTTTCTGTTTTTTCGTGATTTTCTTTGATTTTTACTTATTCTTTCTGATTTTTTCTTGATTTTTTACTGATTTTGTTTGAGGGTGTACACTGACATTTTTGAGTAAAGGACCCCTCGGACGCGGCTTGCTAGGTGGACCTGCACTTCTGCCGAGTAAGTACCTGTCAATCGCCACCACGTAGGCATTGTTGGAGTTGCGCTGGGCGGCGACGTGCTTGCCGAGCGCCGTGTCTGTAAGGGCGAGACAGCGAGACAGTCATCAGTTCACACGGACCCGCGCGCACACACCAGCGGAATAACAAATCAGATGGTATCCGCTGAGCAGATCGCCGCGCCGGGGCGTGGCTGGCGCACAAGCGCACGCGTATAGGGCCTGCAGCACCACGTGCAGCCGTGCAGGTGGGCCTGCCTATCCCACGCGGACCCGGGCGCGCAGAGGTGTGTAGGCAGACCCGCACCGCCCGGGCGCGTGGCGGCACAGCATACCCTCGCGGCGCTCCCCGGCGCTCCCCGGCGCTCCCCGGCGCTCCCCGGCGTGCTGCTCACCGCAGATGACGTCGAGCGCGGCCAGCTTGGCGTAGGGCACGATGTCGAAGGGCGCGCCGCCGCAGTGCGCCGCCAGCTTGTCGGCCAGCACGCGCGCCTCGCGGTGCAGCGGCTGCAGGAACTGGTCCAGCACCCGCGAGTGGAACGACGGCGTGAGGAGCTTCCGGCGCGCGCGCCAGCGCTCGCCTGCGGACACGAGCGGGACGGGGCGGGGCACGGGTCAGAACAACTGAGCGGCGGGAGCTTGCACGGGCACAACCCCACTGGGAAAACAAATGTACAGTTCTTATAGTTTGCACTTCTATGCACGATATGGTGTAAAGTAGGAGCTAGACATGAAAACATGCCAAACATCTGTGCACTTCGCGTAAATGTATAGATTTTAAGCATATCGTGATATACAAGAATGCAGTGGAATAGGCTTAGCATGTCAATGCGTATTGATACGGTACTAACCCAAATGTATAGTCCACTCTTGCAAAACGTCTAAAAACTTTACATCAGGTAATGTTTAGTTGGAACTAGGCAAATACATTAGGAGCTGTGCATTAGATGGTGCATAGAACTATACATATGTTTTACCAGTGCCCTGATTTAAAGCACCTTGAGATTTTAGCAAAGAAATTTTTTTAAAAAATAGCAACAATACTTTTAACAGTTCTATTATAAACAAAGTACGATTTCCGATGTGGTCACCAATTCTGGCTTTCATTTCACGAATGAAAGGTGCCCATGAAATATGAGCACACAATCTGAGGTCAGTGGCCCAAACGGGTTGGGAGATATAAATCTTGTAACTTTTAGGTCATCTGCGGCTTTAAGTGGGAGCGTGAAAAATTAGAGGAAGGTCAGATGTATCATAGCACGATTCTTAAAGATAATCCGAATCAATTTAAAACAACCTGTGATAAATTGTTTGTTGTGCATCATTTCACCGAAGATCTCTAAATTTTGTTCAATACCGTAACTTGTCTAACACAAATTGATCGCGGTCTCTGAGTGTCACAGCTTGGTTTAGAGCTACATTTGACAGTCTTTTCCATTTTTTAGAAATGTTGATATTTATTGTGAGAGATTTATTTTAAAAAAAAAAAATACGTACATGCAAAAGTATAAAAAGAAATAATGAAAAGAAAACTACGTTTCAGTGAAAGGGTTTCTCTCACGCACTCTCGACACCGTAACCTCCCCCCCCCCTTTCCCCCCAAATCCAAATCGGGCCACGACTGCGGTGCGGACAAAAAGACTGGATGCGCTACATACAGGGGCCCCGTTGCAGAGTGCGGTTATTTTTGCACGGCCATGCGCATTGCACATGCACCAGACACGCACTTTCTCCGTCGCCATCGGCCGCCGCGCCGCTGCACTCTCATTTTTGTTTCTTTCCGAGCTGTATACTGTATACTCGAGGATATGCAGGTCAGGGCGTTGCACCAGACGGCTGCAGCCGGGCTGCACGCGCGCGCGCGCCGACCGCGCCCGACCGAGGACTGGGTCAAGCGAGGGCGGGGCGGGGCGCGGCGGGGCGCGGCGGGGTGGTCGAGTGAATACACTCCGATGCTGCTCTGGCGGGCTGGGCGGCGGCCTCCTAACGACGCGCACGCGTGTCCTTCGCGTCCCTCCTCTCCCGTCCCGTCCGGCGGGAGGCGCGTGCTCCTGCGCGAGCTGCCCGGAACGTTGACAAAAAGTAGTTTGACCACGGTGAGGAGGTGATGCAGGCTGACTGACTACCCAATAGGAGACATCTCATCACAGGTGGGTAAATAATGCTGCTGCCTTGCAATCATGCGCGCATGCAGCCCGGGCGGGAATTATTTCGCCTACTTTTCTGGCAACACTGGCTCGAGCCGTGCCTTGCCTTTGACTTGCCCTTCCCTTCCCTTCCGAGGAGCAGCCGCGCGACGCCTAGCAGTTTTTCGAGCGCTCTGACGTCAGCGCGCTGGACATGCAGTTCGCCTTGTGGCGCTCTGAGCGCGTGGCCGAGGCGAGGCGGGGCGCGGCTGGGGCGCGGCGGGGGCAGGAGAGCCCTGGCGCGGCGGGCCGCGGCCGCGGGCGGGCTGGACACTGGGCTGGGCACCCACCTGTGCTGGTGACGAGCCCTTTGCCGACCCACGCCTCCACGAAGCGGTAGTCCGGGCTCTTGTCGATGTGCACGCTGGAGTTGAGGATGGGCTGTGGGGCAGAGGCGCGTCGAGGTTAGGTCTTTGCTTGTTCAGCTGAAATAATCTATACTGTATTGGGAGAACACTGTGAACAAATTCATAGCTTTGTATGTGTGCCAAAATTTTGGATTTCTTGAAAAATGCTTTCCTAACAAAGAATGCCAAATTTCGGTATGATAAAATTCCGAACGTTGGGATTCTTCCCAGAGAGGACCGAAATACGGCATACAGTACAAATATTGAATGCAAGAAAAAAAAGAAGAAAAAAAGAAAAAAGAAGATTCAAGGAGAATGCCAGAATTTTGACATACATAGCAAGCATTTGCAGAGAGAAAGGTCCGCAGGGAGAGAAACACAGGGACTCCAATTGAATTGTTTGATGGCGGCGCGCGCATTGCCCTCACCTGCACGGCCTCGGCGGACTGCAGGAAGACGAAGGGCCTGGTGCCGACCCAGAGGCAGAAGACGGCGCCGAAGCGATCCGCGCAGCGGCGCAGCAGCTGGAAGAAGTCCTCCTGGGTGCCGGTGAGCTGCAGGGCGTTGCCCAGGACGGGCAGCGCGCGCGGCCCGGGCACGGCGCGCAGCCGCAGCAGGAAGCGGGCGCGGCGCGCCGCCGCCAGCGCGAGCAGCAGCGCGCAGCAACAGCAGCTCGCCGCCAGCAGCGCTGCGCTCGCCCGCGAGGACCGCGAGGCCCTCGAGCTGCCCAGTGAGCCCAGCCAGCCCAGCCAGCCCGGGGCAGCGCTCTCCTCCTGCGACCGAGGAGAGGGAGGTGTCAGCCAGGAGTGCTCAGGGAATAAAAAAGAAATACACGGAAAAAAAGAAGAAAAAATCAGGTAAAATAACAGAAAAAACAAGATAAAAATTAATAACACACTAGGGAAAAATCAGAAAAATGTCAGATGGTATCAGAAAATATCACGGAAAATCCAAGAAAAAAGTGAAAAATACGGAAAAATGAAAAAAAAACACTTGAAAATCATCAGAAAAAAACACAGAGTAAAATTAAGAATATACAAAGAAAAATAAGAGAAATGTAAGTAGAATCAGAAAATATAACGGAAAATCACAAACAAACACAGCTTGAATTTATTGTCGAGAACCCCTTGGCTACGAGATTTCTTTCTATGACGGATTACCCCGCATCACTCCAGACTATTCTTGAATGCCTCCTTGACAACCTAGCCAAGCCCAGCGGATATCACCAAAGCTAATTCATTGCTGTCAGTAAAGTGCGTCGAAACGCCCGAGTGCGAACGCCTGAAGTATGTGTTTCTGCTCTGAAACTATATTTATGAGGGCATTAATTTCTGCTGCTTACTAGTAGCATTGTAACTATGTAGGCGCACGTGGGGCACGTGTCGGTCTGAGCTAAGAGTGCGCCTCCCTAGGCCTGCGGCGCTTCCAGATTGTAATTAAAGCAATTTTTTTTTCATGTTGGCAAACTAGCCGGCTCAATTCCAATCCCATCACGCTTGGCTCAGCCCGGAGGTCCACCCTGCGGTGAAATGTAGGCCGTGTAGGCTGAGCTATTTATATTTTTATTTTGATATAGATCTATATTTAGCTCAGCAATAATTGAGCACGTATCACGTTTTGTCATCATGGTGTGACTGGACGGAGCCGGTTGTATCCGCAGACATGCGCGCGGAAACTCTACGGCTGCGTCCTGCCTATCGCAACTTGTTCCCCTCGCGACGGACAGTCAGAGATACACTTCTGAAAGGCAGGGAGAGCTGCGCTGTAACTTTGTAGACTGCGAATAGCTCGACCCCGCCCCGCCCCGCCCCGCCCCACCCCGCCCCTACCCACCGTGCCGCGCCGCTCCACGCCGGCCATCAGTTAAGTATAGTGACAGGACAACAACATGTGCATCCCAACTCCCGGCGAATAAAGGCAAAGTGACTTGCGAGAAGGTCTGTAAAGTTACTGCCCCCCTCCCCTCCCTCCATATCGCGCCTGGCACCTCACCTGCCTTCACACCTCAGGCCCAACCGTGTCCCACCAATTGACCGCACCAGCACCCTTCTACTCGCACTCCTCCAGCTTCCAGGGTCGGGTCCCTCCCGCGGGCCGGGCCGGGCCCCGGGTCCCCTGCTGCCCTCCCCGTCCTGGCTCCCGGCCCCGTGCCCCGTGCCTGCCCCTCCCCGCCCTGGCTCCCGGGCCTGGGCCGGGCCCCTCTTGGTGAGCTCAGTCATCCTCAAGTGTCAACCCCTCGTCCCCAGGCCCTGCTGGGCGCGGTCCGTTGGATTCACGTGGCGGGGCTTAGCGCTCTGCGGCATAGCGCGGCGTAGCCAGGCGTAGCACAGCGCGGAGTGAGATGGACAGCCGTCCCATTCCGAAGATCGCTCCCCGGCCTCCGTCCTCGTCGCACCTATGGTGGTGTCCTATGCTTGGGGTGGTAGGGCCCCACGAGTGGGACAGAGACGGGGCGAGGAGAGCGCTCTTCGGAATCAGTCAGCAGGACGGGCGGGACGGCAGTGGGACGGGCGGGACGCGGCCCGTTCTGCGAGGCGAGGCCTAAAGCTTCTGGCCTGACGGCCCCCGGCCCCGGCCCCGGCCCCGGCCCCGCCTGACCCGTCGCGCCCTGGACTTGGACTTGCACGCGCGCAATGCGAGCTGAGAGCAGAACTAGCGCACACAAAATAGACCGAGATAATATTTTCTTAGCCGATGAAACATTTATCTAAAGCAAGCTGAAAAGAAATATGACACATTTATCAGCTAGCTTGTACTCTCCAGACAGCGCGAGCTGCGAGTGCCGCTAAAACTGCACAAGATGGGCGGCGTTCAAAAACTTGAGCTTCAGGGCTTAACTTTGGGCCGACTTTGAAACCTTCAAACTCCCACACTGTCTCACAAAGCACAGTATCATCTCTGGTCTGCTTCCAATTCCGATAGAGATTTTTTATTTCAACAAAAGAACAGCAGTGTTATTGTCTGTCTTTTAAGCAAGCGTGCCGGAGACGTTGTGGGCGCCTGGGCCATCTAGGGTAAGCTGCACCTCAGCTCAGCATAAGCGATGTAAACAGCTGGTTCATTTTTTCATAACTTTTGCTTTCCCACGCCGCCGCCGCGCCACGTTCCGGCCGCCACACGAGCCGGCGCCACCGCGACGCGACCCGCACTATCACTGAATCGCCGCCCGCCCCGCCCCGCCCCGCCCCGCCCCGCCCCGCCCCGCCCCGCCCCGCCCCGCCCCGCCCCGCCCCGCCCCGCCCCGATCAGAGGAGGTCAGCCGTGGTTAGGGACGGAGCGACCGCAGTCCAATTCACACTCTATTTGTGAATAACGGCCATTTCTTGTCCGACAAAAAGAAAAAGGGGGGGGGGGTCAGTCTACATCTCACAAAGTTAAACTTAGCGAAGAAAGTTGCATCTCTGAGATGAACCAATAAGGGCGCACGGCAAAGGGGCGAGACTGCTGCCCATAGCATTGCATTACACACCCTTCGCCCCGCCCCGCCCCGCCCCGCCCCGCCCCGCCCCGCCGCGCCCCGCGCGTCCAGCGCCTCGTCATGGCGACTGTTGACCCCGCGATGCGGCGCGGCGCGGCGGGGCGGGGCTGCGGCTCCGCGCCAGAGGTCCAGCAGGTCCTGTACACTGAGGACACGCGCAGTGTACCCGCAGCATCCTACACTGCTCAGATCCTGCAGAGGGGTATTCCGCTGCATGTCAGTAAGGAGGAACAGCAGCGCCAATTTGCAGTTCACATCAAGTAATGTGTTCTAGTCTGGGGGCCTCTTGCCTAGCCCTTGCCTGTCTCCCGCTCCCACACTTATTCTGAAGTCGACGAGGACGCGGTGTGCGCCGCGCACGCGCCGATGTTCGGCTACAATCACACTTTCACTCTCGCCCACCACGCGCCGCCACGCCGCGCCGCGCCCCGCCCCGCCCCGCCCCGCCCCGCCCGCTGCTGCGGTCAGGACTTGCACCCGAGTCCGAGTGCAGAAGCCGGCATGAGCGCGTGGCCGGCGAGGGCGAGCGGCACGCGCTTCCTATACTTCATTTACGCGCCACAAGTTTGTGTGCGTAAGACAGCCACTATATTGCCACGCTCCCGTGCTCAACCGTACGAGGGGTAAAGGACGCCGCGCGCTGCATGTGGTTGTATGTTTTAATATTTGGGAGTTGGAATATACTGAAAATCGGATTGGCCCGCAGCAGCAGCTGGGCAACGCGCAGCGCGCCGGCCTGACCTCAGAAATGGAGGCGACTTTCGCCGTTGCAGGGCACCTGATTGTGTCCCGTTGATTGTTGCCTCCACAGAAGAGTAAAAGGACAAGGCCATGATGGGGAGAGTCCATCCGGAAATGACTGTTAGCGAGCTGAGATTACCAATCAGTCAACTCTGCTTCTGCTGTGTCCCAAACATAACCACAGTACCTGTAATCAGCAGGTTGTGGGGACAATTCATTCAGCGAAACAATAAGTCCAGAGAAGTAGAATCGGCACTGGATTTTAGAAATCCAACTCAACCACAGGTATTTTGAGAAAACTAGAGAGATCCACCCCTTTTTTTTCCGTAACTCACACAGATATGTCAACATGCAGCAAACACTGTTAAAAATTCCGTACCCCCATGTCCCAGATACTACGGTACAACCCGTTTTGTTTGGTGACGGGAGGACCGTATCTGAAAAATACGGTGTTTTCCGTGACCGATTCCGTAGTTTCAGTTTCTTGAAACTTCGAAACAAGTTGAAATATAGGTCCATGTGAAATATACGGTCATATGTAGTACGGGCGGACCGTACCCAATAAAAACGGTCCGGACCTGGTAAAAAATTAACGGGGGAAAACCGTACTAATTACCGTGGAAATTTCTGGCAGTGAAGCGCTCCGAGGAGCATTCGTTCGACACACTTCCACGCAATGAAGACATTTCAAATTTCGTGAACCGTTGTCCGCCACACCAAAAGCAATTGAAGACCACATATTAGGTTGAAGTGTCTATTAAATTTTGTAATTCCGATGTTGTAAAGAGCCGATAGTTCCACGCCGAGCTCGTCTGGGCTGGGCCGTGGTGGTCTGGTGTAGTTGAGCTGGAGTCTGCGCGCTAGCTGGCGCTACCGCTCAACTGCTCGAAAGTCCTTCTTTCGTAGCCAGCTTCACAGCAGTAAAGTTTAAATTAAACGCATAAATATTTCAAACGCCATAACTAGCAAAAATCAGTACAAATATGTAGCGCCGCAGTTAGTTGATTACCGGACGCCATTGCCCTTGGCCTTCCCTCTGGCCTTCCCTTCAGGATGTTGAGGGGAAACAGCAGACTCGGGGCAAACAGTTGAAAGGACAGACTCACGTCTTAGTACATTTTCGACCCTCTCCAGGAGTGGAGACGATCAGCGATAGAGTGAGGCGCGGTCGAGGGGAAAACAACTCTGAAATTTTTGCACACCTCCTAATTCAGAAAAAAAAAACAGAGAAATTCAGGAAAATTTAAAAAAAAATCACAAGAACACTCAAAAATTAAGGTAAGCCTACAATTCAAGCAAAAACTTAAGAAAAAATATAATAAAAAATCAGAAACTTTGTAGACC
Source organism: Frankliniella fusca (assembly GCA_029379305.1). NCBI lineage: Eukaryota > Metazoa > Arthropoda > Insecta > Thysanoptera > Thripidae > Frankliniella > Frankliniella fusca. The sequence continues at coordinate 335,123 of JAHWGI010000641.1, read as the reverse complement.
AAAATTCAGAGTTTTTTCCCCCTCACGGTAAAAACAATGTCTGATTTTTTGAGGAAAAAGGGAAAACTTTGAGGACCTTGGATACTTTGAGGAAAACTCTTTCGGTTTTGAGGAAGTCTCCTCAAAATTTGTGGAGATTTCCCTTATTTTTTAAGGAGCCTTCCTCAAAATCTGAGGGGTTTCCCTCAAATAACGGAAGTTCCTCAAAGTTTTCCCTTTTTCCTCAAAAAAATCAGACATTGTTTTTCCCTCGGGCTCGGCTCGGTGCTTCGCGTGTGCCGTACTCACAGTCTCAGCCACCATGCTGCTCAGCAGAGGCTGGGTGGTCCGGGGGGGTAGGAAACGGCGACCTCAGCGAGCCCTCTCCTCCGTACCGCGCACCGTATCGCACCGGCTCCGCGTATCGCGGAGTGCTCACTCTTTGAGAAATGTGGGGAGGAACGTCTCCAGGTCGGCGCTGGGCGCGTGGAGCGTGCGGCGCGGCGGGGCCGGGCGGTGCGCGTGGAGCCGCGAAGGTCGCGGAGGAGCGAGGTGCGTGGACACAGAGCGACTGCGGCGCGGAGCGGGCTCCCCCGCCATGTTATACGGCCGCCGCTGCCGCCTGCCCAGCCTGCCCCGCCCCGCCCCGCCCCGCCCCGCCCCGCTGAAAGCAAAATCTGCCTCCTCCTACCCCCCGGACGGCGCGGCGGCGGCGGGTCGGCGGCGAGGCACGGAGCGCCCAAGAGGCACGCCCACCAGTCTCAAACCCCTCGCGGGTGTCAAGGATGCGCGTCTTCTTATCGGTGCCCGAAAATAACAATCAATTATAGAGCCATAACAACCGACCAGACGGGATAAAACGATACTTCTACGAATAGCGCGTGCACATATTCAAAGTGGGCAAACAAAAGCTGCTCTAGAAGCAATGGGAACAGAAGACTTGCCCAGAAGACATTATTTTGATATGGTACTGAAATTCTATTTTTCCGGGCGGAGACCCACCGAGGCCTCTCGATGATGAGATGTAGAGGTTGCGGGTCATATATGATTTACGATATTGGAAGAGCCGGCGGAAGACGGTTGAATGGGAGGGGTTTTCTATTGAACTTGTTCAGAGCGCAATTATTCCATCCCCTATGATGACGCTATACATTAATGTGAGCGTCTGGGCTGGGCGGATGGGGTCGGGATCCAGGAAAGTTTCAACATGGCCGGGCCGGCGCGTGCAGATGGTCCGAGACGGACACCACGTGGAGGCTGCGCCCCCCCCCCTCCCTCCCCGGAGCGGTCCAGACAACAAAACCCAACTCTCGGAAACATGTAGGTACGCAAATGGACACGGATCGTAAATGTACAAATGTGTAAAGTCGTTCACCTTCAGATGTGAATAATTTATCACACCTATAAGTGCGTGTGTGGGAAAAATCGAGCGAAAACATCAAGGGCGAAAGGACTCAGGATATTGGTGCCAGCCGGATTACCCAAATGGCCCGAATTACCTGGGATATCCATCGAAAAGCCACTTGTTTTCATCGAAGCATTACCTATAAGTCATCCCAAATCTGACCCGAATTTCCTCTTGTATTCGGAGTTATTGCTTGCAATCCGATACCCAACGGAGCCTACCGTATTACCTGAGTCGTTTCCCCATCGATAAAAAGAAATCGCCCAGCTGGAAAGTGAGCGCCACTTGGCGGAGAAACAACTCCAAAATTTGTGTACACCTCCTAATTCAGAAAAAATGGGAAAATTAAGAGAAATTCAAGAAAATTTAGACAAAATCATTAAAATTTAGGTAAAATTCAAGCAAAAATTAAGGGAAAAAATCAAGAAAAATCCACAAACATTCAAAAAAAGTTCACGAAAATTTAGAAAAAAATGACAAAATTCGTACACTAAAATTAAGAGTTGTTTCCCCCTCGTTTCGGGTGCGGTGCAGAGCGGTGCAGAGCGGTGCAGAGCGGTGCAGAGCGGTGCAGAGCGGTGCAGAGCGGTGCAGAGCGGTGCAGAGCGGTGCAGAGCGGTGCGGGGGCGGGCCCTCGCTCGTTGCGCCACGCGCCCTGGGGCCGGGCGGCCGGGCCCGGGCCGCGCCATGGAGCCTATAACTAAGCACATACACGTGTCGCCAAAAGCGGTCACGCACCCCGGCCGGCCCGCCTGGCGCGCCCGGCTGGGCTGGGCCGGACGGGACGGGACGGGCGCGTGCAGACGGTCCGTGACGGAACGGACACCACGTGGAGACTGACCTCCCCCCGGGGGGCGGTCCAGACAACAACACCACACTCACACACTACTGGCCTACCAAGGGGCCTTCCGGCCGGCCCCCGGGCCCGGGCGCGCGGGGCGCTGCGGCGGCGTCTGTAAAGCAACCCTCTGATCGAGGGGGTGTTCACTCTTAAAATCTGTGGCAAAAACGAGCAAAAACAGCCTTTAACGACTCAAAAATGAGTAAAATATGGAGAATTTTGACCATTACGCTTCTAATACGAACACTATTGCACCTCTACTACGAATAGTGACCCGACTATTACGCGAGTGCATGGCCTCTCGCCTCTGATGTGCGTGGGAAAGCACGCTCAAATATCAATTTTTATTTTTACTTTCTTATGCAACTTACTGTTCTGCGTGCAAGGTGCTTTAGCGCATTTTTAGTAGCGTATCACTACTAGACCAGCCAGTTTTTGCCATTACTTTTGCTTTGATGAAATTTATCAGGTGGGATCCAGGAGCCTGACACCTGAGAGCCGCCGGGTAGACCAATCTGCAGTTCACGAAAAGATGTTGTCTACCTACCAAAGGCCCCGAGTCTGAGATCTGGTATAGAGGCTTACCAAGAGGTGCACTCCGCAGTAAACCCCAAGGGTCTACCACTTTGAAAAATCGCGTACGAGGATTATAATCAGTCACGATTATGGTGATTCTCAATGATTTGAGATTATCTTTAACATATTTACTGATTATTGGCCAGTACTCACCCAACCTTTGGTCAAATTTGACTCTATTTATCCATATTTGCGAAAAATTTGTCATTATTTTGAAATTTTACATCATTCTGATTTTGTGATTATCAATAATCATCTAGAGGGGTGAACGAGGATTATGGAAGTGGTAGACCCTTGGTAAACCCTGTGTTTTAATTTTTTTCGAGAGGCAGTGAAGTTCCCTTTTGGAGATGAATTGCGTTTAGGTGATGAGACAGTTTCATTTCCTCTCTACCGTCTAGCCCAAAGACACCATCTACATTACCTTTTATTTCCGCTGGAATTGGAATCAGAAGACAGGCATTGACACTTTACCATCTTACTTTCATTACTTTTGATAAACAACGTTCTTGACAGCCTCAGACGGACGAGTTGTTCGGCTGACCCCTTTGGGCTCGCCGCTGGCGCAGCGTTATTCCGAGAACGCTCATGCCATTACGCACCGCGACTATCGAGGGGGAAATCACACAGCTACAGGAACAAATGTATGCGAGTTGTTGCGGACACTCACAGCCAGCCCTGGTTTCGCGGAATTTAGTTTACCGTTATCGTTTTATTAGGTCATAACTAACTGCCGATTTTTTCTGATACGCCGCAGTTTAATGCGATGTGTTCTATTTCCAGGTCCGGACCGGATGTACGCGAGTTATTACGCGAATGACTTCCTCTCCCCTCCCGCACCCTGGAGGGGCGCACAGCGCACGTGGAGCCAGAGAGCAATGAGGGTTCCATGACCGACTAGTACAGTCTCTCCGGACCAAACCGCGCCGGGGCCGCGCCAGCCCAGCCGGCCAGTGCGCGCGAATACAGGTGACCTTGTCTAGAGGACACGGCGACCTCGTCGCCGCGCGTGTCCTTGGGGCCCGGGGGTCCTGCCAGTGTCCTGCACCTCAAGAAAAAGCGGAGGGGAGAGGGCTCCGCCCGGCCCCGCCCCGCCCTGCCCAGGGACCAACCGAGGGGTCCTTCACAAGAAATGCGAGCGTACTCCGATTTTACTGGTGTTTCATGATTTTCCTTTAACCTTTTGACTGATTTTTTTTTAAAAAATTTATGATTGGTTAACTGATTTACTGTTTTTCTTTTGTTCTAGGACCCGGTAGGTCCCCCTGGGAAATACTTTTACGTCTAAGGACGGTGACCACGGACCAGAGCCGAGTCACACTGAAAGCCAAGGGTTTGAATGGTGTCGCGCACGTAAACAGATTGTTTGAACACCCGTAATGTCACACGCAAACAAGTATAAAAGAGGATTTTCCTTGGAATTTCGCAAACACGAGTAGGGACGAGTATGGGCGAATGGAAATTCACACCCCTGCACGTGCGCGACGATCCAACACTTTGACTCTCCAGCGCCCGAGCGCCATGAACGCCGGCGCGCCAGCCGCGAGACAAGAGACGACATTGCTGCCGCGTGCCGCGTGCCGAACTCGCCGAACCCTTGAGCCGCCGTAGCCCAGCCGGCCCACACGCGGGGCGGACAGTACTGGAGACAGTGCTGCCAGAAAAGTAGGCAAAACCCGCCCAACACACAGCTGTGTGGAGCGGGCGGTATTCGCGCCTGCCTACTAGGCAACATCTATACTCGCGTGCAGAGAAATGGCCAAGTAGGCAGGCGTGAATACCGCCCGCTCCACACAGCTGTGTGTTGGGCGAGGTTTGCCTGCTTTTCGGCCAACACTGACTGGAGAGGAAGACCAGCAGGATGTACGATGTACGAGGGGAAAACGTGAAAATTGTCGCGAGCATGCACACCCAGAAAACGCTTTGGATGAAATTCCGAAATTCTGCATACCGTCATTCTTTCCTTCATCATAATCTTCTTATTCCGAAGATATTTTTTGCACAAGTGTCATAGAAAATTGTTTTAGTCCTGGTCAGTCCATAAGAAATGACTATCTTTTAGATATATGTATTGACTGGATTATCAAGAAAAAGTCCACTGTGGATTCAAGGGATTCTGCGGGCACAACTCTGGCCGCCTCGCGTGCCGCGTGCTGCAATGACATGTTATGCCACTTTTGTTGGATGCTGGCAAAACACAACGAAAGCGGGGTTCTTTATTTCTTAGCTTTATTTAATTTAACATAATAAATAAGTGATATGTACATTCTGGCGGGGGGTGAGGGTGAGGTCAGTGCAGCCGGTCGGCGCAGCAGCAGCGCGTGATGAGCCCGTGCTCGTAGCACGACTTGGCGTGCAGGAAGGAGCAGTCCGCCAGGTCGCACTGCGGCGGCAGCGCTGCGGGCGGGAGGGAACACAGGTCAGCAACAAAGTTTCCTCCCTCGACTGGATGGATACTTTAACACTGCTGCTGAAGAATAATTATCACGTTTCCAACGAATGTCTTAGAGTTTTGCGCTGGAAACCCAAATGTGCAAATTTCGCACACATACAAGTTTTTCTTTTTTTTTCTCCAGATAGAAATATTTTGAAAAGTTCTCAGAGGAAAACACTAAAAAATCGTGACGCTATAGCCAAATTTAAACTTTGGAAGACGGAGCGGGTTGGGCGAGGTGAGCGGAGAGTAGGACAGGAGGGGTTTACCCTCATACTTCCACCCCCGCATCCCCCAACATCAACCGCACTTCAGCAACCCCTCGCGCTCCTGGTTCCTCACGGCCCCGGCGAAATCTTCCAAACTTTAAATATGGCGCTAGCGCCACCAGTTTTCATTTCCGTCCCACAGGGGCCCACTTAGAACACTTCTTTAGTCACAGTACCACTGGTACCACCCTGCGCTCTACCGAAGAACGCGGTCATTAATCGCACCCTGTACGTCGTACGTGCGTGATCTTCCCTTCGCGATCAATTGAACATGTAAAGCTGGGAACTGGCGTCCTGGTAATTTCTCACACTTTTCTGGGCTAGTAAAGCACATGTGTGACATTTGCGCGTAAAGCAAATGAGCTACATTCGCGCGCGCGCACACACTCACACACTCGTATTTTCTAGAGAACTTACGCTGGCTATCCCTCAGGCAGCAGCACGCGTCGTGCAGAAGTCGGTCCCCGCAGTAGCTGTACACGCTGGCGTCGCACAGCGGGCAGTCGGGCCGGCGGCGCGTGGGGCCGAAGTTGGGGCCAAAGTTGGGGCCGAAGTTGGGGCCGAGGTTTGGACCGAAGGCGGGGCCAAAGGCGGGGCCCAGGATACCCGCGAGGCCTAGGTTCCTCGTCTGTCCGAGCCGCGGGGCCGGAGCGCCGCCGGAGAGACCGAACCCGCCCGCCGGGTCCGCCAAGAGGCGGGGTTCGGAGGCGGCAGCCTCGGGGGCGGGGGCGGGAGAGCCGCGCGCGCTCTCAGGGAAAGTCACTGCATCAAAAGCGATACAAAGAATAGCGGCATTGTCAAATAAAAGTTAACTTGTTATCTAACAGCCGTCTATTACACTCATAAATAAAGTGCGTCGCTGCCCTCAAAACATGAACTAATATTTTCAAATACAAGGTAAGATGAATGTGCCCAACACCTGTTTAACAAATTCTTCGTCTAAACGAAATCTATGATGAACGTGTCAAACTTTTCAACGAGTGAAAATACACTAGTTGAACAAAAATAACTGCAGAGCCCAGCAATGCGTTTGAGGCTTTAAAAAACATATTTTATTGGCGTAGTGGGTTTGGACTGCCAAAATATTACGCGAGTATATCTTTACAACAGCGACGTCGAGCGACGTGCACGTTAGCGTGCGCGAGGCAAGGACCGCCAACGGAGAAGTTAGCGCGTGGCGAACCTGGGCGAGAGCCTGGGCGCCTGCGAGACAAGCGATGGTGGCCGCCGAGCCGAAGAGATGGATTGGCTGCCTGCCCTCCCGGCGCACAGGTCCCCCGCCATGCCTTAACTTTGAAAGACTTGAGTCTTACTCCCGAGGAAAGAAAGAACTCCTCTAGTACACGTGTTTTCGAGTTTGAGGACAAACCAATAAAGCATTTCTGCGATTTTAATTCACTGATGAAATAAAGTTTGTAAGTATCCAACAGAATCAGTATTTGTAAAAAAAAAAGGAGCAAAGACATCAGCCTAAAAATAACATGTTTGGAAATATCAATTTTGCACTTTGCAAAATTGATATAAAGTGAAGGAACTCGTTCTTTACAAACAGAATGTGTATCAAAACTGGTTTTGTTAAGTGTGGAATTATGTTGAAACAGAAACTTGCCGAAATTTCATGATCCCAATGACACTACACTTAGGAAGAAGTCCAACAGGTTTTTGATTGTTGGCTATTGTTGGAGTTCAGCGCCGTTTCGAAATTACCGAAATATCGATTTGAATGCGTCAGCACCCACTTTCCCGATACTAGAGTTGCAGGGTCTGAAAGAACTTTCATTTACAGGAAAAGTATAATAAATTTTATCTCATTACATCAGAGGAAAAGAAATGTTTACCAAAGCTGGAAGATAGGTTTTCTTTCAAGTGTAAATATGTTGAAGATTGAAATGTTTTTTGTGGGATATTTAAGTTACAAATATATGTTCCAACGCCGTTAAAACGGATATTTTCAAACGTGATTTACTCAATAATTTGCATTGGAACGAAAAAAATACTTCGTTTACGGATGAAAGAACGTCTTTCAAGCTTTAAAATAAGTATACAGTTATGTTATTTGGTTATGTGGTTTGTGAGAAAAGGTAGGTCACTAACAAAACCAAGTTTTGAACACAATACTCGTTCTCTTCACATTTACCTAAGATATGTAGATACTGTTGTAAAGAACGAGTAAAAAAGAAAAATCAGGTGTTTTCCTCTATACCGTACTAAAATCCGATAATATAATCGATGCATCAGTGTATGCGCTTCGGGATCGGAGCAGTTTCTACACTTGTCTATATACCCACCTTTGGTTGCCGAGACTGAGGGCAGCAGGGTAAGGCACTGGACTAGCACAAACACACAGCAGCCCCGGCTGGTAGACAGCATGGTGACGCGGGTTCTGCAAATAATGCGATTAATTTCGATAACTGAAACGTTTTTTTTCCTTGAAAAATGAAACACAGCACAGGGCTGGGTGGGCGGCGGGCCGAGAGTCGCGCCCCGGTCCGGTCCGGCTCATTGTGGCGGGTCCGTGCCGCTCGGGGCTGAAGTGGCCACCAAGCGGCCGAGTACTCGAAATCAGTTTGCAAGAGCTATTCATTCGAACGGCGCAAGCTGAGTCGAGAGTAGCGGACCGAGTGAAATATATTTATCATTAGTACACAACGCGAATTCACCGAACTACGAAGTCATATTTCACATACATTGAGAGGTAGTTTATATGAACACATTTTCTACCCGTGACCACAGCTTGAGGTAAACCCCTATTGGCAGTGGTGCATGAGTGTACTGCGCCTAGGTCTACCCTGAGTCTCACAGGTACTCGCTTTCCAGCTTCTCCCTTCTGTGGTCTGTGGTACACGGACGCACTATGTGGACCCATGTGGACCATTCAATCTCGCCGCGCTACTCTCATACTCTCAGCGCGCTCGCCCGTCGTTGGACGATACCCCAGGCAACAGAGATGCGGCGCGGGGTATCTGCGAAGGCTTCGCGAGACCTGACCTGGGATGGGGAGGCACTGATCCCAAGGGAGAGGCGGAGAGGCTAATCTAGCGTTAAGAGCAGCCAGAGAAAAAAACAGAAAAGAAGAAAAACATCAAGAACCTAACTCGGCCATCCTGGCCACTTTTAAAAGTGAAATGCTTCCAGAGAAATCGCGCAGATTTCGTACAAAACGGTTACCAGAGGATCTGATAATTTGAGACTTAGCTACTTAGCTAGAACACAAAAGTATTGCCAGATAAGTAGGCAAAACACTGGTACAACAAATGTTTAGTTTTTAAACATCATGGTGTATAGTTAACAATTCTATACATGACATAATGTGTATAGCAGGAACTAAAGATGACAATATGTTTAACAACTAAACACTTTGTAAATGTTTAGAGGTTAAACATTTTGTGATGCATAGAAGTAAACACTTGGGCGAGGCTTCACATGGAGAAGCATAGGGATACCACGCTGCGCCAAGTGTATAGCCAACTGAACACTTGCAAAGTGTTTAAAAAATAAAAATCTGCTGGTGTATAGTTTGAACTAAACATGATATAGTGTTTAAATATTAAACATTAGCAGTTAAACATCAGGTGATGTTTAGAACTAAACATTTGTTTTACCAGTGAATTCCCTCGAATACACAAACAAACTTAACTCACATGGGACTTGCCTAGTGGTGAGGCGGAGATACCCATCTGCCTCACACATGTGTATTCGCGTGATTCGCGTGGTAATTTTGCCAACCTTCCTGACAACACTGTTTAAGCGACACGGTTATTACATATTCGAGGACTCTACACACTATGCGATATTTTAAGAAGGGCTTCAGCGTATCTCAAGTATGTCCTTCTTAACTGTTTGCGAACGGAAATTACTTTTAAGGGTATACTAAAGGGATCGTTTACACAGTACCTCCGCCACAATTAAGCTATAAAATGTCACAGTTCAGGCTATCTAAGCGCCTAGGCAGGCAACATATTTCGCATATTTTTCATATGCGAAATGCACCCAGGCTCCTTTCAGTTTCAAACGCGTCGAGCTCCCGTATTCCGTTGAAAACAGATGGAGAAAACGTAAATACTTTCTGGATCTTTCTTTCCTGATGTACGATGTGGAAAAATTATCTGCCCTCCATCCAAAAATCTAAGAAAAAATACTCCAATTTTGCGCCGATGATTCCCTAGCTCTGGCTGGCTCCACAAAGCACCGGGACATAAATATTTAATTTCCTTATTCTTTTATATTTTTAAGATGTGCGCAGAATCAATTACGACTTCGCTCGGCGAACAACCTCAGGTCATTTGTGACTCGGTTCAGTCAAGTCAAGTGTGACGATGGCGGCATGGTGACTGCCGTTCGGTCTCCAGGGGGGTACGCATGCATGCGAGTGCCCCCTCCCGCGGCATTACTCGCGCGGCCCGCACAGACAAAAGGAATTACGTCCCCTAACTAAAACTTTAGTCAATTTTCCGACATCAAATATTTTTTTGGTTCCAAATGTCAACGTTTTCCTGGCTAGAACCGATTTTTTGCCACCAAAACTATAGTTTAGCCGCAGGTTACAAGAATGCCCTGCCCTGCCCTGCCCTGCCCTGCCCTGCCCTGCCCTGCCCTGCCCTGCCCTGCCCTGCCCTGCCCTGCCCTGCCCTGTGCGGTGGGGCTGCGCCTGCGGCCTGCGGCCGGGGGTAGGCAAGTCACTCTGCCAGGAGGCCGGTCAGCGCGGCGGGGCGGGCCGGGCTGGTGTGCCTGCCAGGCCAGGCGGTGTGAAGCAGGAGTGGTGCAGGCCGCACCCCACTCCGCGCCACCCCGTGCGCCCCGCCCCGCCCCGCCCCGCCCCGCCCCGCCCCGCCCCGCCCCGCCCCGCCAGCCAACAAACCTTGGCGGGCTCTGCTGGCCCGCAGCAGCGGTCCCCTAAATACGTCGCGTGCATTGCACAAGTCCACCAGTGCAGTGCAGCGGGAGCGGGCGTCAGCGGGGCAGCAGCGCTCAGGGAAGGCCAAGGGCTGCTCGCCGGGGCGGGGCGGGGCGGGGCGGGGCGGGGCGGGGCGGGGCGGGGCGGGGCGGGGCGGGGCGGGGCGGGGCGGGGCGGGGCGGGCCAGGAGAGCAGCACCGCCCAGCTCAGCGCCGGGCGCTCCGGGGCCGGGCGGGCGCCCGTCGCACGCCGCCCGCACGACATACGTCACCAGCACGAGCGCCCCCGGAGAGGACCGCCGTGGCACGCGTGAGCACGCCTGACTCGCGGAGGGCGTGGCCGGCGTGGCGGGCCTGGCGCGCGGGCGATTCGTTGATGTACGTCACGTGACTGGATGTGAATGACCCCGGGGGAGGGGCCCGGGGGCCCAGGGGGGCTCCCCGAGCAGCAGCAGGCCTGCGCTGCGCCCGGGAGGGAGCCGGCGGGACCCGCTCCTCGCCGTGCCGGGGCCGGGGGGCCCGGGGGGCCCGGGGGGCCTGATCCCGCTGGACTGGACAGCCGCGCGGACCCGTCCGCCCACCGGCTTGTCCACTACACGCCCCCCCCCCCCTCCACCCCACTGCGCTGCCCAAAGAACCCGACCCCGACGCGAGGCGCGAGGCAGGATTCCTCCGCGGAGTGCTATGCCGCCGCTCAACCGCGACGAATTCGTAGGCATTGAAGAGGGGGTGGATAAGCTTGGCGGGATATATGGATCGTTCATAAAGCAGTACGCCCCTTCCCCACAGCGAGCGAAGGGAGCTGCCCACGGCTGCCCAGCAGTACCTGAGAGCGAGTGGGGAAACAACTCTCAAATTTTTGTACACCTCGGAAATTTAGAAAAAAAAATCAAGAAAATTAAGAGAAACAGGAAAATTTAGAAAAAATTAAGCATAAATTCAGACCAATTGAGTTAAAATTTTAAAAAAATTCCCGAACATTCACAAAAATCCCCCAAATTTGCACACTAAAGTTCAGAGCTGTTTCCCCCTCGCCGTGAGTCTCGGGGTAGGCTGTCCTGGAGAGCACCCGTGCGCTGCAGACACGGTGCCGCCTGCCGCCGTCCTGGCGGTGCAGCGCGGAGCGGGGGGGCTGGGGGTTGGACGGAAAGGGCGGAGGGTTTGGGAATGCGGCCCCGCGATGCCAATGGCGTGGTGCGGCGTGGCGTCTCATGGCGGACGGCTGGCTCGCGGAATGCATCCCGAACAGCAGAGCCACCCCTTCCCTCCGCGCTTCCGCGTGATTCCCAGAACACGCCGATGAAAAAGGGACACTCCCGTCGAACTGGATGAGCCCAGCCCTGCGCATAGTCAGCCCCAAGGCATTGAGAAAATACTGATTTGAACCAAAGTGAAAGGAGTTCACTCATGGGGGCTCATGCTCTTTAAATGGAGTCCGAGTGATAAGTCACAAACAATAAAATAAAATCAAAATCAAAAAAATTATAAAACCTAATTATTTTCGGTAGATAAAATCTGCAAAGAATGCGCTTTTATTCGGAGCATGCCTCGAATATCCTCTACACTAGCTGAAATATTTTACGTCACTTCTAAATTGAAGTATTCGTTCTGAGTCTCAATTCGCGACGCAACATCGCCAGGCGCGTTTGCAACAAACGCTTGCGAAAATAAGCATCACCTTGACACCAGCCTCCCCTGCCGCATACGAGGTATTCGCAAAATGCTCGCCCCATTGAGACCGGTCGGCACCAAAACAGGGAGAAGGCGAACCGGCGGATTAAAACCGGCTAACGGCGCTGCGTTACGAAACGGCGACCGGGGCGCACCTTACCGTACCGGCCCTTAATGAATGGGACCTGGCGTTTTCGAAAACTATGAGTAAATACAGGATGGCAAACAGCACCCGCTGATGCCGGCGGTTGCTGACCGCCATCAACCGTGTCGTCTTGCAGCCCCTTTCGCCTATCGCACTTAAGCATTTGGTTAGGTGTGATCAGCAGGGGGAAAGGCCATGTCGTTCGAAAAACCTTAAGCAAGTTGAGAAAATCAGATTTGTTTTCGAAAGAAATCGTTACACTGAATGCGGCTAAGTGCTCAAGTTATGATTACATTCATTACGATGGACCGTCCAAATAATCATCATATGGGCACGTTCTTCTCGACATAGAAAAGTAACCAGAAAATACAAGTATGTAGATGGCTAAAGATGCGCGCTTTTCTTGAAGAGCTTACAATTCCACCCTACTACGAAGCGTTCGTTCGAAATTTTTCATGGCCAACGTAAGAGCCGAATTTCGCAAAGAGAGCAAGAAGGGAGCGCAAGGAGTGAGACCCCATTGATCTAGAGCTAAGGAAGCACGCTACCTGTTGTCCTGTGCCGATCCAGCTGATCGCGGTGCACGCCTGCGACTGAACGGACCGGGCCGGGCCGGGCTGGACTCCAGTCAGACGCCTCGCGGGGGAAGGGGAACAGGTGAGCGGCCACGGAGAGGGGAGGGGGGAGGGGGCATCACCCTCGCAACGGTGCATGAGTTCAAGGACATGCCAACGAGCGAGGAATTCGTTTGTTTTCATCTTGATACTGCTCATTGGATCAGCTCGTTTTGAGGAAATAATTCGAGATACTTTCAGTAGCGCCTGTAGATTACGGGATGGCTCCTTAATTTTAACGACATTGGCTTCATATGCAAATTCTCTGATAAAACAATGTATTGATTGTAAGTTATTTTCGGCATGCCATGTATACTTCAGTCAGAGAGAACATATTATATCGTTTGAGTACACGCAATTAAAAATATGGGAAGATGGAACATGTCAATTTATTAAGAAAAGAAATCATCCCCCGCAAAATGCTTGGAAAAAATTGAGCTGAAAATTAAAATAGCGTCGAGATTGGGGTATTTTTCTCAAGTAGTTCTGCTCCTAAAATTACAGCTGAGATTTAAAAAAAATGGTGTAAGACTCTCCAGTCAGCAATAGCCCCTCACTTTGCCGCGAGCAAGTAGTGCGAGCATGTGTGTTTGAGTGTGGGAGGAGCGGGGCGGGGGGCAGCCCTAGTGACGCTGGCCTTGATTCTCGGCCAGGCCCGGCTGGCATGGGCTGCATTAATACGTCCCCATGGCGACGGGACGGCTCCCGTCCTCTCATTACTTCAATTATGCCTGTGTCTTGTCCAGCTGGAGGCGCAGGCCGGGCGCGCGCGCACGGGGCGCCAGTGTTTGCGCAGGTGGAGAGAAAGCCAAAACTCCCGATTGCAATCCGACGATAAAGGGCTGTGTGCACCAACTTGAACGTTGCTTTAAGGTTCAGGGCCTGTCAGAGCTGTCTAAAAGTACGCCCTCATTCGCCCATCTGCATCTGCATGCGACTGAAAATAATACAAAGTAAGAGAACCAGGCTGCAAGGTGCACGCCAGGGCGTTGCAGCGAGGCCCTTAGCTGCATGGTGCCAGCCCCGCTGGCGGCCGGGCCGGGTCGGGGCGGCACCCCTCCCTGCACTTGGCAGGCTTTGGCTCTGATCGACCAAGAGCGGCTGGGGCAGGAGGGGAGGGGAGGGGCGGTGCACCTCCGAGTGTCAGGCAGGAGTTGGATAAAAGTTGCGGCTCGTCTGATGAGGAAGAGCCAGTTAACTGTCAGAATTAAATCTGTAGCATTCATTAGAAGTGACGTAAGTCTGACTTAGGTCACTATCTGAGTTATTAGTGGTGAGACATTCCCCATTCCATACCGCATAGTTATCTCTTGTCAAAATGTTAAAAGAGCTTATAGCAACTTCAGAAATCAACTAAATATTTTGACGTAAGTCTCTTCTCAATAGGGTCTATTCAAACACAGTGACGCAAGTCTGACTTGCGTCACTTTGTTTGAATAGACCTGCTCAAAAAAGTGACGTAAGTCAGCAATCTGCCAGAATATTCAAGATACTCTGAAAAAAGAAAATTGTCCATAATCTTTGTGTATTTTATGAGAGTACTTCATGATGTAATGTCCAGTTGCCGGACTACAGATTTTAGGAACCGTTTATTTCATTTCCTGAAAAAAAATAATTGGTGACTTACGTCACTATCTGAGTTATTAGTGGTGAGACATTCCCCATTCCATACCGCATAGTTATCTCTTGTCAAAATGTTAAAAGAGCTTATAGCAACTTCAGAAATCAACTAAATATTTTGACGTAAGTCTCTTCTCAATAGGGTCTATTCAAACATAGTGACGCAAGTCTGACTTGCGTCACTTTGTTTGAATAGACCTGCTCAAAAAAGTGACGTAAGTCAGCAATCTGCCAGAATATTCAAGATACTTTGAAAAAAGAAAATTGTCCATAATCTTTGTGTATTTTATGAGAGTACTTCATGATGTAATGTCCAGTTGCTGGACTACAGATTTTAGGAACCGTTTATTTCATTTCCTGAAAAAAAATAATTGGTGACTTACGTCACTTCTAATGAATGCTACAGAAATCAAAGGATCATTTCATTGAGAGATTGACTCGAAGTCTATGCTACAGTGGAATAAGCTATTTTACAGAAATGTTCTAAATTAAACTCTGGTGAAAACGCAAAAATCAGTATTGACCAGTGGCCTAAACGGTTTCAAACTTCACTCTTTTACGTCTTTGATTTTATTTCGAAAGATTTTGGTGTGTGTGTGTGTGTGTTTTCTCCTGTTTATTATAATCTTGAGTACTTTTTCACTAATTCCATGATAGAAAAAGTAGGTCAAATGGAAAGCAAACACTAGTGATGTCAGATGTTAAATGTTTTATTACTTTTTCTCACCAAAGACGTCTACAATGTCATTCAGGAATGCGACGAAAATATCAGTGTCGCTCTTACAAGCTTCAGGTACAAAAAAATGGAGTAAAATTTTAGGCAGTCTCCAGAATACTCTAGAAAGCAAGTTTCTTCATTAGGAGATACATGCTTTGATCAACTTCAAAGCCGTGCAGGTTGTTGGCGTCACCTTGCAGACGCATCAGAAGTCCACCAAAGGAGACATACGCCGCTCTGAAACAAAGAAAATGACAATTTTACTTTACTTATAATTTACGAATCACGTCTTTCACTAGCCATCTGCACTCCAAAGTTTATACTAAGGAATTTGCCTAGTAGCTACTAGGCGTTTTGTGCTGGTATAACTGATCAAGAGATTCTTTAGTATCACTAAAATAATTCCTATTACTAGACGCTTTATTTAGAATTTGATTTCACCAAGTTTAGTAATACCAGCACTGGAAAAACGAAGGTAGGAATTAATGCCTTTCTACGGGCGTGAAATTTTAATGCCTTCGCAAAGGCACGAAATTGTCCAAAGGCATTAAAATTTTACACCTTTGGGCAGTTTTAAATGCAGTTTTAATACCTTTGCAGGGGTGCTAATTTTTAATGCCTTAGTAAGGCATTAAAACCCAATGAGTCCTACCTTTGTTTTACCAGTGAGGAAAAAACGTTCAATAATACTAAAGATCTTCTTGATAAGTTATGACAACACAAAACGCTGAGTAATTACCACGCAAATTTCCTAGTAAAAACTTAAGAGTGTGCCACACAAAACAATGTCAAATACAGCCACCCTGACAACAAAACATCGAGTTCAGTTTCACTTCAAGATCCGAGTGCCTGATGGCTTGTATGCGACAGCCCTTTCTACTTGAGATGACCTAGAGTGGGTTCCCTCCTTTACACAGAGGGCCCGCCAAAACGAGCCACCCTGTCGGTCCGAAGTCGGTTATGGCTCATTAGCATTTATTCAGAAACGCATCTCAGAGAAATCCTCGACCGGAGACCCTAACTATTTAAAATTTTTTAAAAAGCCCAACCAATCAAATCAATGAATATCCTCTATTCAGTTTACAGTTCCCCGTTACAGAGCGCAGCCTCCCTACGAATATTGCTTTTTGTATTGCATGATAGACACAGACAATCCGCAAAAAGGGTGCCTTGATCAAGGACATGAGATTAGTCACGCCCGTACGACTGGAACTCCCTCGCCCTACATGCAAAGATCCTGACTGACACTCAAATGACGTGGCTGCATGTCGGCTTGTGCAGCCGTAGAGCGGCGCGCCCCTCGCGGCCATCATCATTGCAAAGGGTCTGGTAGGGGCTGGGCAGCGCGCTGAGCAGAGTGCTCGGCAGAGGCCTCGGCGCTGAGCAGAGCAGCGGGCTGAGCAAATAGGGTGGGTAGAGGGCTGAGCAGAAGCGCCCTCCTACAAGGGGTAGCGTACTCTGCAGAATGCAGAGCTGGGCCGGCGCGCCTGACATTTGTGACCGACCTGTTGGTGCGGGTTCGGCAATTGACATTTAGATGGACGGAATTAAGCGCGAGCGCGCACAAGCTAGAGAGCCCAGCCTGGCCCCACCACACCACACCCTGCCGCGCCACGCCAGCACAGAAGGGGGCGCCGGCCAGCCCGGCCGGGGTCAATTGGAGCGGAGTCGCCCTGGCACAGTCCGGGCCCGGCGCGGCCGCCAGAGCCGTGCAGGCCGCGGGCCGCGGGCCTGGCCTGGGCGCCCAGTCCTCCCATCTAGCTCCACAGGGCAGGTTTGGTGCGAATATAGGGAAACATTGAGACGCGGGCACATCCGTCATGCGCCTCATCCTGAGCGAGCGCTCAGCCGTACACAAACTGCAAATGATTGTGCATGAAGATACAAGGATGATCGTGTACACTTACAACTACCGTGACAATGCTTCAGGTGAATGCTGGTCTGCTGGCGGCGTGTCGTCTGTATGGCAGTGTAGATAGTGGCTGTTGTCAAAACCCACAACCAGCTAACCACACTGCCACACCGACTAACACAGTTCCGAAGATGAATCGAGGTGTCGTAGAAACAGGAAGATCTTCGTACAGCTGCCGTTGAAATTGCTTTCAGTATGTATGAGCGCACACGATGTCTGTCCTAGCCTGAGGACTACTACTACGGTTATTATGATCATCGGGAGTCGTCAATAATAGTGAATTTATTCTGATTACTTGATATTGAATAGCAAAATATATACTTTTGCGAGCTACTTTTATTCGTTCTGAAACGGGTTGTGCACGAATAATTTCCTCCCTTCAATTTCATGAAAATTTCTGCCACTTTTCTATCGTACTTTCCTTATTAAAAAAAAAAAAAAAAAAAAACTTTTGGAAATTCTGTTACACCAAGTGTTCCAACGAAAAGTTTTTAATAGAGACTTACTCAGAAAAGGAGGTTTTTTTCCTTCTGTTTTTTTCCTCGATTATAGCAGGGAAACTTTTGCATGCACCAATGTCAGTTATATTTATTTTGATGTAGGCGTGCTTTTTTTTATTTATTTTTATTTTATTCTTTTAATCAAATTAAGTATGTAGTTATCAGCTACCCTTGATTTTTTTTTAATTTCTTTGTATTACTGTTTTAAAATTGAAGATCTTTTGTTAACTATTGATTTATCCGAGGGTTCTATCACTCGGTTCAGGAGCGCACACGCAAATTTTGATTACCGGTGATTACTAACAGTTTTCGGTAAAATTTTAGACGAAACTTTGAAATTTATGTAATTTTTTGCATATTATAATGAGGGAAAACCAAAAACTGAATGAAAATCAACGAAAAGGGGAATTTTTTGAATGTGGTTTCCAGAAATCATTTGACAAAAAGAACGCGTTTCCCAGAGTGGTGGACTCCTCGATTTTTTCTTTCTTTTCAACCTTTTCATTGTTTTGTGCGCATCTATCACACCGTTCTGGTTTTTTCAACCAGCTCCGGGATAACTTCCTCTTTGGTCACATATGGGTACTCTTCGTATGTTCCACAAGTTTGATTTGATTGTTGCGATATACAAAACAAAAATCACAAACCCATTTTAAAATAATTTATTTATTAAAAAGCAGAATACAGAGAGCACAGGTGCGACGAGTGTACATTGCAGGGATTGGATTTTCAGAGGGTGGAATGTATGAGCCATACAGTAAACGCAGGTGAATTGCAGAATTCCTTATCACTTCAGGTTGCTTTCACCAACTGTTCACAACAAGGGGTTCAGAAAACAAAAGAACCTTTCGCAGGCCATAGGAATACGAAACGAAGACAGGTGTTACGCTGAAGAGGTAGAGGTGGCAGGCATGGCGGGCGGGGGCCGCACGAGAGAGACAGGGGGGTCTCCACGACACGCTTTTAAACATCAGGAAGTAAAAGACCTGTTTCACTATAAAGATTCAACAGTTAAATTGAATCGGCACATATTGACGATCAGAAATCTTAACAGGGAACAAAACCGTTCTAGGCCTCTTATTGTGTTTGTCAACCGACAATACAAAGATGCCCACACATTTCGCATTCGATATATATTAAACCCGAACCGGAGAAGACTGCCTTCAAAAACTAGAATGTCATTACCAGCACTCCAATTTTTTTTTTAATATGTATAAAAAAATAGGACGATTTACGTTAAATTGCTGAACACTGTTCATTTTTAAATGAATGAAAACCGTCGAGGGGCCTTTATACCACCACGTAAGACAAAAATTGATGTTTAAACCAATCAGTAAAATAAAAAATAAAAATTGGCAATAAAAGCACGTCGTGACGATTATAATAAACCAGCCCTGCCAGCCCTGGTGGGCACCCCGTCCAGCCGCCCACATCGTGGCAGCCACGTCTCATATCGCTGATTGCTTTAGTTTCGGTTGCTTTCGGGCAGCGCTTTGCCGGTGGCATCACCAGCCGGGCCGGGCCGGGCCGGGACAGGCAGGCAACTAGCGCCGCACACCGATGCAAATCAATGGAATCCCTAATGAGCTGAGCAGCCGGGCGGAAAGAGCAGAGGGCGGGCCCCGAAGTGTCGTACCAGATAGTGCATTTACACACTGGGAGCGCCGTGCAAATGCGCCTCTGGCACGGACTCGGGAGCCCTCGGGGGGGAGGCACGGCGCCGGGGGTCATGTCCAGCAAGCAGGCTCGGCTCGCGGGGGAGCCGCCGGGGGGGCCGCCGGGGGGGCCGCCGGGGGGCCTCCAGGGAGCTCGCGGGGGCCGCGCGCGTGCGGGGGCACGCCTGCAGGCGCCGGCCCGGGCGGGGCGGGGCGGGACCCACTGCCAGTTTGGAATGCACCGGCACGACCGGCAGCTTCACGTCACCGGGACACCGCGGCCACGGTACACCCACTGCCAGCTACAGTCATCAAGTTCGGAACGCTTAGTCTCTTTCCTGGAAAATGAATAGACCCTTTAGTCAGCCAGGTAAGGAATGGCGCAGGTCGATTTTACATCGACACTGATAACTGGAGCAAAGCGCTTCGGACGAGCCGGTCACGCGTCAAGTCACACGAGAAACAGCATCGGGCCACGGCCAAAGTCACACGAGCTGGGTCTGCTGTGCTTAGACATGTGGCCCAGCCTGTATTAAGTCGTAAACACACTCCAGTTATCTGTACACGCGTCCCTTCCATTCATCCACCTATCGATTCACTTTTTCAACGTCCAAGGTGCACTGTTAAACCAAGTGTGCGACTGTTCAACACTTGTAAGGGTGCAACTCCATGTTTATCACGTGAAAGTGTTCAACTCAACAGCTATGCGATTGCAATTGCTCAATTCCACGTGTGTGCACTTGTTAATGTTCGACACGGCAGTTGTGCACTTGCAAGTGTTCAACTGCGCCGGACAACACTTTCGTTGTTGAACACTTCCAAGTGTTTAACTGTCGAGTTGAAAATTTACAAGTACAAACTTAGCGAGTTAACACTCGCAACTGTTTAACTCTGGGTTGATCACTTGTACCGGGTGTTTCTTTGAATGCGTAACAGTGTTGCGGGTTTGCCTACCCAATACGCCCGTAAGGCGCCATGGCCCCTTCAGCGCTGGCGAGTATGCAATCCCGCAACACTGTTACGTATTCAAAGAAACACCCGGTACATGTACAACTGGGGGTTGCACACTTACCAGTGTTTAGCAGTTGCACACTTGGTTTCACAGTGTGGGGTCATTTAGACGCATTCCTTTTCGCATTCATCCAGTTTTCCTCTCTGTTCATCCATCCGTCCATCCATCCATCCATCCTTCCATCCATCCATCCATCCATCCATCCATCCATCCATCCATCCATCCATCCATCCATCCACCCACCCATCCATCCATAATTTCTTTCTTCCTCCCTTCCTTCCATCCTTCCTTCAATCCATCTTATCTTCAATCCACCCTTTCTTCAATCCTTCCATCCATCCATCCATCCATCCATCCATCCATCCATCCATCCATCCATCCATCCATCCATCCATCCATCCATCTCTTTTAAAACTATTCACATTAACTCCATTGCTATCCTCAATTTTTCATCAGTCCCTTGCCCGGTTCCCAACCTACATTTTAAATCTCATTTTACCCTGCCCCCTCTCGCACGTTTTTTTTTTCCTCTAGCCTCACACCTGATTGACATGTGGCCCGGGCTAGGAAGAGAGTCAGAGAGCCACACACACAGAGAAATGAAAAGAGAAGCAGGGGCAGAGAGGGGGGGGGGGGGTAAGGGGAGAGCGCTTGGCGCTTTGGCAAAGCATCACGGTGCAGCCCGAGAATAGCGACCGCTAGGACGAATATCCTGACCGCCTTGCCCCACCCCGCCCTACAACACAAGCCGACAGGTGAGAGACGAGCCTCCGAATCAATA
Source organism: Frankliniella fusca (assembly GCA_029379305.1). Classification (NCBI taxonomy): domain Eukaryota; kingdom Metazoa; phylum Arthropoda; class Insecta; order Thysanoptera; family Thripidae; genus Frankliniella; species Frankliniella fusca. The sequence continues at coordinate 314,098 of JAHWGI010000641.1, read as the reverse complement.
CGAGACACGCGCGCAGGCCGGGACCGGCAGGGCAGGGCAGGGCCTCGAAATGAAAAGAGTATGACCGCGCACTGCGGGTCACTTAGTCGGACGGAGAGGCGAGGGGTGCCACCCCACGGGGACGGCGTCGCCGGGGTATCGACCACCGCCGGCGTGAGGCGACCGTCTTCTGCGGCGCGGTGGGCATCGCGGCGCGACACAGCAGAGCCGAGCTCGGCCCGTGTCAATCAATTGGCATGCAGACCAGCATGTACGCTGGACGGGGTGAGTGTGACGGCGATCATCTGACGTTCCTAACGTCTCTCTTGCCCTCTATTCTAACACACACACACATTCACACGCAGACACGCGCGCTCCTTGCAGCTGGCAACAGTCATCCTCACACAGTACAGTCACTGTCTTTGTCTATTCTTTCTATATCCGTCGCGCATCTTGGGGTCGGCCCCGCTCCCTCACACAGGCGTACTGGCACTCTCACACAGCCTCGCACGCACGCACACAATAGGGCGCGTACACTCTCTCACACACACACACACACACGCGTGCGCGGAGCAGGCGCAAGAGTACTGCGGCCACAAATACACGACACTTTTTCTTCTTCCGCGGCACCGTCTCTAGGGCGGGTGTTGGTCGCGGCACCGGGGGCGGCCGGCCGCGGCGGCCCGAGCAGCAGACCTAGCCGACCTAGGGGCCGCGTCGCCGGGGCCCGCCCGGCCCGGGCTGCAGGCGCTCGAAATAACGCGGCCGGCCGAGGCGTCGTCGGCGAGGTCCAAGCACGGCGGTGACTCCCGTGGGGCCGCGGGCCGCGAGGGGCCCCCGCCCGCCGTCAGTGCCGGCTCCTCCTCCAGGCGAGTTCCGGGGCGGGGCAGCGGTGGGGTGGGCCGGCGGGGTGGGGCGGGGCGGGGCGCGGGCCAAGGGCAGAGCAGACGGCATTGCAGGGGCGTCCCGCCCCGCCGCGCCCCGCCGCGCTCCACCCCGCCCCGCCGGAGCCGCCCCACTGGAGCAGCCGGGGAGGCGCCACGAGCAGCCGCCTTCATGTATGGTAGTCCAGAGCCGGGGCGGGGCGGGGCGGGGCGCGCCCCTGCAGGTGGAACTGCGTCAGCTGCATCAGCCGCGCCCGCCGCACGGGGCTCTGGGCGCTCCGCTCCGAGGGCAGCTGAGCTGCGGGCGTCGGCGGTGGTCGTTCGAGGCGGGAGGGCGAGCAGCGGGCTGCACTGCCGGCGACTGACTGCCCCGAGGCATAGTCGCCAGCCCTCCGCGCATCGCACAGTGTCGCCGGGCCGGGCCGGGCGGCGCGGCCAAGAGCGGAGGGGGAAGAGGGGGGTCTCCTAGGCGGGCCGGCGGGCGGGTGGATCTAACTTCTCTGGGTCACATTGTGGCGCCGGGCCCACGAGTGCCTCGCGGCCCCCGGGGCCGCCCCCGCTACCGCACGGCGACGCGCTGCTCGGACACACTTGCTCTATGCACCGGGCCCGCTGCCGCGCGCGCATTTTGACTACGGGGTGAGGACGGTGGACAGGGGCGGGCCGGGGCAGGCGCACCTCTAGTCGCTCGCGCTAAAATTACTCGGCACACGACCCCCGCTCGGCCCCGCCGCGCGCCGCCGCGACACCAGCCAGCAGAGGCCGCGGGGTGGGGCCTCATCGCAGCAGCACGCGCGGTGCATCCTGCGCCCCCAGCGGCTACATGTACCCTGCCCGGCACAAGGGCGGCTCGGCCACCGCGCCACCGGTATGTGGACCAAGGCGATGTCCCCTACAGGCCGGGCCGGGCCGGGGCATGATCCGGCAAAAAGAGGGGGCGATGCACTAAGGATTGCCTTCAGGCAGAGATTTCGTGGATAATTCTTTGCTCCTATATATGAGGCGGGTTTCCATATAGGCCACGCGGGGCAGAGGGACGTGGGGCGTCACCTCGAGTCAATCCTACGACACCAGCTCGCGCAGGGTCAGCAGCCCCGCCAGGCCCGCCAGGGTGCCGCAGTGCAGCAGGCAGGGGGGTCGTCGAGACGACCAGCTCCCAGGCCGCCCGCCCGCTGCACCTCGGTCCCCCCGCCCCGCGGGAGCTCCAGACTCTATTGGTGTGATGCGCGGATCCAAGTCGTAACAATTCAGGAGAAGCAGGCAGCTGCGGGGAGGGGAGCCTAAACATGTGACAATGGTGGGGAGGAAGGGGAAGGAGAATGCAGAGGAGAAGCAAGGGAGGGGGTAGCTGAAGGAGAGTGAGAGAGAGGGGGGTAGAGGTGAGGCTAGGGCGAGACAGGTCCGGGGGTGGAGGTGCTGGCCTGGTGCCCGCTGGGCCACGTTCTGCAGCACGAAGCACCTCGAAGCATTGCCCCCACCCCCACCCTCCACCCCCTCACTCCTTCCTGGTCTAGCCTTCGCTTCACCTCGGTCACCTTGTCTTTCGGAGACAAGTACACGGCACAGAGAAAGAATACTTCGGGCCCGAATTCCAAGATCTGATTGCGAAAACCAGCAGGCGTGTTCGACGTGCCTCATGTTCCACTTCTGAGAGCACAGCAGAGGTTGTGTTCGATAGAGACATCCATACTAGCCCTGGGCTGCTTCTGAAAATATGCAACCCACCGCCACACCGCTCCAACCTATCCCTCCAATGACGAGGCCCGTCTCTCATTGACGTTAGATGCTAGTCGAATACAACTCTGAATTTTGGTGTACAAAGTATGTGAATTTCTGGGAATTTTTATGATTTTTTAAAATTTCTCAGAATTTTCTTGCATTTTTCAGAATTTTTCCTGAATTTTACAGTATTACGAGGAGTACAAACATTCCAGAGTTGTTGCCCCTCGAAGGGACATCACTGTGCGGCACACCCTGGCACGGGAGGGTTGTCTTATCGCTCGGCCCGTCGGGCGCTAAGGTAAGGGATCGTAGGCAGACCACAGCAGACCAGACATTAAGACATACACCAACATCCTCCATCGTGGATCTACTAATCCGCTTGCATGAGATTAGTCGTTCGCGATCTTTCCTTGACGACGAGACGGTCTTGCGAAGAGCCTTCTTGGTCCTCTTGCGGAACGGAGCTGTTGGTCGGCGCGGCGGTCCTGGGCGTCGCTCATGCCCGTGGAGGACTGAGATACCACCAGCTGTGTTCACTGTGTCAAATCCCAAGCGAACACAGAGTGGTTCCCAGTCCCGCACGGGCCGTGTCCGCGCGGTAGCGAGGCAGACACCTGTAAGAGAGTAGAGAGGGCTGGGCGAGGCAAGACCGCAGGTCCGCCGCCGACTGGCGAAAATACAATATAAGAGAAAAGAAGTGCTGGATTCGTGCGGAATATTAACTTTTGAGCCAAAACGTGCGTTCTTGAACAAGACGAGGCCCACCGCTGCGGCCAGGCCTGCGGCAGGGGGTAGCGCTGCCGCGGAGGTTCTGTACCCCGCCGAACGGGCTCCCGGCCCGGCCCGCCACGTCGAGAGGCGCTACTCAGCGCGGCGGGCGCCCAGCGATACCCCGCGCCCCGCTCCGCCCCGCGGCGATGGCCGCCGCTGCCGCCGAGCCGCTGTGCTTGTGCGCGCGGGGACCTCCGCGGGACCTCTGCCGAGCGATTCCGAAGATCGCTTTCATACCTCTGTCCTCGTCGCACTCATGGAGCACTACCAGGCCAGCATAGGGCACCGCTGTAGGTGCAACAAGGACGGAGAGATGAGAGCGGTCCTCTGAATCAGTCGGCAGGGCCTGGGCCTACCGCGCCGCGCCACTCGCGGCAAGTGACGGCTGGCGCGGACTGGGTGCGATCGACAAGAGGAGAGGTGCTTAACGACGCCAACGAGGTCGGCGAGCAGGACACATGACAGACACACACACACACACACACACACACACATGACAGACACACACACACACACACATGACACGCCGATGGACGCGGGCGGGCACGAGCCGCCCAAGGGAGGGCCGAGCAGCTGAAAACTCTTCAGAGGAGGCCGGGCAGGGCAGGGCAGGGCAGGGGGCAGGGCGCAGGGCAGGTAAGAGCTGGGCGGGGGCGGGAGGGAGGGAGGCCTCTGACCAAGGGGTCCACCACTCTGGTAACCTTGTGTACACTTTGTCCGATAATTACTGGTAATCGCGTCCCAAAAATTCCTCTTGACGTAGTTTTTCATGCCGTTTAGGGCTTTCCCTCATTAAAATGTACAAAAACTTACACCAATTTCAAAGTTTTATCGAAAATGTTACCGGAAACTGTTGGTAATCACTGGTAATCGGTAATCGTGTGTACGCTCCTGAACCGAGTGATGGACGCCTCGCCTCTGACACACACGAGTACAGCATCTGCCCGCAGACGGCGGGGCGGGGAGTCCGCCTCACCGCCGCCAGCTATGCAAGGTCAAAAGCAGACTAACACGGCGAGCTTTTCGCGGTTCCTAAAAACGAACACTTCACATCCGTCGACTTCCGGCCCCGTGCACTAAAAGGGACAATATTACCATCCAGGGGGCTGCAGGGGGGGAGACACGGAGTGGGAAGGAGAGAGAGGGAGAGAGAGGGAGAGAGGTAGGGAGGGAGATGGAGAGAGAGGGAGAGAGGTAGGGAGGGAGGGAGGGAGGGAGGGAGGGAGGGAGGGAGGGAGGGAGGGAGGGAGGGAGGGAGGGAGGGAGGGAGGGAGGGAGGGAGGGAGGGAGGGAGGGGGGAGAGAGGGAGAGAGAGAGAGAGAGGGAGAGAGAGAGAGAGAGAGAGAGAGAGAGAGAGAGAGAGAGAGAGGAGAGAGAGAGAGAGAGAGAGAGAGAGAGAGAGAGAGAGAGAGGAGATGGGCGTCAGCAGAGGCTCAGGCAAGGGGAAAACATCTCTGAAATTTTGCACACCTCGTAATTCAGAAAAATTCAGAAAAATTTCAAGAAAAAGTTAGAAAAAATTCGGGAAAAATAAAAAATTAAAAAAATCAGGAGAACTCAGGGCAATCCAAACAGTTCAGGTACACTGGAAATCTAAGTGTACGAATGTCGTACACTTCCAAGAGTGCGAAGCGGGTATCTCGCCTTGCTTATCTCAGGTGTACGAATATCTATCCGTACACTTCCAAGTGTGTGAATATCTGTTCGCACACTTCCAAGTGAGTGAATACCCATTCGTACACTTCCAAGTGAGCGAATATCCATTCACACACTTCCAAGTGTGCGAACGATATTCGCTCACTTCCAAGTGTACGACATTCGTACACCTGAATTTCCAATGTAAAATTCAAGCAAAAATTCAGAAGATTTCAAAACTTTACAAAAATTTACCAAATTTACAAAATCTGTTCATCAACATTCAGAGCTGTTTCCCCCTCGGGCTCAGGGGGCGGGGGTCGCGTCGGGAGGACGGCAAGCGCGACGAACACAACCATGCAGGCGCGGGCTTTGAGCGCGGCTCAACGACGCCGCTGCACCGCCGCCGCCTATTTGCATGCTAAAAGAAGTAAAAGAAGTGTGCCGTCCGGGCAGGACAAGAGCCCCAGCCGCCCCAGCCCCGCACAGCATGCGCCGCGGCCGCGCGTGTTGGCGTCCCGCGCCGCTGCGGCTCCCGCTCCCCAAACGATCCCCCCGTTTAGCAGCCCTGCTGCTTCAGCCAGCCTCGCCACGCCACCCGGCCCGGCCCGGCCCGGCCGGCAGTTTCAAGGGCGGAGGGAAAAAAGAAAGAAATAAAGCACCTCATAACCCAGCCTGCTGGAGTAGCGCACGGTACGGCGTTAGCCCCTTTTGCAACAAAGTAACAAGAAAGAGGGGGGGGGGGGTACCAAAAGCCCAAAACAAAAAATGAGTGACTAAATAAAATAAAAAATAAATAAATAAGAATCATAACAACCCACGGCCCTCCCACTGGCATGTCGTTCATTTGTCATTGTGCCCCCGGGTGCTGTCAGCCGCCGTGACGCACGGGGACCTTCGCAGGGGAGGCTGTCTCTCCCGTGAGTCACAGCACCCTCTCTGCGATCTGCGGGGGGATGGCTCTCGCAAGGGAAGGGACACATAGTTGTGCAGGACGAGCAGTATAAATACAAAATGCGTTGTGGAATGTACAGATATCAGTCTGAAATTATCACCACGTCAATAACGGCGGGAACCTGTCTCATGATGATAACGGGCTTATCTGTATGAGCCGCAGGAACTCCCCGAAAACAAAAAGTTCTGTAAAGAGAAAGACTGAAAGCTTATTTTCAAGCACACGCATCTTTCGTAAATTCCGTGACTTCGATAACTCTCGGGTCCACGCGCTGTTTTGTGCATGGCCGCTGGGCGAGCCATGGACTATCCCACTCGGTGATTGGACGCGGAGGGGAGGCCCGGCCCGGCCCGGCCCGGCCCTGGGCGGCGCGAGACACGTGACCTCCTGGAATACTCCAGGGCCTCTCCTCTCCTCCGCTCTGATCCCAGAGGCGATGACGCACGCCGAGGGGAAGTCCCGTCCCGGCTAGGCCCGGCTAGGCGCGGCTAGGTCTCGCTCTGCAGAGCCCAGCGGCCAGTGACGTCACAAGGGCAGGGCGGAGCGGGGCGGGGGTGCGTAGGGACCCACAGGGCAGCCCTCGTGACTCAGCATGCTCCTCCGAAATGGAAACCCAAGTGAATGAATGTCACGCACTTGTAGGTGTGTGCGAAAAAAATAATTCAAAGTTGATTTTGAATTAATTAAACCTCATTCGCTTTAACAAGCCCCTGTCGTGAAAGCGAGTTTCCGGTTGCCATAGCGAAAACTGTATTTTGCGCAGCGGGAATGGCCATTGGTCCAGCGAACGGTTTGTTTCCAGCGAGGGGACTTCCGTGCTACCGCGGCGAACAGTTCCGCTGTGCCAACCACGGTTTTACTGTACCAACCGAAAATAAGTCCTCACATCTTATTTTTCGCTTGTAACCCTACCCCTCTGGAGAAACTAATGCGATATGTCAAGTTATGTATTACTTCTTGGAAGAAAACGTTCCGTGCTGCACTCCGATCCATATGTTACGATACAGCCATGTGATATAGACATGTGACGTTAGCTTTCCTCAGTGAACGCACAAAGCTTGTGTCGTCTCTCTATAGCCGATCCGATAGTCATTGGGGCTGCTTCATCACCAAATATTTATATTTCCGTCCTCGTGGTCCATGCCTTAACCATATAAACTTTATGGCGCTCGCCGGGAGCTAAAATCATTACACGGTTACGGTTGCCAGAGCCAGCCAAACATTTCTGTGGGTCATCGGCGTCCCGACGCCCGGCCGGGGCGCGGGGCCGGCCCTGTCGACGGGCGTCGCGACGCGGCGTGGCGGTGGTGTACACACACAAAAAAGAGTAAAGGGTTTGGGGCGGGGGGAGGGGGGGGCGTCGGCGGCGCGCGGCGTCGTGCCGGACCAGACGGGAAGCTTTTGGCGCCCAAGGACCCGCAGTGACGCGGCGGGACGGGCCGCGCCGGGCCGGGCAGGGCAGGGAGGCACAATGCGCTGACCTGACATCGGGCCTCACCTGCCCTGCCCTGCCCTGCCCTGCCCTGCCCTGCCCTGCCCTGCCCTGCCGCCGCCGAGCCGACGCGGAGAGTTATGGGGCTCCTGTGGTTACAGGGAACCCGCGGGGGTCCAAAATGCGCATAATGCTCGGCGGCCGTATCGATTTTTAAGAACCCCGGGCTTCCTGGGTAGCCTCTGACAGGTCCTGATTAACCAATAGATCCAAAAAAATTCGCGCACTCGATGTAATTTTTATTATTATTATTATTTTTTTGGTAAAGTTAATTTTGACTAGTCCCATTTAAGACCCACGGCAATGCCAGCGGCAGCGACTCGTCGGCAACCGTCCGCGGGGAACTGTGCAAGCGCGGAATAATCCATTCTTGAATCAAGAAAGACTTTATGACTGACGAGAGCATTGCATTTTTCTGGGTGTGCATCACTCCCAAAATAATGAGCGACCTCCGCGCGAGCCGCTCACAGGCACAGGAGGGCCTCTGGCCGCCTCTGGCCCCGCCCGCTCGTTCGTGGTATCTCGTGGCGCGGTGGCCAAGGTCCGGGACGCGGAGCAAAACAAACAGCGCGCAGCGCGGGGCGGCGCGGGGCGGCGCGGGGCGGCGCGGGGCGGCGCGGGGCGGCGCGGGGCGGCGCGGGGCGGCGCGGGGCGGCGCGGGGCGGGGCGGGGCGAACAGGGCCGGGCCTTTGTGCGTAACGACCCCACCCCACCCCGCCCCCTCGCACCCACACGGCAATGCGCCTCACACCTGTGCGGACGCCGCCCCCGGCTCGCAGGAGGGGGGAGGGTGTCAGCAACCGGAAAACAAACCGCATTTAAAAATACGAAAATAAAAGAAAAATATAAAATGGCAGCGGGATGAATCGCTTGCTAGCTACGCTCGCTACGAACGTAGTCCCCCCCCCCCCCCCTGCCCGTGTCAGATGTTAGACCCCGACCCGAGCCCCTCTGCTTAACTACTTCACGCCCCACGTAAAGCGGTGGGTCACCATACCCGAAATCTCCCCAGGATAGCAGCGGCGCTCACCACCCCTGCGGCCCAGGGCCGGCCGGCCAGTCACGGACTTCCCTCGGGAGCACCTCGAGGTGGCCCCCCTGGCCGGGACACCTGCCCTGACCGTGTCCAAAGGGGTGTCATCAGGTAGGTAATAAGCCGACAGCCCAGCCCGGCCGAGCCGAGCCCGGCCTGCCGGCCACCGCACGGCCCTCCTGTCAGACAGGAAATCTGCCTGCCTGCCTGCCTGACGGCCTGCCTGTCCGTTGACCGCGGCCGCGTCCAGATGGTCTGCAGCACATTGCAAACGCACAAAGGAAAAGGACACGTCATTACCCAAAGTACAAAGTACGTGTGAGAGGGGGAGGGAGAGAGAGAGAGATGGGAAAGAAGAGGTGAGAGAGAGCGGCGGCGCAAGAGAGAGAGAGAGAGAGAGAGAGAGAGAGAGAGAGAGAGGGGGGGGGGCAGGGAGGGAGGGAGAGGGGAGGGGTGTTGGCGGAGAGGTCGCTGCTCCTAACGACTGGCAATGTCATGCGGTGCGGCCGGGCAGCACGGCAGGGAGCCTCATCCATCAAGGAGAGGAGGGAGAGGGGGGGGGGCGATAGGGCTGCGTCTGCTCTAGTAGTGAGCCGACTGAGAGATAGGCAGTATTCTAGGGAGGAAAGGCAATGTACCACAAGAAAAACGATGTGGAAGCGTCTCACTGGTGGGGCTCCACCAACCCCTAGCTCTTAAGGGGGGAAGAGGTGGGGGGAGGGGTTTAGGGCAACAGAGTAGACGCTGCAGCCAAGATGAGGCAGCAGGGAAGGTATGCCTTCGACCTAGTACACCTTAATGCAGACCCTGTACGGGACGCCCAGCCAGGGGAGGGGACAGCCCGGCTTCGGGACAGCGCAAGACAGCGAAGGGCCTGGGAGTGGCGGGGCGGGGCGTCGGGGCGACCGATGACTCAGCAAACAGCCCAGGCCCAGCAGGCCGGGGAGGGGCAGGGCCATGGCAGGGACAGTGGGGCGCCAGGGGCAACGGCTGGAGTGGGGAGCGCCGGGGTGGATCGGGGTGGGGTAGGGTGCTAGCTAGCTTTGCACAGGCAGCCTACCCTGCCATCGGTAGTTGCTCATTCTTGAGGCCTTTTATCGTTTGCGCACGAGCATCGACACGAAGTCCACTTCAGCCATCGTATTTCCAGCGGGAATACACTCTAATTATCTTACGATAAAGGGCCACCATTAGATTTTTAGTTGGTGATGCCATGGCTGATCCTAACAGTAAATTCTTGCACTTTCTCAGTTTTTTTTTTTTTTTTTTTAAAAAGAGACTACTTCTTTTCTTTCGAAACGTCACGACTCTATCGGCTTACAAGGGTGCTAATGACGTTTCCCTCAGCCCTCGTAAAGCCTTCGGTATAGACCTGTAATCTACCCCTCAGGTCACTATAACGGGAACATTCACGATGTACTCACAGCCTCGACGAGGGCTCGTTGGACGAGTCGTCTCCCTCGATGCGGTACACCTTGCCGTACATGACGTACTCGAAGCTGGAGGCGCGCCCGCTCTCCATGGAGTCCAGGGGGTTGTACTCGCCGCTGTCAGGGTAGCCGTCCTCACGGAGGGTCGTGGCAAGCACCAGTCGGAACTTGTCTCCTGGAAAAAAATGAGAGAATAGCTATGAAACAGACAAGTTTTGGTCAGGCAATGACTATAGGAATACAAATAAATACAACAAAATAAATTAACTATTTTCAAACAGATAAAATCGATCAGGAATATTAAATTAAGTGAGTGATACACATTCGGATAAGTGTGATCAATTCGTATTAAAGTGTGTGAAAGTGATGAGAAAGGGGCACGACACAGCACAAGCACGTCCCGGCCCGGGAGGCGCCCCGCCCTCAGCCTAGGCACCTGCTAGGTAGGCATCCCGCCCACACCAGAGCCGTGGCACGGCCTACCTCTCAGGCAGTCCAGTGCCGCAGCCTAGGAGGAGGGAGCTGCTCGGGCCAGCAGCAGGGGCAGGTGAGGAGGAAGCGGCAAGGGAAGATTTAGGGCGAGGATCGCGCCGTGCGAATGAGTCTCTCCTCAAGGGCGGGGGCCGGGCGGCGCGGCGGCGCGGGGCAAGACTAATTCGATACAAGGAAAATTACGCGTAATGGCCTCTCAGGGAGAAGAGAGCAGTCACCACGACCAGCCCCGCCCCGCCCCGCCCCGCCCCGCCCCGCCCCACCCCGCCCCGCCCGACCCGGGCCCTCCCCTCCCGCGCACTCAGAAATAATAAATAGCGTCGTCTCTACACTGTAACAGGCATGGAATGAAACAGGTCATCATACAGTTGACGACGATCGAGGCCATTATTGGTAACTCTTCGAGGCAACATCTGTGAGGAAACCAATTTTATGACGACAGATTTAATACCGAGGTTTCGGATCTTAGAGAAGTATGCGTATATGCGTTATGCGTCATTCTCTAGAGGAACATATCTATCGCACTTTTTGACAGCACATATGTAATTTGTTAATTTTTTTCGGGGGGGGGGGGGAGGGGGGTGACGAGTAACATATACATTTGTGCCACCTCTACAAAAGGAGGCAAAGCGAGGTTCGCTTTCTTTTTATTTTTTTATTTTTTTTGTGGGGGGAGGGGGGGGTGACGACATGAGTCGCTTAAAACTGTAAAAAAAGATTGTTTCCACCTATGGTGACACATTCAATAAGTTTTCGTCGGCGCACTGTTTCTCAAAAAGAAAAAGAAAATTGCAGTGTAACTGTGCGCGCCATCCCGGCGGATCTCTGCTCTAATTTGGTCGCGAAGCGGAGGACAGATCTCAGACAAAATTAGGAGCTCAAACAGAAATTGGATTTTCTGTTTCACTCCACTTTACACGACCTTTTCATTTTACGGTAGTTGCGTTAGGATCGCGCACAATAACATCGCCAGAACATTATTTCTCCAAAACAGAATGCCTAAGTATTCAAAATAAACATACACAAACCAGTAAGACCTTTAGTCAAGTCTTCACCGATACAATTATCTTTCGGTCCAATCCAAAGATAAGCCCCGGACCGCAGAGTATATTCTCTGTATTTTTCCGTCCAGATCCCCTAGGCGCAGCGAGCAGCAGATCCGGAGCCTCCCTCCACCTGGGCCACGGAAACACGATACCACACCACAAGTGTAGCGCAGGCCGGCAGGAGGGGGGCGGGCCCGGCGGGAGCAGGAGCGCGTACCCGGAACGTCCTTGAGGCCCGGACCCCCGGACCTCTTGCCTAGGCCCGGGCCTCTCTCGCCTAGGCCGGCCCGGGCCAAACCCGCTCCGCTCCGGCCGCGGCTCCACTCCGAAGATCGCTGTCAGGCCTCCGTCCTCGTCGCACTCACGGGGCCCCGCCCTCCCCAACATGGGGCAACGCCATGGGTGCGACAAGGACGGCAGAGAGGCTCCAGCGCGGGAGAGGCGAGGCGCCTCAGAGACGCGGCCCCGCATCCCCAAAGTTATTTCCCCTCAAGTCCCTCGCGGCGGCGGGCCGGACGCTCCCTAAGAGCAGAGTGGTGGGATCATTGTTTGGGCACGTGTTCACTGTACCATATCCGACGACCGGCGGAGCGCGGCAGCCGAACTGCACATTTATCGAAAAATATCAAACACAGCGCCGCGCCTGCAGGGCAGGCAGAGCGCGCCGTGCGTCACGGTAGATAGCGGCTATCGTGTAGACTGCAAAGGATCATGTGCTGCGCCAGATAAAAATAACGATGAAACAAGCGAGAAAAGGGAACGTGAACCGTCCAAATCCCGCAGTAGTGGTCATTTAACGAAGCATCCACAAAGGCAGTATTGAGCACGGCGGTCGACCCTCGTACGTATATGTGTCGGTCGAACACTCTACAGTGTAGCCGACGCTCCTGAAAGTCCAATCTCCGTGACAAATTGAGTCCCATCGACTGAAAATATCGCGCGAGGACCAGGAACGCTGCGGGCCGGCTGAGCCTGCTGGCCCGGGCCATGGCAGACGAGTACAGTGCCCCGCCTCTCCGCCCCCCCCCCCCTCTCGCCTCTACCTCCAAAATCCTTTGCGGCCGCAAGCCTAGCCAAGGTCAGGGCCGGACACCGCGCCGCGCCCCGCCCCGCCGCGCCCCGCCCCGCCGCGCCTGGGTGATTGATGTGCGAGGCACACTGTGGCCCGGTGGCGTAGCCGAGTGGGTGGCGGGGCGGGGCGCGGCGGGGCGCGGCAGAGCGGCCGGCAATTTCGTGGACGACACAGGCATACACGGAGTCGGAGCGCAAAACGGCGCGCTGTCAAGAGCGGGAGCGAAGCTGAGCGACATGATTATGCATCTGCGCCAGCTTTGGGTTAGAGGAGGGGTGAGAGGAGAAAGAAAGATAGGGAGACAGAGAGGGAGAAAATGAAGAAGGGGAGCATCGCGAACTCACCGGGGGCGGGGGGGGGGAAGGGGGGGGGGTACTATCGCGGGACGCACCTCATCAGTCTCAAAATTCGTCATGGTACGGCATTTAAAAATAAAAGAGTCTGCAGACAAATTTGCACGCCCCCCCCCCTTCCCCCCTCCCCCGGTTTCACACACATACACACGCAAACACCGACCTCTGATCGATATCTGTCATCCCGGCCAGTCTTAACGACTGGCTGTACCGCACTACGTTTGCTTCTTTGCTTTTATCCACTCGTTTCGTTATTCTCTCCTGTCGACCTCACGCAGCTCCCCTCTCTCTTCTCTTTTATCTCTCTCTTCTATCCTTCTCCTCTATTCTTTAAGGCTCGGCAAACTTCAAGAAGAAAGTGGAAAAACAAGCAAATCACGCGATATGCAGGCAGGTTGAGGCCAGAAAGTTCGCCGCCGCCCACGTGAGGGCTTCTTGCGGCCCAGAGCGGCCCCGTGCCGTCGTGTGTCATCCTATCGGAAAGGCTTCTCAAAATAATGATCGTAGCAAAAGCACACAAAAAAAAGAGGAAAAAAGAAGAGGATGTCGCAATTTTTGCAGGTGAGCCTGGGCTTGTGAGCCGCCGACTCAAGGTCATCGCAGTTAGCGACTGGGCTGGGCTGGGCCGGCCCGGCCCGGTCCCATGGCATGGCAGGAGTGCTTCCTGGCCCGCCCGGCCCGGCCCGGCCCGGCCCGGCCCGGCAGCCTCTATCCGCCTTCATATGCTAAGCCTGCCTCCTGCTGTTGGGATATGTAGTTACTGCCTAGCGTTCATCGACACTGGAAATAAAATTAAAACAGGCTGTCACAGCAATCATTATTATTATTATTATTATTATTATTATTATTATTATTATTATTATTATTATTATTATTATTATTTTCAATTTTTAAAGGAGAGATGAAGGATGAAGTACGTGTATTGATTAAATTTACCTGCCTCTCACATACTAGCTGTGCAATAATTTTCTCTAATTAGCTGGGTGTTTGGCCGGGCAATTTCAGTACTTTGGCACGAAACGAAATAAAACCATGCCATAATAACTTATTCATTATTTGCAACCTGCTTCCATACTGCCCAAAACGTCGCAACTTTCGATCATTTCAGTTCTAGTACGCATCCGTTATACTCGCCTCCTAGGTGGAGACCACCCGCTCCTGCCGCCGGGCCGCCCCCCTCTGGCCGTCGAGGCGGTCCGGGGGGAAAGGGGGACAGGGGGCAGGGAGGAGAGGGCGGGGGGCCACCCATTGGTGGCCGCCCCTTGCCATTTCGGCTGGCAGCCCGTGCGCGGCGCGGCCCGGCCCGGCCTGGCGCGGCCGTGAGCCTCAGCGGTGGGGCCCAGGCCGGCCCGGCCCAGCGGCAGTAGGAGCGCGGCCGGCTTTTTAAGGACTAAAGCGAATCATCTCGGCGCAAAGCCGCACCCCGCGCGCTCGAGCTGGACCAATTTAGATGCGTCTCTCTCGGAGAGGGAAAAAAAAAAAAAAAAAAAAAAAAACGAAGGACAGTCCGAGGAGTCCGCGCGCCACTGTCTTTATTCGGGCGAACACAAGATAACACGACCACATGGATTGCACATGATATGACATAAAGGACTTCAGGAGCCGAAAACAAGACACATTGACAGTTAGATAAAATTTTCGGAATATTTATTAATCATAATGAAAGCACTGAATTCTGTAAGATTGCATGCGGATTGCAGGCTAACCCAACAAGAACGGTGTCCCCCTCGGAATGGACTGTGGCGCCACTGGTGTCAACACAGAGATGCCGATGTATAATTCATCGCGATCCCTAAATCAAACACCGGCACTGCAAGCGCTCTCCCCCTCCCCCCCCCCCCCCCCGGACCTTGGCTTGTGGTCCCGCCCCGCCCCACCCCGAGAACTTTAATTCCACACAAGCGAGAGAAATGACGCGGCGTCGATCGGCAGCATGAGCGAGAGGCCCACGGTGTTATGCAGGCCCGGGGGAGGAATGTGTGTTTATAAACCAACCACAGTGCGGGGCGCGGCGGGGCGGGGCGTGGTGTGTTGTGTGGTGGAGCCCGCTGGGGTGGGGTGCGGCTGGGAGCGGCACGCCGCGGCGGCTGCCCCGCGCCCCGCACCCGCACGTCGCAGAGTAGCATACCCAACCAATAACCGTATTTTAGCGATCGGCGTCAGGCGACCCGCGACCAAGGAAAAAGCGGAAGGGATGCGAAAAGGAAAGAAATTAGGATATCCGCACACATCAACATCACATTTACAGAGATTTACGGCGCAATTTTCTTCTTTCACCCTCGGCAAAATCAGAACACATGCTTTAAAAAAGAAAAAGGTACGAACAACTTTGGTTTTGATTACGCATCTTTCTCTTTTTTTTGACAGTGTGCCAGCTGCTGCAGCCGCAGGCGTGCGCGCGACGCGGCAGCGGTGTCATCGAGCCATCATTCTTTTTTTTTTTTTACCCTCTCTCTTTTTTTTCTTTTTTCAGCAGCGCGTTAGTGTACCTTTACACACGGGCCTGCCGGCCTGCCTGCCTGCGGCCTGACGTCACATACAGCACCGCGCAGCGCAGCGCCCACCATCCTCACTGCCGCGTTGGCAAGCTCCCTGCCGAGCCGAGCCGAGCCGACCGCCAAAAGGCCCCAAACATTCGGCAAAGTCATGGGCGACGCATTCCGACACGGCAGGGCCGGGCAGGGCAGGGCACAGCCCCCTCCGCACAGAGAGATGCAGAGAGAAACGCAACGTATACGGAGAACCGCTCAGTCAATCACCTTTGCGCGCGGGTCCACCATATGCAGTCGCATTCACACGCCTCCTATTTACTTTAACGATGTGGCATCAGTCGCGCACCGGACCGACTTCCTACCCTTTAAATTTTTTTTTGTTTTTTTGAAAATTTGCCAACACCAAGCCCTCTGCATTGCTAAAAGCCCGCAAAGGTACAGAAATGTCGCTCACTTTGCAGGTCATCAGTCAATTACTCCCGCGCGCTGCGGCAGGCGAGAGGGGATGCCTGTCTCCGTGCGCCTCTGCATATGGTAATGGAGTGGTGATTCATTCACCAGCAATAAGCGAGCGACACTCTCGCACACTTGTATTTTCAGTGTAGGCGTCCGCCTAGTTTTCAGCGGGTTAGCCGAGCGGCTGGCGCGACCCAAACTGGGACGGGACGGCTGCGGGCCGGGCGTCATCTCGCAGTATTTCCAACACCGACGTCATGCACCGCCACCGCCGCGGAAAACTTCGCGCTCAGCGACCGGGCGACAGGAAAGAGGAAAAAGGAATAAAGTACCGCGTGAGGCTGGCTGGCTGGGGGCACAAGTCCACCTGACGACCAGCCGGCCGAAGGATATATAAGAATCGCAGGAGATGAATTCTAGCTTCTGCTTCGCGGCCTCAGGTACCCTCCCGCAGAGCGGACCCTGACAGCCAGCATCCCGCACGACAAAGAGTTCCCCGCCGCTCAGACAGGCAATGGGGACGCTCCACAGCTGCTGTACTGACAGCGCGCGCCTCTCGGATAGTTTTCCACCGCGAAAGATAGCACGCTCGCGCGCATGCACGCAAACATGGGGAGCAGCCGACATCATTTCCGGCGAAGCAGGCGAAGCCCTCCTTCCTTACCTCAGGCAACAGGTTGCATGCACCACTGTGACGTCACAACACAAACACGCGCACTTGCACCCCGCCCCCGGGGGGCGGCACGTCGAGGGGCGGAACATTGGGGGCGGCACGCGCGCGGGGGCGGCTCAGCGGGGGCCGAAAATGGTTATGAAACTCATTATCATAACACGGCTGCGGCTACGGCGGGGCCTGGCGGGGCCCAACTGAGGCGGCGCGGCGACTGCTGCCACCACGGCACCTTCCCGCCCCGCCCCGCCCCGCCCCGGCCCGCCGCCGCGCAGACTCGCGCATGCGCTATCCCCACCAAAGGCAGGCAGGCCGGCCCAGCCCGGCCCGGCCCGGCCACCTTGACATTGGCAATCAGGGGCAGAGGAGGAGAGGAGACTACGGAGTTACGAAACCAAAACCACGTGACCCGGGCCCGGGCCGTCACGGCTCGGGGCCTGACCCGGGCCCTCCTGGTACCTGGACGCTGAGATGGACCTGGGTCAACCAAACTCACTGTCGTCGTGGAATGCGGCGAGTCAGTAAGACATTTTCAAAAATTCCTCCGATAATAATTATTTGAGCAGTTTCATTTCCAATCTCGAGCAGATGTCTCCTCTCTCGCTGTTGCTTCTCGGAACGCGCCGCGCATGAAACCAAAACACACGACTGCGCGTCCGAGCTACCAAGATATCACTGCCATTTCAGAGGCAATCTCAAGCTCGATCACATGCTCGGAGGGAGGCTTAATACAGTAGGGCTTAAGGATGCAGGCAGCGACCGCGCCGTCGGCAGCATACTATTCGAATAGCGAGGCTGCTTGAAAAACGTTGGTGTAGCTGCTTGTGCCCGTCGCTCATCAAATAAATTTCCTCTAAATATAATAACATAACAGCGAAGACACAATAACATTGCTTTTGTCTCATCTCATCTCGTTTTCTGAAAAGAAAATAATGGACGGCTTAATAACCCACTAACTATTGCTGTAGATAATAAATCTTTTTGAGAAAATTTATTGAATCAAGGACATAGTCCTGCGCTGCCTAAGGAGAGCGAGCGCAGCCCGCAAAGGGCAGCCGCATTAGAGAGGGCCCTTGCCGGACCGGGCCGCGTCGTGCAGGGCAGAGCCACCTGGGAGGGAAGGACCAAGGCCGACTTAAACTAGCTTCCGGACGCCAAGGACGCCCTGCGCCGCTCTGCGCCGCCCTGCGCCGTACGCGTCCCCGAGACCTCAGGATGAGGTTGTGTGCTGCGGTAAGTCATTTCCGTTTCTTTCTCGAACGGCTGGCGGAAAAAAAAAATGCTTCAGCCGATCACAAAAGATTGTTGACATAGGCCAGGTGAACCGAGGTCCAAGGCCTGTCTCTCGGAATAACTCCGCATCCCAAAAATGTTTCGCCTCTTGATTGGGCCATCAAATCGTATTTATTCGCTGCGTTTGGCACCTCGGACCTCACCTCGGCTTTGACCCGGGCAGAAAAAGAAAGAAATAAAAATTAAAAAAGGAGAGAAGCAAATGCGAAAAAAAGACGCAACGCGATAGGAGGAGTTGCCCGCACGCACACGTCCTAGAGCTCTGGGCGATGATTTCGAGCCTGGCTTTTCGGCTAGCGTATTATTAATATTTTTTCCTAAAGTGGACGCCTGGTGGGTGATGGCAGCAGAGACTGGAGAGGGGCAAGAGGAAAACGGTGGAGGGGGGCAGTTAGCGCGGACCCCACCCGAAATCTCCCCGCTCCCCTCTTTCTCTCTCATTCCTTCGCTCTCTCTTCATCTGTATCTCCCCTCTTTCTTTGCCAACTCCCTCTCTCTGCTCCGAAATAAGCGAAGCCTGCTTCTTCGCGCCACCAAAACGAAGGAGCGGAGGTGAAGTCATTCCGTCTCCAAACGCCACGGAGAGCCACGCGGACAAGCCACGGACTGCTGCTCACGGCGGTGGAAAAAATAAAAAATAAAATCGTGGATCCATCAGCACGCACTCACACAAACACAAACACACACACACACACACACACACAAGCGCAGGCGCGCGAAAGGGGTCATTCCCCCGGTCGGCCCGGGCCGCCCAGGCCGGGCGCGGGGCCCCGGGTGTGCAGCTTGAGAGTCAGGCGTATAAGCACGTGTTTCCGATGTGGTGACTGAAGGCTAATTACGCGCCCATTTAAAGGAAAATCCAACAGACTGCTCGGCATTCTCTGTAAAAATATATTTGTTTAATTTTTTATTTTATAAAAAATTTCAACCCTTGACTCTGGATAAGGACACGTGAGCGTTCCTTGGCAGTGGCCTCGCCCCGCCCCACCATCATGCAGGCGCTTGATAAGGCGGCCGCAGTAGGTTGATAAGGGACACACCGGGCCCGGGCCGGGCGCCCCGGCCCAGCGCAACACCGCGGTCCAGGCGCAAGAATAGCATGGCGTCTACACAGCATCCCCCCCTCTTTTTTTTACTAAAATTTCGATGTTTATTGTACGTCTTCTTGCAGCAGGTGGGCGACATTTATTCGCGCTCTTTCATTATATCTATATCGGGCCGCCTCGAGCTGTGCAAACAGACCCCCCTGCAGGAGCGATGGCAGCTGCTGCTCGCACGAGGTGTAATAATGCGTCCTTTCACGAGCGTGAATAGCTGGACACTCTCAAAATTATCAACACCGATTTTCTGAGCAAACGTCCATTGCAAGAAAGAGAAGAAAAAAAAACTCGAGAGGATCAGATGCGGCCGTAAGACGCCATCGTAAGGAATTATTAATTTTACAAAAAAAAAATTCTGGTGAAAACAATAGGCACCCCTAGAGCGGGGTCTAAAAAATACAAGTAAAGCGAAAATAGGTTAGAGCATATCTATTTCTTTTCCATTTTGAAAGGACAGGCAGAGCAGGGCCGCGGGAAGATACGTCGGTGCACGACATACCGAAACTGAAAGTCGCGGCGTGGGCGCGTGCAGGCGAGGCGGGGCCGGCGGGGCGCTTAACAGGAACGCCTTTGTGCACACCGCAGGTCGAGGCTGCGATATCGATAGAGCCACAGCGACATCATCGAACCCTAAAGGAACACTTCACTTCCCTCGGGGCGTGGCGGGGTGGGGCGGATCTGGCACAGTTCCACAGGGCTGGTCGCGCTGGGCCGTACGCACACATGTGAGTCAGGGGCCGTGACGTCACGACATCTGGTCCACGCGGAGCAGAGCGAGGGGCCCGGCGCGCGAGGCTCGCCCGTCACGTTCTCGGGAATATGACTCATCTTTGGTTACAATTCATTTGAGGTCCATTGACCATCCTACGAAAAGAGTGGCATATATCGCACTCAGTTAGAGTTCGCAACTATACAGACGAACCGAGTATCCGACGGCAAGCAGGCGCTGAGAGGGGCAAAAAAAAGTCCCGGCGCGCCTGGTGAGAATCTACCGACCCGCACCCCTGGAGACAATCTGCAGACTGGCACCAGACTACCGGATGAACGAACGAATGAATGAATTAAAACAGAAAATATCTCCTGTGAGTCCCCGGAAGCTGTGCTGACATATGGGAGTTATTTCCTCTCGCCTAAAGTAAGTAGTTTGTTGTGTGCACAACAGCGATAGCAGAAGCACCCTGCGGACAGAACCCCCAAAGAATCACCTTGCGGCAGTGCCATCGTTGCAATTGAGCCCCCCCCCCTTTTTTTCATCCACGTCACGTGATCCCTTGCTATATCGATTGGACGCGATCCCACAACACTCCACATATGGAGGCAAGGGCGCGGCCCGCCAGCCCGCCACCAGGGGAACGCCAGTGCAGAGAAGCAGAGCCAGGATGAAGGTGGCGACTACGATGGCAACACGTGCGCAAGAATCCACCGGCGAAATCAAAGTTTTAGATGCTGTAGAAATATGAAGACAGTATCTTCCCTTGAGACGAGTTTATGTATTTCGCCATTTATATCGAAGGCACGCCCGATTGCAACACAGCGGTCTATAAACAAACTCTCGCAAACTGACGACGTGGCGTGGAGCCATGCGTCGCGTCGCTACGGTACGCGACCCTCCCAGAGCGCCCGCTGGGGTAGGCAGACCCGCCCGACACCACAGTCCAGCGGGGTTGCCTACCCCGGCCATGACAGGGGCTCTCCACGGCCGTCGCGCGCACAGACAAGCTGCTAGCGGTCAAGGCCAAAGCGTGGGTTTCTTACACTTTGTAATGTCCTCCCTGAATTAAAAATACATGACATTTTGTGTCGTCGTGACGTGTCTTATACCGAACTCATTACGACAGGGACACAACTCTGAATTTTGATGTACAAATTTTGTGAAGTTTTACTTGTATTTTTCCTAAAATTCTGGAGAGTTTAATTGAATTTTTGTGAATTTTTCAGACTTTTCTGAATTTTATAAGGAAATTTTATGAAGTTTTCATGAATTGTTTTGATTTCTCTGAATTTGTATGAATTAAAAGGTGTTTAAAAATGTTGTTTCCCCCTCGCCTCATCATCATGCGGTCTTCAGGACAGAGCAAAACAGAGCATCAAAGAGAAATACCCGCAGAGTAGTGATGATTCACAAGTCTACACGAGAAACCCCAGAAAGAGAATAGTGTGAATGTAACAACACTTTGAGGTGTGAATATTGCCATTCGTGTACTAAAATACTAAGAAAAAAATCACACTTTTACGTGTTCAAATTCTCACAGGTACATCCAAGTGCTCGCTATTCCACACTTGGGTTCCTATGGTTTCCCCTTCTCCCAGTGTAGTTCCACGCGACCAGCTCGGTACCGAACGCATTCGCCTGAAAATCGCAATTAGTCGCGTGTGGCTGACAAGGTCAGCCTTGCAGCCGCTTGCAGTAAAGCCCAGTGCAGCATCGGCTGGCGGCCTCACATGTGGAGGGTAAACCTGGCAGCCGCGAGCCGGAGCGTGAAACTCCTTACCGGGTGCCACAGCTCTAGTGCCTTGTAAAAGTGAAAAAAGTGCTAAAAATAACACCTTCGTAGGTAATTGTGCCTTTGACAGGGCACTGGTACAATAGCACCTCTGAGGGGTGCGAGAAAGCAGAGCAACATTTTTCTTACGATAGTGTTAAGGTGCCGTACCGCAGAACCGCCTTCCGAAATACTGAACACTTTGATCACGAATAAATTATTATGCTTCATAAAACGGAACAGGTAACGTGGATGTGTTCAGGAAAACTGCGAGAGAAAACCCACAGTGTCTGAACTTTAAATGAAAAGCAAAGTCCGTCGTTGAGTCCGCTTGAAGAGTGTTCGCCACATCCCCATGAGTCCTCCATGGGGCTGTACGCGGGGGGGGGGGGGGCAAGACGGGGTGGGGTCGGGTGAGGCGGAGCGCGGTGGCGCGGCGGGGGCGTTGTTTCAAACGGGCAGGCCTGGTCTGCCCGCCCGGGCCCGGGCAGCCCCAGCGCAGCGCCGCCGTGGCAACAAGCCTCGCGCGAGATCAAACAAGAGCACTACCGCGGGGTCTCACCCGAGAAATGCAATCTGCCGGTCACATATGGCAAATTTTACAAAAATAAAAGAACTTTAAGAGAAAAAAAAAGAACTGTAGACAATTAAGGAATACAGCGAAAACGGCTCGTAAAACATCACATTCGAGACGAAACGATAACGAAGACCTGGTCATCACACCAACCGCGATGTGCACAGTACGAGGAGTGTGGGACGGGCCGCAGTGCAGTGAGAGCGGGCCCGGCCCGGCCCCACGGGGCATGCGCGGCAGGAGGAGGCCCCCCTCCCCGCCCGCCCCCGCTCCCTAAGCCTAACCTTGCGTCGTGGCAAAGCGAGCACGACCTTGGCAATGACATTGGGACCCGGCCCCTCCCGCCCCCCCCCCTCCCCCCGCTGCTCCTGGCGATCCCCCCCCCTCCCGCCTCCTCTGCTCCTCCCTGTTCTCGCGGCGCTTGCCGCAGTGTGTATACAAAGCGCACAGCGTGCTCGCGAGCGCCTGGCCTGGCCTGGCCCGGGCCGGCTGGCTAGCCTGCCGACTGATGCCGAAGATCTCTCTCGCGTATATCTCCATCCTTGTCGTATCTACGGGGGCACCCTACGATGGGGCTGGCAGGGCCCAATGAGTGTGACAAAGACAGAGGCACGAGAGAGCGATATTCGGAGTGAGACGGCTGGGCTGGGCACCCCCGCGCCACCGCTGCACGGCACATCCGCGCTGCTATAGCTGTCGGCCTGACGGCGCCGGGGAGGGGCGTGCCGTGGCGAGGCGCAGAGTGGCGCGGCTGTCACGCGGGGGCGCACGCCCGATGAACGCACGCCTGCACTGATACACGCGTCTCTCCCCGCCCCGCCCCTGCCGGACTTCCAGCGCCTTGTGCCATGCGGGCGCGGGGCTCACAGCGGCTGTCAGAATGGGCCAAAGGGCGAGAGGGAAAAAAATTATGACGGAGACACAGAATCTGCCGTTCGAGTCCCAGCGAGTAAAGTAATTAAAATGACGTTATTCCTGCAGCCTGGTGGGTAAAGGTGGGACGAGGAAAAGGGAAAAGCCGCAGAGGTAAAACAAATGTTGTTAGGCTACCAGCACATTTCGCAATGGAGATTCAAATATGAAAAAATTGACACAAAATTGTAGTCTGATTACTGTAAAAATTATAGTCAATGTTACAGAATTTGGTATATATTCTTTTCCAGTGAAAATTTGATTAAAATACGGCGCTTTTTACCTTATTGGGCTTTGAACATAAACACAGTAAGCTCCAAAAATTGAACAAAAAATAATAATACATTTTTTTGTTTTTTATAAGCCAAAAAACACTTATTATACGTCAAGTCCACCATACGAAAAAGAAAATCGTACTTTTGACCATTCTGACTCACTGCGGAGCAGAACGGGGACGGGGCGAAGGAGGGGCACAGAATGCTGCCGTGGAGGTGGGGGTCGACCCAGCGCTTTGCTTGGGGCGGATCGATAGGACGCAATGACGTCATGCGCAGCAACCCCTTACCCCCACCCCTGCGCCCCCGGGCCGCGCCCCACACCACGCCAACCCCATCTCTCAGCCCGACGTGACTCGCATCAGCCCCGCTGCCAGCTCTGTTTACACTCCTCCCCGCCCCCTCTGCCCAGCGAAAATGTAAAGACCGCCCACAGCAGGGCCTACCCACACCCAACCCTGCCCTACCCTTCGAAGCAATGGGACGAACCCCAACTGTGCGCTTCTCGTGTGGAGAAAAGAAAACAAAGGAATAAAGACACATAAGTGTTACATAAAGAAGACACCATGAAGGATTTCATTGATTTAGTCGTTATCGCTTTTCACTTCACATGAGTGTAAACGTTATATACCATTCACTGTAATTCTTAATGCAATAACAACTACGATTGGAGTGCAATAAATAATTATTGCTTCTGTGGGAGCGATAAAAAAATTATTGCACTTTATTAGTATTTGATATTACTCTCAAGTGTGATAATTCTAATACAATTTGAAGCGTCAAATGAATTATCGCTCGTTTGCCGCATTAAACGCAAATTATCGCTTATTTTGAGCAATCATGATTGCATAAAAATGCATTAACTAATGCACTTTTCGAGCAATAACTTTCTTATTGCTTTCCCTGGAGCGATATTATGTGTGTATCGCTTTGAGGAACTATCGCAACAAATTGTATGATATTTATCGCTTTTCGGATAACAGTGTTAGCTGTGTGAATTTTTCATTACTGATGAACTTGTAGCCTACCTTAAAGGCCATAAAAATTACGAGGAAAAAAAAAAACTCTTAATTTAGTAAGCGGATAGAAATTCACAGATCACAGACCTCACGGGTCTTCGGTCTTCAACACAGAGCACTCTCGGCGGGGCAAAAGACCAAGTACTGCTTCAACAAGCCGTTCCCCTGCTGGGTCCTCACGCACGGCACTATGGTGCGTGGCCCGGCCCGGCTCGGCCGGGAGCGCAGACGTTAGAGCTGTTTGTGGTACGCGGGCGCGGGTCGGGTCGGGCGCTGCGCGCTGTGGCGGCGAAACTTTGCCCGGACCCACAGGCGGGCCCACCGGGGCTACGAGTTAATTAAAACTTCCCAATGACTCGTGTCACTGCGTTTTGACGCCCCTCTATATGGCTCCGGATCCGGCGGGCGCTGCGGGGTGGGGCAGGGTGGGGCGGGGTGGGGCAGGGTGGGGCGGGGTGGGGTGGGGCGGGGCCGGGCAAGGCGGTGTAGGGCGCTACGGGCCGATCGGGAACGGCAGCCACAGCCATAGGGGCCAGAGGTGACCGAGGGCCTAACGGTCGGTCTGCTCCGCCCCGCCCCGCCCCGCCCCGCCCCGCCCCGCCCCGCCCTCGCGCGCTCCTGTCCTCGCACCCTTCGGGCGGGGTAGGGCGGGGTGGGGCGTCCTTCAAACACACAGCCGCCGATGTATCGACCGAACGACCGGGCGGCTGGGATGGGTGACCATTGGGCTGACCAGGCTTACCGCGGCGGCAGGCGGGACAAGGGGGCGCCCTGAGAGGCAATCGGGGAGGCCGCTGGAAAACCCACTCGGGGCAGATCTGTCAGTGGGACGATCACACTGTGGAACAGAGGCAAGTCGCGCCATAACAGTGGGGCATTGCCACTCTTTCAAGGAAAGGACATGTTTTTTTTTTCTTCCCGTGCGCATGAAAGTGCAGATTTTCCTGGAAATGTCGATTAGTCGTGAATGGAACATCGACAAGTGTACAACACACTTAGACAGTGCGCGGCGTAAACGCACGTCAGCAGCGCGCCAGAGACAGAGAGAGCAAAACCACGAATGAAATGGGAAGATAAAAACAAAATAGACGATGTGTCGGGGTGGAGAGGTGGCCGAGGGGTTGGGGTAAAACTATGGAGAGAGTTGGTGGTAACTCTAGGAAAATAGGGTTGGGTGTATGTCTAGAGAGCGGGGTGCGGGGAGGGGACTAGAGGGACGGGTACAGGTGCAGATGATTTTTTTGTTATGGAGAGGGGGGGATATTACTCTCTCACTATCTCTTTCTTTCTCCTTTCTCTTTCTCTCTCTCTCTCTCTCTCTCTCTCTCTCTCTCTCTCTCTCTCTCGCTCTCTCTCTCTCTCGTTGGTAAAGGGAAAGTGCTCTGTCCGGCGGCGAGTGTGCTTCCCCTGATGCTGCTCACGGAGACCCCCCCCCCTCCCCCCGGCTGACTCACGACTCGCGAGACTAACTCGGCGCCTCGCTGTCCGCGATAGATATCCCTCCCTCCTGCAGCGCCAGCAGGGCGCGCGGCGCGCGAGGCGACGCCTGCTTATCGAACAATCACACACTCGCACACGCACGCACTTCCGCCCACAACGACGCGCGGGGCGGGGCGGGGCGGGGCGGGGCGCCGAGGAGGACCGAGTGAACCGCAGCACACGGGACCCAGACCCAACTCGACCCGACCTCGTCTCCTCACCCTGCAGGCTGATTCCGAAGAGCTCTCGTGCCTCCGTCCTTGTCGCACTCACGGGGCCCTCGCCATCCCTAACATAGGGCACCGCCATAGATGCGACAAGGACGGAGGTGCGAGAGCGATCTTCGGAATCAGACGCATCTATGGCGGTGCCCTATGTTGGGGGGATGGCAGGGCCCCATGAGTGCGACAACGAACGAAGGCACGAGAGCTATCTTCGGAATGAGACGCCTGCCTCGGCAGAGGGCTCTGCTGTGGCTCTGCCGTGGCTCTGCTCTGCTGTGCTGTCCTGTTCATCCCCGCGCATCCGGTTCACTTCTGACTCACCGGCCCGCGCGGCCCCGCGGCCCCGCGTACCTGCGGCGCGAGCGAGAGGAATGTGTAGCGAGTCTAGACGGAGCCACACTCAATGAAGGGCATAGGGTTGTAACAGGGCAGGGCCGTGAGCCTCGCCTCGTCTGCGAGGGACACACTCAAGGGCGAGGAGGAGGTCCTGCGCCCCGCCCCGCCCCGCCCCGCCCCGCCCCGCCCCGCCCCGCCCCGCCCCGCCCCGCCCGCTCGGGCGTGACGCGGCACCGCACCGGACCCAGCCGTAATCCCACGGCCAGCCAGACTGGACCAGCGAACGCCGCGCCGAAATTATACCACCTCGTCGAACACACACAAAAAAAAATAAAGGGGGGTAAAAAAAAATATATGAAGAGAGCGGGGATCGAATCGGACGCGCTACGTCGGCGGCAGCAGGGGCGGGACCAGACCAGGGGCAGAGGGGGGGGGGAGGGCTACTGTGACTGAGCGATCTGTCTGAAACAGAGAGGAGCGGGGAGAGGCAGCAGGGCAGGGCAGGGCGAGCCAGACCGCGAGAGTAGTGTTAGGGGCGGTATTGATCGTGGCAGCAGACCCACGCACATACACACACACAAAGACGCGGTGAGTGCGCGCTCACTTGTTATTTCAGGTGTTGGACATAGACGCATGCTTACGAGTGTTTGAACACTTTCTGCTGATTACTTAAGAAGCGTATGTTTAAGAAGGGAAAAGTATTCGAACACTTTAGTTGTTCACGTTCTGGGCAAAGATATGAAGTATCCAGCACTTGACGCCCCATACGGAGTATGAGTGGGCGTTTAAATCGTTCAATGACAGAGAGTGCACACTAAATCCCTATAAATTCTTTTTCAGTTAATCTCATAGCTAAATATTTGCGTAAACCTGTTTTGTGGCGCCCGACTTGAACGTTTGAGGCCAGAAAGCTACAATAACAATTTCAACTCGATATCTCAACCTGTTTGCGAGTTATCTACACGTTCTGCATTGATCATTTTTAGCAGCCAAGTGAAGTAATGAGCTTCGCTATCGCTCAAACATTAATAAACAATTATGTGCGTAAGTGCATTATCCATAAAAAATTTTTGCAACAGATCAGGTTTGCAGAAATCTGTAGCAGTGTATCGAGAAAGTTGATAAGAGCACACACTCACACGACACTTTTCCTCAGTGACGCACGCATAAAATTAGTCACTACTCACCGAGCTCCATGTTGTAGAGCCACGTGTTGACGTCGAGGATCAGGTCCATCTTGAACGACTCGCTCTCGCAGTGGAGCCGGCTGACTGCAACCGAAAGCACACAAGCATACATTAGGGTGATGAGTGTTTGATGGCAGCTCCACTCGGCTCAGCTCAGGTCGTTATGCTTCTCCTCCCCCGCACACCCGCGCCATCGACCTCCAGCAGCGGGCGCCACAGGGGCCGAATCGACAATAAGACAAGAAAAGGGATTGCTTGCGTTTTTACAGAAACTGTAACTGCTAAAATGTATTTCTTTCCTCATTTTATTGCAGGAATAAAACTCTGCGAGGCCCCACACGCTGTGCACATGTCATATGGTCAGACATTTAAGTGAGAATTCATAGACAAAATCATTCATAGTCGTTATATTTGTTTTCTACACCCACGGTTGCCACGACTTAGCAATTTTTGATTTTCCTGACATTTTCCGGACAACATACGGACAAAACACACTGTGTTTCGTGACGTGACTCTCCAGATGATCTACTGCAAAACTGAGGGACGCAAGCCAGCTAGGCAACATTTGGTCATGAAGCTAATTTTACCGAAGCTTTTCTTTAAAATCCCGACATTTTCCTGATTTTCCTGACAAACTTTAAAAATTTTCACTTTGTATTCTAATTTTACTGATTTATGGCAACCATGACACAGATATCTAAAAATGTATAAAGAAAAAAAATTCACGACGGTTGACACATTTTTATGAATGAATAAAATGAGAAAATGTTCATAATTACTCTGGAAACCCAAGTGTGTGAATGTCACACACTTCTTGGGTGGGTGAAGTGGGAGAGTGCCCATTCACGCACTTGGAGGCCAAAGTGTGTTAATTTCCAGGGAAAATTCACATCTTTACGCCCTCAAGTGTACGAATGGGCATTTGCACACATCCAAGTGTACGACATTCGCACACATCCAACTGCACGACATTCGCACACATCCAACTGTACGACATTCGCAGACTTGTGTTTCCAGTGCATGCGCGATTGAGTCCATAAATCCGTTCTGAGAGGTCTGCCCATATGACAAGCTTGAAAAAGAACATTCCCAGTTTAGTTGAACAGATTAAAAAGGCCATCAATTACGGGGGAATAAAACAAAAATGTCTGTAAAATAGGCGGTTCGGTGGGGCTTCCCTTCCACCCTCTCCAGGACGGCCTCGTTCGCGCTGCAGCGGGTCACGAGGGGCGTATCTCGGCCGTGACGTCATGGGGCGGAGGTTCTACACATGGCCCGGCCCGGGCACGGGCGTTATCATGCGGAGCTGCAGGGCCGTGCAGGGCCCTCCCCTCGCATCCCATCCCGCAGCGGCACCAGCACCGCTCCTTAGCACCTGGCCCAGCAGGAGCGTATGCAGGCCCGTGCGCCATGTTGGCTGACGTGACGTCACGGCAACATGGCGGCAAAGCAGAGCAGAGCCATCCTCCTCCTCCCAGCTCAGCAGCAAGGGGCGGGGCGGGCGGGGCGGGGACAGGGGCTCCACTGTCGCACGACACACTCGCCTGGCTGGCCCGGCGGGCCCGGGCCCGGCCGTCGGGACGAACTGCCCAAATCTCGCACAAGGCCGCATAGGCAGGCACAGAAACACCAACCAGCTGGTGCTGCGGCGGCCGTCACAGATGGGAGAGCGAGGGAAGACAGAGGGACGGGGACGGGGACGGAGAAAGAGAAAGAGGGAAAGAGAATGAGAGGAGAGGGAGAGGGAGGGAGAGGGAGGGAGAGGGAGAGGGAGAGAGAGAAAGGGAGAGAGAGAAAGGGAGAGAGAGAGAGAGAGAGAGAGAGAGAGAGAGAGAGAGAGAGAGAGAGAGAGAGAGAGAGAGAGAGAGAGAGAGAGAGGAGAGAGAGAGAGAGAGAGAGAGAGAGAAACGGCTAGGAGAGCCAAAGAGGAACCAACTCTTGGTAGTCTTTGTTCAACTTGACACCACACACACGCCCGGGTCGGGCCCGGGGCGCGATGCAGCCTCCGCTCCTGCAGGGCCACGGCCGGGCCTCGCCACGCAGCCCTTCGCGTGACGCAAGAGTTGCCGCTCAAGGCCGAGCCAAGGGCACAGCGTGGGGGAGAGGGCGCAGGCAGGGCGACCTGACTTGTTGCCTCCGCCCTGCCCCGCCCGTGCAGCGGGGCTGCGCCTGGGGCCACTGCAGCGCCCCGGCCCGGCCCGGCCCGGCCAGGGTGGAGAAAACCAGCGCTGCGCCGCGGGAAAGTAGCGTGCAGAAAGCAGTCAGCTGCCCGGGTCGGAAATAACCAAGGCGGGATGCACTCGGCGCGGGGCTGGGCGGGGCGGGGGCGGCCGCGGGCAGGGCCAGGGCCGGGCCACGCCAGCCCAGGCCAGCCCTGGCCCCCGACAGGTGGCGCCGCGGGCGGGGCAGGGGGGCCCGCTATCGACCTGCACCACCACCGGCTAGGCCTGGCTACCCCTGGCTCGCTTGTGCTCACCCCGCCCCGCCCCGCCACCACCCCAGCCCCCACCCCCACCCCCTCCCACTACCCGCCCTGGATAGGATGGTCTTGCCCGCCCCGGGCCGTCAGAGCAGCAGCAGCGGGGGCCGCGGGGCCGCGCAGCCTGGTATTGGCAAGCGTTTGTCAGAGCGAAGCAGGGCGCGGCGGGGCGCGGCGTCCTCCAACGAGCCTCCAAAGCCCAGAGGAGCTGAAGGCTGCTGGCCGGGCCGGGGGCCAGGCTCGGGGGCACAGAGGCCCGCGAGGGGTGCCAGCAGCACCAGGCCGCGGGCGCGGGCCGCGGCACGGCGCGGAGCTCTAGCGCACAGCTGCTGCCGTGAGCACGGCGGCCCCGAGCCCAGCGCCAGCGCGCCAGCCCGCCACGCCCGGGGATTTTACGACCGTCTGACCGTGAACGGTCAGGGGCGGGTCGGGGCGGGCTGCAGCAGGGCCAGGGCCAAAGGGACCTGGGGGGTGGGCGCCGCAACAGGCGTGCGTGAGGCGCAGCCCGGCGCAGCGCGCAGCGGCCGCAGCCAGGGGGAGGGACCAGACCAGCCACCGGGGGGCCCGGGGGCGCTCCTAGGCCCGGGGGTGGCGCGGGGGCGGCGCAGGGGCGGCACGGGGCTGGGGGGCGGCCATGGGCACGGCCCGACCCCCAGGGGTACTATAATACACCAAAGTATCCTCACTGAAATCCATGAGAACGTGCGGCAGGGCCGGGCAGGGCCGGGCGCGCACGCGGGGGCGGCAGAGCACGGAGCACAGCGCGGGGGGAGCAGCACACACTAGGGGTTGCACAACGGATGCAGGGCGCGGGCTCGACGGGGGCGGCGCGGAGGCGGTTGCCTGCTGCCTGCACTTGCTTACCTGGACCAGGGTCGGCGGTGGCGGCGGGCGCGCCCGCGGCGGCCCGGGGGTGGGGCGCCAGCGGGGGCGCCAGCGGGGGCGCCTGCAGCGGACCCCCAGGAGGGCCCCCGACGGGGGAGGCGCCGGCCGTCCATCCTGGCCGCTGGAGACGAGCGCACTGAGGAGCCCGGCCAGGCCTGGCCCGGGCCAGGCGAGCCCGGCAGCGCCGCGCCCGCCGCGCCGCCACCAGCACGCCTCCCCACCCCCGCCCCGCCCCGCCCCGCCCCGCCCCGCCCGCCAGCTCCTCCCCGCCCGGGACGCCAGCCATGAGCAAGGTCAGGAGCGAGCGGGCGATAGAGGGGAGGCCAGGTCAGGCCATAGGCGGGACCATAGGCACACTACAGGCAAACCGTAGACAGGCCATAGGCACACTACAGGCGGACTGTAGGCAGTCCATAGGCACACTCAGACGCACTAGTGCGTCTACAGTGTAGTCTGACCGAAGGCACACTGGAGCCCGAGGGGGAAACAACTCCGAATTTCGGTGTACAATTTTTTTTTAAAAAAAAATTTTTAGTTAATTTAAAGTGAATTTTTCTGGTTGTTTTTTGATTTATTTTTTTTCTGATACGTTTTTCTGGATTACGAGGTGTACAAAAATTTCAGAGTTATTTCTCCATCGCTTGAGGCGGACCGTAGTCTAACCAACCGTAGTCTGACCGAAGGCACACTTCAGGAGGACCGCATTCAGGCCGTAGCCACATTACAGGCAGACCGTCCACCGATATCTCCGTTGTGACAGCAAAGAGAGGCAGATTTCACACTAGTGCAACGGATGGTTCCAATTTAAGGGGAATTACACACCCAGAAAATCTTTGTGTTGATGTCAGGTAAAACACCTTACATCAGGGAATTTTTTCTTTTATAACAAGGAAAATTTTGCATTAATGTATGGCGAACGTCTTTGCGGTGCACCATTGTGAGTTCGTCACGCTCCTATAAATGTGCTACATTATTCGCGCACGTATAGGTGTCCAGCATGCACCCCTTGACGCGTGTGTCGGGGCGAGCAGCACTGCACTGCGCTGCGCCGCGGTGCATCTGCTGTTGCTGTTGCGCAACGCGCGCAACTTGAGCAAATGCCGTGCCGAGCTCTTTACCGGGCCGGGCCAAGCGGGCGAGCGCCACCGAACTCTGCCTTCTAACAGCACTGTTAGCAGATTGTTAAACTTGGAGCTTGTACAGCACTGACACACTGCAAAAACGAGAAAGAGATGTCTCATCTAAAAAGAGCGAGATTTTTCCTCTTCCCCCGGTTGAAGTGAGAGTCAAGTGTTCGACATATTCGCATACTTAATGGATTGAAGAACATCGCTTTTGATATTCCCAAGAAATTTTGAGTGAAAAGCTATTTGCGGTCAAGAGAAAGAGAAATGTGCACGCCTCGCAGGTTGTTGTGGACCGCGCACCCTCCCCGTGTTTGTTTGTTTGGTTTCTTGTTGTTGTATCAGCTTGCGACCTACACACCACACACACACACACACACACACACGCCTGGAGGGAGGGGGCTTCGACCTCGGCACCCTCTAGCCTTCTCGCAGGACCTCACAGTTGTTAGGGTGCGACTGGGCAAGGCTCCTCGCAAAAATAAACGTCTGTTGGTTCGACAATATGACAAGGACCCCTCGGTGCCAGACAGCACTGCAAACCCTCCAATCCAATTCCTCACCCCAAATTCATACACTTCAGGTTTCCAGTGCGTCCGCCTCAAACACACAATAGCGCAACGGCGGGTAGAGGTCGGAAAGCCCCGTCTTCATGGCAAACTCAACGGACAGAAAGGGGTTGAAAGACTAGTCGGACCTTTACAGGGTTCACGCAGTCCAGTCAACGAGGAATACTTGGAACCGCAAAGTGGGGTGCTGGTGCTGGTGTCAAAGACAGGCATAAGAAGTTGTAAGGGGGAGCACGGGCGCCCGCCGCCCCCCCCCCTCCCCCCTACCCTTCGTCTGGCCCACGTCCGAAATATTGAGCAAACAATGCAGTTTGCGGGGCCATTGTGTGGAGGGCGGCGGGTGCTTTACGTAAGGCTGAAGGGCGGTGCGAGGGGTGCGAGGCGGGCGTACCAACCCTCTGTTATTGAGACTGGCAAGAGACAGACTAGGTTATAAAGGCATCGAGAAACAAGATAGAGGGAGCGTCCGGGGTGCTGCGCGGGGCTGGGCAGGGCGGGGCGGGCAGGGCAATAACCCCTGGCGCCGATGCCCGGCGCGTCCCGCGGCCGAAGGGCAGGGAGGGACAGGCAGGCGCCCCCGCAGCTTCGCTTCCATGGAAATAGACGGAGGGGAGGTAGGAGCGGAGGGGGGAGGGGGAGGCTGCGGCTGGCACCCAACGCTCTTCAATTGACAAAATCCCGTATCTACCGTGCTGGAACGTTAAGTTCAATCATTTGCATTGTGGAACCGTATTAGCTGGGGTATACGAAGTATAGGTAAATGATAATAGGGTATAAAGTTTGGCACAGGAGCAATCAGTCCAAATGTGAACTCCCTAGCAGTTATGCCTGAATATTCCTGGTTCCAAGCAAATACAGACAAAAACAAAACAAAAAACGAAAAGCACTGTCAGAAAAATCGTACCAAAGTACACAAAAGGTACGGTAATTTTCTGGTCAAGTCCTTGCCTGCTCTGAGCAAAGTACTAGCAAAGTACAACCAGAGCCGGCAAGGACTTGACCAGTAAATAATCGTACCTTAACGTGTTTTTTTCTGACAGTGAGAAAGGTTGTTTCATACCAGGTAGTTCATTGGAATTTTTTTCACCTTAGTAATCAAAGCCTGCGCTGACTTCATTTCAGCAACACTGTTAAAAATAATGTAAGGAGTTACGGTGCCTACGTTCCGTACCGTAGAATTCCCGTACGGTCAGACCGTAACGTACC
Source organism: Frankliniella fusca (assembly GCA_029379305.1). Classification (NCBI taxonomy): domain Eukaryota; kingdom Metazoa; phylum Arthropoda; class Insecta; order Thysanoptera; family Thripidae; genus Frankliniella; species Frankliniella fusca. The sequence continues at coordinate 280,471 of JAHWGI010000641.1, read as the reverse complement.
CTTACGGTGCGAACTGTACTTCATTGTGGATGGAATGTGCTGCGTAGAACTTCCTCAACATATTTGCAGGCTACGGAGAGTACCGTAAGATTCAGACCGTTGTCAAAAATTACGGTCCGGGACCAGGCAACAAATTGACGGCGTGTGCCGTAGGCATTTACTATAGTACTTTTTAATAGTGAAAGGAAGAAATCACACGGCCCGAGAGATGGCACTGTTGTTATAATACTGAGTTCCTGTTTGCGTTTTTCCTAAAGTTCTGTGAATTTCAGTATTTTTTTCTGACTTGCTGATTTTTTTTTTTTTTTTAAAGATTTTTTCCTGATTTTTAATGAAATTTTCTTTTAAATTCTGAATTACGAAGTCTTCAAGTGTACCGGGTGTTTCTTTGAATGCGTAACAGTCTTGCGGGATTGCGTACTTGTTATCGCTGCAGGTGCCATGGCGCCTTACACGGGCGAATGGGGTAGGCAAACCCGCAACACTGTTACGCATTCAAAGAAACACCCGATACAAAATTTTCAGAGTTGTTTCCCCTTCGGCATATTGTGTTGTGCGGCAAAATTAGTCCCCTCCCTCGTGTGGGGTGGGGAGCATTTGTTCCAAAAGGAAGAATTATCGATCAAAAATGACCCGGCACGGTGGAAAGTCGTGCTTGAACATCTGGGCTTATACCTCTTTTCGTTTTGCCTTATTTGAAAAAATCATCCGTTTTTTTCTTGTTGATCACATTTTATGCTCATTTGATGTTCTTTTTTCGCAGAGAGTTACGGCACACACAAAAATAAAATAAATAGAACACTTTTCCTCGTATCAAACGAAGTTTGGTCGAGTGGAGATATGTTGCGTAACCCGCCGACATTGTGTCTGCGCGCCCCGGCCCGCCTGACCTCCAGGGGGCGTGCAGCCTCATCCTCCTGGTTCATGCGGAGCCCTTCACCCCTCCTCTCTCCTCGCGCCTCGTTAGCCGTGGTGTTCTCTCCTGCTTATGCCACAGGCGCAACAATTCAAAAAAATTACAAAAAGTCACAAAAAATTACAAAATTCATAGTTGATTATTCCTCACAATATGCACTACGGTGACAACAATCAGAACAGAGAGAACCAGCTTAGGTTTCTGTTATAGGTGCAGCAGGGCAGTGCAGCGAGGGGCCGGGTGGGAGAGGGTGGCGGCGGGTCCTGGCCGAGCCTGCGCTCCCAGTGACGCAACCACCTGCAGCCCCTGCGCCCCGCCCTGCGCCCCGCCCTGCGCCCCGCTCCCGGTCCTGGTCCAGCCGACAGCATCGCTGCATTGATCACCCCTCCCGGGCCGGGGCCACGACGCCACCCCCTGCTGGCAGAGACCACGGACCGAGCCACCCCCGAGCCCCTTACACCTACCCTATCGCCCCCACCCCTGCCCCCCACCGCCCCTCATCCCCCACCCCGCGCTTACGTGCCATCCGATAAATCAGAGGTCGAATGTCGGGGCCCCTTGGGCCCCTGGGGCCACGTGGGGGCCACCCGGGGCCGCCAGGGGGGGTGCCAAGGTCTCGCACGTGCCCGACTGGACCCACCACCAGTGGCCAAAGACTGACGAGACACCAAACAGACTATTGACCAGGCGGGGCGTCGTCAGTTACAATGTGGGCGCGATGGATGAGGTAGGCTGAACTATCTGCATGAGTGAGCGGCTTGTAATACCCGGAGGAGTGCGGCAACCACCTCAGGGAGCGCGCAAAAGCTGATGGCTGAGGTTTCAGAGCGTGAGCGCCCTATTTTCGCATGGTTGAGGCAGAGCAATCACATAGCGGCGGCGATCATAATTTTATTTGGAACGACTATTCTTTGATGTCACCTCAGACAGTTACCATAACACGGTAACTTTCTTTCGATTCTCTGGGGCTGAAGTCAAGGCAGGTGAACTACATAGCATCAGAACTACCATACCGCCGTACTCGATGGGGCCACCGAGCCGACGGGTGGGACTGCACTCTAAGTATACCTATACACTCCCTCTCCCTGCTCTCCCCCCCCCCTCTCTCTCCCTCCCTCTCTCTGTCTCTCTCTTATTAACTCAACCCACCATTCCCGCAGACTGCCAGTGGCATACCTCACTGAGCTAGCAGCGAGGATTACCGCCAGCGTGTTTGATTGACCTACATTCTGACACGTGCGTCATTCCATCCCCGCCCCTCCCCGTGCGGCAGGGAAGGGACGAAAGGGGGAGGGGGGGGGGGGGGGGGGGGGGGGCGAGGCTGCCAGGATAAAGTGCAACCCGAAGCACCGCGACCAACGCGGCGGGGAAAGGGGAGGATAGCTGCCGGAACATGGTGCACCCCGAGACACAGCGACCACATGGAACGAAAGGGGAGCGAGCAATACGTCCAAAACACTATTCCAGTATCATTTTTGTTTGAGACTGCATCAGCTTCGCAGTCAACGGAGCAGGTAGAAGGTAGGAATGTAGAATCACCCGCGGCGTTGCAAACTGATAGTTCTTTAACAGGCTTCAACCAGGTATCAACACATAAACGCAAGGATTCGGCACAAGTCATCAACTTTTAACAAAGAGCTAGAGAAAAGGATGCAACCGAAAAATGAGTCCCTGCACGCCGGAGCGGGTGCACGCGCGGCGCAGGGCTCGGCTCGGCAGGCTGAAGGGCCACCCACAGCCACCCTGACCACCACAACCACCCCCAGGCCCTACGGAAGGGCACGCCAGGGTCCCGGCACAGCCCTTCGGCTAGCCTAGCGCAACGCACAGCGCCATATCGGAGACGGCCCGGCCGAGGGCGCGGGGCGGGATGGGGTAGGCTCAACTCGGCTAGGCCCGCGGGCGGGGCGCGGCGGGGCGGGGCGGGGCGCCTGGGCCGTAGGCCAGCCCGCCGCGCACGGATGCACCCCGTCTGCCTACCCCACAGGCGCTCCGGCCAGCCCGACTCGGGCCCGGCAGGGCAGGGCCGGGGCGAGCTGAGCTTTAGCAAAGTTATGAGTAAAGGTTATCGTTTCGCCGCATTTTCCTTTCTTCCCGCCTCCGGTCCGTTTGGGCCTTAACAGCTCGAACAAGAACGACGCCGATATTGATTTGCTCGTGGCTGTCTATCTGTATATATACCTCCCCCGCCCCCTTTCCTCCCCCTCCCCCCCCACCCCCAGCCCCGGGGAGAGCTGAAGAAATGCAAGAGGAGGGGTGGGGAGGGCGGAGGCTCGGGTCATGTGGGAGGGGGGCACGCCGTGCTGACAGCGCGTGGCGCCCCCCGCCTCGTTCACGTTCTTTCACATAGGAGATCGGAAACCCTTTTACCCTCATCTAGCGATATCAACAATTTCAATGAGCCACGAGCCACTCGAGGTTCCTCCACAATAGAGGGGGTCCTTTCTATTTTCGACTTCCACGCAAGCATAACATTTAAAAGCCACGCTGCTCTGGAGTCAAGGCTGCTGAAGGGGGATATGGCACTTAGGGTTTGCTCGTGCTGGACGGGATTGGTTCGATACGACCCGCCTTTTCATCCCCCCCCTCCCCAGGGGCTCGGCTCGGGGCGGCCTGAGGCAGATGGGGCTGCTAAACAAGGTTTAAAAGCTGAGTGAAACGTCCCCAGCAGCAGACTCATGCGGCACGGCTGGGCGGCCGAAGGGGTAGTGGAGGGGGGAGGGGATGCAGACGCTGTGACGTCACCCGTGCCCCGCCCCTGATTGGCTGCCACCAACCTCAACACCCTTCCCCCCTCTCTCTCTCTCTCTCTCTCTCTCTCTCTCTCTCTCTCTCTCTCTCTGCCGGGGCGGAGATTCCGAGCAGCACTACCTCTGTCTCCGATCCACGCCTCGCCCCGCCTCGCCCCGTAAAGGACGAGCGCCTCTCTCTCTACCCTTCAGGACTGAGTCGCTCAAGTCAGACCAGAAGCAGGGGAAACGCTGACAAATTGTCACCCTCGCTCTGATGAATATTTTAAGGTTTCAAAGAAGAAAACTCTTCATGAGAAAGAATGCCGTAAATTTGAATCACGGTTCAGATTTTATATCAGGAAAATGCCAAAGTGTACCTACACTGTCAGAAAAAGGCACGCTATATAAGCTACGATAATTTACTGGTCAAGTCCTTGCCTGCTTGGATGAACTTGGCGAGTACGGCATTTTGAGGTACGAAGATAAAGCTACTACACTTCGTACCTCAAAAGACCATACTAGCCAAGTACACTAAGAGCAGGCAAGGACTTGACCAGTAAATTGTCATACCTTTAGTGTACTTTGGTACGTTTTTCTGAAAGTGTAAAGAAAATGAAGATCGAATCGACTTGTATTTCTTCGTAAATTTCAGCAATTTTGAGCAACCACAAATGATAAAGATGCAGGGTCGACTTCGCTCCAGGACGTGGCCGCTTTTTTCCGCATAATATTTCAAACAAAACCGCACCTTGAAGAAATTTGAACTTGAGTCACAATTAAGCATGGATGAGGTGGGAAGCCCTGCGCCTCCTGCGCCTCCCCTAGAGGCCTTCGGCTGGTCGAGTGGGGATTACAGAAAGCCGCCTCGCAAAGCGGCGGCTCCGAAATAGGGGGGTAGGGGGTAGGGGGTAGCAGAGGGGGTAGTAGCAGGGAGGGGGGGGGCTCTCCATACGCGTGGCTACCTTCCACAGCTTCCCCCGGGCGGGGGAAGGCGAGCAAGCGAGCAAACGAGAGCGCCACGGGGCGGCTAGCCAGCAACTGGAGGCCCCGGCCCCCGGCCCCCACCCCGGCCCCGGGACACACGATACGGACGGGAATCAAAACGCCTCAAGCACGCCCCCGCCGGAGCACTGCTGTTACGTGCCCAAATTCCAGCAGCAGAATACGTAACCCGACAACGAAAAATACTTTAAATAAAACTAAGAGTCAAACAGTTGGTTTGCGGACACTTCAAACAGCTTACGGAGAAAGGTTTGCGGGAAAACTAATAAAGTTTACTGCCGAATTTACAAAAGTGATTTTCGCTTTTGACCAAAAAACAAAGTAACACATTGTAACTGTACAGAATGGCTTCCCAACCGACAACACAAACAACAACAACAACAACAACTCCCTTTTGTCCAACTCAACAAGAGGCCTCCCTCCTCTCTCTCTTGTTCTCTCTCCCCTCCATCAAAATTTCGCGTCTCCCCCTAGCTCTCGGAACGGGCGTCGTTTCGATCTCACGACCCCTCCGCTCAGCCTCAGCACGTGTATTCCAGGGATGGGGGGGCAGGCGCGCCGCGAGCCTCGTGCCTGCCCACGCACATGCCGCTCCACCCCAGCCACCCCAGGGCTGCCCTGGACGGAATAACGGGGAAAGGTGAGAGGTCGCAGCGCCTGCTGGCCGCGCCCGCCGCGCCCGCCGCCCCGATTCCAAAGATCGCTTTCATACATCTGTCCTCGTCGCACTCATGGAGCACCGTCATGCGGCCAGCATACGGCATACGGCACCGCTGTAGGCGCAACAAGGACGGAGGGACGCGATAGCGATCTCCTGAATCAGTCGGCTGAGAGACAGTCCTCTTACTTTGTCCCTCCGCCCCTATCGACCAGCCGCTAATCCCCCGTCCCCGTCCCGCCCGCCCCATCCATCTTGTCGCCCACCCAGAGCTCTCGCCGGGCCGCTGGGCCGCGCGCTACGGGCGGGGAGCAGCCTCTCCGGATGGAGATGAAAAGCAGATTGCAGGTAGAGGGGCACGCATACACTACATGGTGGCGAACAAAGAGAGTATCGATGTGGTGGGCCGGGGCCACAGGGAAAACCAGGCACGTAATAGCAGAGAGGAGGGGCGATGTATCGGAATTTGCCCACATTCAGGGGGTCTGTAGCTCAAATTGCCTGGCATGAGGACTGTGGGGGGTACATGGAATGTGCTTCAAGTGTAATCCGGTAACTGAACCGTCTCTGAGTCGCGATCATAAATATTGACATAAACGTGACGCGCCCGCACGCGAGGCTCAGTGCCTTGTAGGGCCGAGGCTGAGGTGGGGGTTGGCGCGGGGACACCGGGGTAGAGGTTACCGTAGGGGTTAGGGCAGGTTGGCTGGAGGCTGCTGAGGTAGAGGTTGAGATCAAGGTTGGCTTGGAGGCTGCGGTATGGGGGTTAAGGTGGAGGCTGCTGAGGGAGACGTTGAGATCAATGTTGGCTTGGAGGCTGCGGTATGGGAGTTAAGGTGGAGGCTGCTGAGGGAGACGTTGAGATCAATGTTGGCTTGGAGGCTGCGGCATGGGGGTTAAGGTGGAGGCTGCTGAGGGAGACGTTGAGATCAAGGTTGGCTTGAAGGCTGCAGTATGAGGGTTAAGGCAGGTTAAGGTGGAGGCTGCTGAGGTAGACGTTGGGATCGGGATCAAGGTTGGCTTGGGGGCTGCGGAAAGAGGGTTAAAGTGGAGACTGCTGATGTAAAGGTTTGGATGAAAGGTTAGCTTGGAGGCTAGGGTGTGGAGGTTACGGTGGAGGTAATCGGTTGAGTTTCAGCCAGTGTTGGGGGTCGCGGATGATAGGTACCTGGGTGATGGCTGGACTGGTTTGGAGGTCCATATTGAGTCGGGGAAGCTGGGGGAGCGAGAGAGGCGTGAGGGGGCCCAACCCCAACCAACCCCACCCCACCCCGGACCCCGGTGGGGCCCTGCCGGGGGCTCCGCGGCGGGGGCTAAGGGGCTCCGTCGGGGTGGTCAGCATGGGGGGGCTGCCTCCCCCTCTCTTGCCAGCCGCTACCCGCTCGCTACCCCGGCCACGGCGATCAATACCAACTAGCGAACCGCAGGGAACGCGTATCAAAGAGAGCGGAGAGAGAGAGAGACACACACAACAAGAGTGAAGTGCGAGGAGAGGAGACTCGTGGCGAAAGGAGAGGACAAAAGCGAGGGGTTAGGGAGGGGGTGGGGGTGCAAGAAGAAGGGAGGGGACGGGTGAAACAAGGGGTGCGGAGGGGGTGCGGTCAAGGTCACGGTGGAGGACGCCCCACGCCATCCCGGCCAGCTAGCATCCTTCGTAGGCACATACACTCGCACGCGACGCGACGCCACGCCACGCCACAGGGAGGGTGCAGTTGCCACCCCGGAGGAGCCCCTTGGAGAGGTGTGCCGGGCCGGGCCGGGCCGGGGGATGCGCTCTGTTCTGCAGAGGGCGAGGCGAGGCGAGGCAGCCCCTGCGGGCCCTGCGGCCCGGGAGCCCCTGGGGGAGCCCCTTGGTGGCGGCGGTGGCCTTGAGCGCCTTGGCCAGGAGTACCCCGCTCCCCTCCCCCTTCCCCTCCCCTGCACGGTAGGGCTCCGGCTGGCTGCGGCTGGGATGAGGGAAATGACAGAGCGGAGCCGAGCCATGGCTGCCAAATAAGTTCGCCCTTGAACACCAGCAAGCCCCCCTCCCCCATCCTTTTCTTTTTCCCCCAACAACAACAAAAAAACAATAACAAACAAAAATAAAGATATAAAATGGAACGCTCCTGTTTGCAGCACTCTTTCCAAACTTTTATCCTACACTGCTGGTGACTTGAGAGGTAACTGTTGTCTGGAAGACATGTGCTTTATACGAAAAGCAAATGGCAGGGCAGCAGAACAAAAGATAGAAAACGAAGATGTAAATGCCATCAGTCAGTGCTTCATGTGCAACATACATCTGCCTTCTGACGTATATGCAGCACTACGGAACAGGGAAGTTCACAGTTAAAACACTTTCAAAGACAATATCATCAACAGCATGAGTGAAGTCGGAAGATACTTTGATTGAAGCGAAGTGAGCCTCATCAGAGACAATGGAGTTCAATAAAGATAAATCTTACAATTTGCACAAATTTTAAAACTCATCTAAGTTTTATATTAATTTGTAAAAGCAAGTTGTTGAATAGAATGGAGAAAGGAGTCAAATTACAAGGTTTACCTGACCACTTCCGAAAACGCAGGGACTGCATGTTATTTTCTCAAGTAATTAAAACAAAAGTGTGACAATTCTACAGGGGCTTCACCCACCTCATAAAAGGGATAGTTTCCTCGTAGTTTGTGTAGAAGTGTAGTTTTGTTAGTGAATAAAAAAGAAAAATGATATGCGCAGTATGCCGGTAGAGGTTAGAAACACTAAAAGATTGCATTCTACAATCCCTTACGTTCAGAATAATAATAATACTCAAATAAAAAATAACTTACCTCGATCGAATTTTTTCCCCTCCGGATCAATATCCTTGACGTTAAAAATATCTTCGAATAATACTCCAGCCATTCTTACACCTCGGACTGGTCACACAAATATTCGCAAGCTTAATTGAGTCTCTTCAGCAGGGAATGGTTAAGTTCTAGCAAAAAAATATGATAATCCACTGATTTCGACTTTAATCAATGTCAAGGTTTCAAAATATCGACTTTCAAACAGAACTTGAACGTGCGGCCACCGTGAACCCAACCTCACTTTCACTCAAAACAACTTTCAAACCTAATCTGCCTTCTCGAAATAGATGTTGTGAAAAGAAACAGTTCTACCAACGTTGATAATGAATGTGAATAATTTAATTTTCAACTTATATCCTTCTCTGCTTTTCCAAAAATTTAGAAAAGTATTAAATATGAAATCCGCTAATATTCATAACAACTGAGCGTATATTTTTATATACAATCTGCTAGATATTGTGTCGGCGGCTTTTTCTTACCGAAGTCATAACCTCACACATTGTTCTCTTTATTAGAAAAGTAAAGTAAACAACACTTATTTTCAAACCCTGGCCTTGTCAAACATGAACGCTTCCATTAAGTTATTGTTTAATGAACAGCAGTTTATCTGCACCAAGGTTAGTGTCGCCTGTCACCTTTTTAAAATTATTATTATTATTATTTTCAGTTATAATGATGAATCCGTCAGCTGGATCCAGAGCTGCAGCAGTTCAGCACATAATCCTCACAGGACCTCCAGGTAATTAAGAAGTCAACCTTTGCTAATCTTCATAATTTTTCAAATACATTTTTTTTTTCAATGAACTAAATTTTTTCAGGCATTGGTAAAACAACTATAATCAAGAAAGTGTGTTCGGAACTGCAACAGAAAAATATACCTATTAAAGGCTTCTATACAACTGAATTGAGGGAGGGGGGAAAACGAATCGGTTTTGATGTTGTTGCCCTTTCGGGGGAAACATCTTCATTAGCTAGAGTAGGGTATGATTGTAAACAGTTGATTTTAATTTTTGACATCCCCAGTAATACTTACTCCTAGACATCCTTTAATTTTGTTCAACAGAGGTGGCGTGGGGCCCAGGGTTGGACAATATGTAGTCCATTTAAAATCATTTGAATCAGTAGCTCTTCCAATTTTTCAATCGCCTGTAAGTATGTCACCTTTGGCCTTTATTTCCATGAAGAGTCATCCATTTTCAAGATATTTATCTATGTTTTACAATTTTCAATCAGAACAATGAGGGTATCATTGTTATTGATGAGATTGGCAAGATGGAACTTTTGAGTAAGAGCTTTGAAACAGCTACAGAGAGAGCATTCTCAACAAGCAGCACTATCTTAGGAACAATTCCAATTCAGAAAGGAAAGCCCATTCGTCTGGTGGAATTAGTGCGCTCACATCCCTCTGTTAGACTTATGACTGTAAGCGAACTATTTTATAACAATGTTTTGATGAACAGGACAACTTGCAAATTTTTTTCTTTTCTCTCTTCAGGTTGACGCAAGAAACCGAGACCAAATTGTAGCTGAGATAGTAGGAATTTTATCAACCAGCTGGAATGCTATGGGGAACAAATAAAAGTTTATTTGTATAGAAATTAAATTTATTATCCACCAGTATTATGCACTAATTGTGCATTTGTCATCACATTTCACCTAACTACTCGAAGCTTGTGATAAAAACATTCTAAAAGAGGAGGGAAGACCCAACAACAAGACATATACTTTTCTTTTTTTCATATCTGATTTTTAATACAAAAATGCATTTTACTGTATGAGTAAGACATTTTCTCAAATTGGCTAAAAAAAAAGTAAAGATGGTCCCCAAAAAGACAGATAAACAAAATCTGTGAAAGCATTTAAATTGCAGTTTCTGAATTAGATGATTTTTATTTCTGCTGCTTTAACATCTACCTACTATATTTTCCATGCTGTTTAAAATGATCAGTTCTGGAATTTTTAAATTGGTATACTGATGAAGCCCAAATCCCCTAGGGAAGCATATTGAGTAAGGAGTTAGCATACATCATAGGCTTCACATCTGGATGAGGCTGTAAAGGGAGAAAAAGTAGATCAGTTAATTATGCTTTAAAAGCACTGGGGGAGAAAGAAAATTGCTTGGTGATTTTATAAGCATACCACTGCTTCATATGAGGTAAATTTCGGCTGCATATCCTTTCCTTTGAGAGTAATAAATGCCCCTCTATTTCCCATTGTATCACTGAAAATGAAAGGAAATAATTGAAAAGCTGTACTTCTATTGCAGCGTAGATTTTAAGAAAGGAAGGCAGAAAATGCATTGAACACTAACCAGTAGTTTGGTGCAGAAAATATAGTTATGCACTTGCCATCGTGTGCAACCTCATAACCTGCATTTTTAACTTCATGACTCCTAATAATATAATCAAGTTTGTTCTTTTTCAAGAAGTTGTTGGTTACATCAGGACCAAACTGAACACCAACGCCTCTTTTACTAGATTCTCTGCCATTCTGTGGTTGAGGGTCAGACCACAGCAATTCACACATCAGACCTATGAAAGTAAGACAATTGAATGCTAGCATTTGTTCAACAAAGGGTGATATTATTAAAAGAAAATTGTGTTTATATTAGAATCAGTGAGTATCAAAGAGGGATAGATAGGAAAATAATTACCATCCTCTGGGGGTTCCCTATTTCTGTCAATTTTTCTGATGTCGTCCAGAGTTACATCATCCTTAGTGAAGAGTCCTCCATGCATTACCTGGGGTGAAAAGGAGTAATAGAATAAGCAGATATATTTAGTGTCCGAGTGCGCTTGAAGTCATCACGTATTTTGCATAAATGTTACAGACAAAAGTAGGTGCCCGGTAAGAACGCGTTTCGACTGGTGAAAACGCGTTTTAACCAGAGATTTGGTCAAAACCGATAATATTAAAATTAACGGAACATTCGGGTTTTGTCTAGGTGCTGGTGGACAAAACCGGGCACCTAGTTTTGACTGTGACATACACATAGGAGGAAACTTACGAGGACTCTCTTGTTCAGCAAATGTGCCAAAGGTAACCAATTGTAAACTTCTGTGAAGAGCTGTGACATCTGTGTGGTATACTTAGCTTTCACTTCTCCTTCAAATCCATACATTTGGTTCATATTATGGCTTTCATGGTTTCCTTGATGGAATGAAACAAAAGCATACATAAGAATCCAGCTGAAATTATGGAATTATAGGATGCAGGAGTGCTTGTAACTTGGTTGAGCATTTTGCTACAACAATTACCTCTAGCCATGAAGAAATGGTTTGGATAAAGAAGTTTAAACCCAAATAATGTGAATATACATTCCACAGAGAACGATCCTCTGTCAACAAAGTCACCATTAAATAACTTAAGAGAAGTTAAGAGAAAATTGTCGATTTATAATAATTGTTATAAGATTAGAGGTTTTTTCTTTTTTACAATATAAACCAAAACTACACAATATCAAAAAGGATACATAAGGATTGGATTCAGATGGAAGTCCATTAAGCTCAAAAATATTCATGAGATCATAGAACTGTCCATGGATGTCACCACACACTGTGAACTTTGCTTCATCTGGAATAGGCACCTCTACCAAGGTAGGCTGTTTCATGAACCACTGTTTCACATCCAGTAAAATCTACATAAATGGTTCAATAATACATTAAGAGTTTGGTAAGTGATTTTAACGGTCAAAGTACACACAACCTACACAGTACCTACCTTGTAGGCGTATTTGCGGTGTAACTTGCCCTGCTTTTTATATGTTTCCATAAGCTGCTTCATAAATTCAAGAGTAACTTTTCCATCTTCCAAGGTTGGGCCCGTGTAATCACCCTCAAGTGCTTTAATAAACAGAAGAAGTCCAAACAAGTCGGTATTTTAAAGGAACAGACTGTACATAATGATAAGCTTCACTCACTAACCCATGCTTTCGAAGTCTATTGAATCTGCTATACTCTTGGTCTCTACTGATATAGCCTTTTCAAATGCAATCTTCTTTACTATTTTATTACACTCTAAGGCTTTTCGCTTGGCTTCAGTATCACTTGGTCGAACATTTGCAACCTAAGAAAGAGGGATTTGTGAGGAAAACAAAGCAAGAAAACGAAGGTGAGATTTGACAGAAGAATCACTCACAGCTTGATAGTCAGAGAGAGCAAGTTTAAATTTTCCTAATGACATGTAAGCCTCAGCCCTCCTGTAGTATCCTTTGACATAACCTTGATCCACAGATATTGCTTTAGTAGCGTCTTTAAGGGCTGCTCCAAAGCACTCAGTGCGAAGATACGCCATACTCCTGTTACCATAGTATATGGCATTGTTGGGATTAAGCTCAATTGCCTTGGTGTAAAGATCTATAGCTTCTCCATAGGATTGCTCTGGAACAAAGAAGGATATGGACTGATTAGTTAGACAATTCAAAATGATCAACAACAGTTTCAAATGTCTTAAATTTTAGTTTGCAAAATTACATTTTAACAATTCTGACCACACTCTAGTAGTGTATGGTATTAAGACTCCCTCATGTCTCAGACCGTAATATGAGAATCAATTAAATGCAGGATTACCAAAAACAAAACATTAGAAAAAAATTATGAGAAAGAGATTGCTTGTATAATAGGGTGAGTACCTTACAAAAAACTAATGGCTGCTACTCACACAGGGAAAAAGACACTAAGACTAACTGGTGATGAAATGAATAGAAGGATGTGTGCAATGAAAACAAATTTAGTTTAAGATATGTAAATCAAGTTTGATGTTTGAGGAGCACAAGGAAAACATCCATCCTAATAGACAACAAGTTTAATTACAGGAAATTACATGAAACATAACAAAAGTAAATAACAACATTAATACCATAATTTGGCACGCATATCATTTTCCATCCATAGGTATAACTGTACCACAATATGTTGCTGCCACTGCATTTGTACTAGGATTTTAAATAGCATTTATAATGTATTTTCAAAAGTAACACAGTAAAATTCACTAAAAAATTATATAGCTTCCTTTAAGAAATGAACTTTTACTATTTTGATAACATTTGAAATTGTTATGGACATATGGACAATGACACAAGAAACTTGCACAACAAAAATACAACTCTATAGAAATGCACCTGGACGGACAAAGATACAGCTTCTAAGCCTACTACAAAGAAACATCTCAATTTCTACCACAGGATGTACAAATTAAGACTTTAAGTTTCACATGATCCGTTGTAAGATGATTGAGCTCCAACCAGAGATTTGGAAAGGCTGACAAGATTCAAAACCCTATACAAATCTTAACAGATGCTTAGAGATTAATACACTTTGAAATATTTAATGGCCTTCCAGTGCATAAAGTAGAAGACTAACAGTAGACACAATATGATTCATATTCGAATCATGTGTTAAAATGATACATGAAAATAACCCTCAAGAATCTTGAACAAATGACTAATGATAATCAGACCCGTTTTCAGACAGATGCAAAAATGAAAATGAAAACACAAGGTAAATGCAGAAGACAGTCAAAAGTATCAAAAATTATGGAATGTTATAAAGTCTTATATAACAAACTTACAGCATGAAGGATACTTGATTGCTACTGTAAATTTCAAGGGAGTATCACATTCATATGAAACTTAATGCTGCCACAGATACGCACAAAATTAATATTTTTAGATATTTGGTAGTCAAGTTTAGATACCACAAGCTGAAACCAATTTCAACCTTACCTAAAATAAGTTTCATTGCAGCTACCAAGGAAAATGTGTAAAATGAAGCTCAAAACATTACATAAGCATCTTTGGAGTTAGATTTAAAAAAAAAAAAAAAAACATTAATAGCAAAAATTATTCCAAAATAATACCATAAAAAGTTAATGACCTAAGTATGAGACAAGCCTCACAATAAATTAATGAAATATATCTTGAATGAAAAAATGGAAAGTAAGACAAAAGGCTCCAGGTAACTTATGACTTAATTTAAAACAAAATTAAAAAAAAGTATTCTTAGCACTTTGATGGGTTAAGGCATTTCTCTCTTACTGCCATTCTTTTTAAAAGCTGAAGGTTCTTTCTTCACTAAACGCTCCAAGGAGATATTGATGGGCCGAGGTCCAAATGGACGTGGCCGTTCAGAGGTAACACCATCAACTTGATCAACATCCTGTAACTCGCAGCTAACACGATGTCTTCTCCGTCGGAGATGACACCACACCCCAAAAGCCACAGCTACAAACATGAAGTATATTGTAGCACCAGCTAGGCCAGCATATTCTGACAATGTCTCTTGGATGGATAATTGCGAAAGAAGTTCACCATCAATATCCACATATTTATGCTCGCAACGCCTACCCATAAACCCTTCAGTACAGTTACAGTTGTACTCAAGCACATCACCAACTTTAATTGCAAAACAGGAAGCATTATTTAAACAGAAAACTTGCTCCAACAATGGTGGGCATTCGAAAATATCAAACATGACAGTTGGCCTTAATGTTGTAGTTGAATGTGGTATGGGGGGTGGACGGTTTCGATTGCGTAGCCGACTGGAACATGCTTCAGTGTAAGAAGTACACAGAAGCAGCATCAGTGGAAGGAAAACCATCGTTGGTGACATCATTAGAGTGGCAGCACCTCTTGAATGATGAGGAAGTCCAATGAAAGTTTCATCCATGTCCTGGAATGGGGATCAGCCTTTTAGCACTCTGTTCTTACTCAGAGAACCAATTAATATTCTCACAGACATCCCCTCTTCCATGTTAAGCCCAAAAAGTAGTACAAATGATTTCATGATCTGAGTCATCAGGTTACTTCCTCAATCAAGAAAATGTTTAATCCATGGGTGGTGGTTATATGGTCTTCCCTTACAAACCAACAGTTTTACCATTTGTTGCTAATCAATCTGAATAGAATATTTTTCTGATAAGTTAGAACTGTTGACTATACTATATGAATTACAGATGTTGATAGCCAGTCACCAAATTCCAAACAAATATGAACAAAGAAATATAAAATTAAGTGTGAGTTGGTAAAATTTTCAATTTCTATGAGTTACATAGGCTAAAGAAAAGAAAAGCACTGACAAGAGGTATTAAAAGTAGACACAGAAAAAACCTGGCTTCATTGAGAATTCCCCCTTCCCTCACCTTTTTCCCCATCAGGATAAGAAATATACTACAATGCTTTACTCACAAAGCTAAAATCTACTAAACAGAGAGAAAATGGTGACATTCATTTACATGGTTTTAAGTTGTAAAGATGAGAGAAAATGTTGAAATAGGAGACAGTTGAAGCAAAGTATGACAAGAAATAATTACATGAGATAGTTGACTTAGCAGATTATAAAGTAGAAGATAAAACTTGAAACTGACAAGGAAGTCTCACAATCATATGCAAAAGAAGCTATGAATACCCAATATTAATTGAAAGATAGATCAAATAGACGGGAGTAGGTGATCCTACACCCTAGATGAGGGATAAAGCAGAAACCTTAGCAGGTGTCAGCAGTTTACAAAAATATTTTTAATAAGTATTAACTATCACCACTATACGAGACCAAGACCAAAACAGCAATGGAATGTAATTGGTTGTGGCTATAATTTTAAGCCAAATTAAGACATCAACATTTCTAAATTATTCAATGAAAAGTGGCAGTTTAAATGTAAATTCTTCACTCCAACTCTAAAACAAACTGCTGGTTTTCTAAATAAAAAAAAAATATTTCACTTTGAGACACCTTTGGGGCCCGGAGTCGCGACGTCATGTCAACGCCAGTCAACGCTCCTGCCCTGCCACTGGGCCGGGCCGGGCCGGGCCGGGCCGATGTCCAGCTTTTCTTGACGCCGCACCGCGGGAGGTCCAGTCCCATTCAGCACACAAATCCTAACCTTAAAGACACTACTCTCTGACGGACTTAAGACCAATTTTCCGGAGGGAAATCGCAAGGAAACGCGGTCGGGCGACGCGGTGCCGAGGGCATGCAGGCAAAAGCAGGTCTGGACAGGAGGGGAGTCAACACCCACACGTCGGGAGAGGAAGCGGAGCCAAGCCCGTAGGTGGAGATAACATGTACACACACACAGCGTAGGCTACGGACCAGCTAGAGCGAGGGGCCTTACTTTTAAAGAAACCGTTCGCCTGCTCTTTAAATTTGTCAGCTTTGGCGACATCTTCGGGCGATATTTCAGCTTTTGTTTCTTCATTGGTGCTCATGTTACTCTTTCTCTCGACTCTAAAATTGACAAAATCGTGGATAAACAAGTCGGGGTGTAAGAGAGTTGCACATTTATAGGCTAATTGAGATGAATGTCGAAAACTTTACCGCGGCCCACGTTCGTCACCTGTTAGGATCCGTTCCTAACTCCGACGTGTGATCACGTCGGGTCGGATCGGTCGGACAGAAGAGACCAGCAGGGTCCCTGCTCTGCTGCCCCGTCGGTAAAACAGGGCACACGACAGACAGAATCCCCATTCATTCCACTCCGCCATGTATGTTTCCAGAAGCGGCCGCTAGGTGTCGCTGAGGAGAGTCACCCGCGCGCCCAGCTCCAGGAAGGACAGGCGTTGATACCCCGCGCTGAGGCTCCGGCGTGGGGATGCACTGTGGAACGCAAAGTGTTCGCACCAGGTTCGCACGCTCCGTGGCGCCCATCTCCCAATGAGGTGTACATCGTACATAGCACATCGCACTATTGAGAGTACGTAAAATTTGTAGCGAGCTACACATTCAGGGTGGCCCACGCGACCCGGTGCCTTTTTTCGGATAGGCAGACCCGCAAAAACAAACGTTCTTTTTATTATAAATTTGCCATTATTGGTAGTACAGGTAAAAGTTGCTATGAGCTGCTAAAAGTTCAAGGAACATGGATCATATTTTTCTTTTACTCTACTGCCAATATAAGTCAATTTATAATAAAAAGAAAGTTTGTTATTGCGGGTCTGCTGCCTATCCAAAAAAATCGACCGGGGTTCGTGGGCCACCCTGTACTTTTATGCTTCACGATGTACAGAATTTGTGCAAAGTCATCGTAAGTTTAAAGACGTACACAGCAAAGTACTAAAAAGTACATAGCCCAGGAGTGTATGGACCAGTAGTGTTGCCAGAAAAGTAGTCAGAGGACGCCCGCCCAACGCACAAGTGTATGGAGCGGTCAGTGTTATCACGCCTGCCTTCTAGGCAAAATCTACACACCTGAGCAGATAGATGGTCTGGTAGGCAGGCGTAAATGCCGACCGCTCCACACAGCTGTGTTGGGTGCTTCTTGCAGAGCTGCTGAAGTGTAGGCAAAGTGTAGCCAAATAACACAGTAGAGTAAGGCGGGCTGCATCGCGCCTCCGACCTCCTCATCAGCCGCGTGTCTCGCCGCCCGTAGGCGGGCGCCGGGCGGGCGGTGATGCAGCTCGCTTTGCTTTGATGCGTCACATGAGTTAAGAATACTTTTATCCCCGGTTACTTCTCCGGCAACACGGCTTCGGGAAAAAGTCCAACTCCTTCGCCTCGCTGACGAGGACGAGAAGCAGGTTGCTCGAATGCGAAGACTCACGCAGTAGCTGCTTACAGTGTGGGCGTGTAGCAGAGATGGCGTGCTGGTGCCGTGGCGGGGGCGGGGCGGGGTAGAGGGCGGGGTGGCAGCGAGCGCGCCCCACCCCGCCCCGTACCGCCCGCCCAGCGTAGAACCAACATCAGCAATTCTCCCGCTCCGCCAATATTGACACTGCCTCACTAATGCTGTTAGTGCTAGTGGGACCTAGAGGATAGGGGAGGGGGGGGGCTGCTGGTCCTCCTCCCCTCGCCCTCTATTCTCTTCAGCGCCCTGCCCTGGCTTACTGATATTCACGAGACTTAAATGGAGTTAGAAATAAGCACTCTACCCAACTGACTTTCATAAACGCTCATCCGACGCGCGCAGCGCGCAGTTGCGCCGACGAGCACGTCAAGCCCTTCGTTTCGGAGAATACGCAGGCTCTTCCAGGTACTGTGCACGTGCGTAACGCGCAAAATCTTACACTTCACGACGACAATCATCGTCAAAAGTGTAGACCATCGCGTACAGACAGATAGAGGGGTTAAGATGGAGAAGCTGGTTGTTGGAGTGAGAATACACTGTTAAACCAAGTGTGCAACTGCTCAACACTTGTACGTGTGCAACTTCCAGTCTAACACGAACATGTGTAAAACCAGGTAGTTGTTCAATTGCAAGTGTCAAACTCGCCAATTGTAAACAGTACTTGTAAGTGTTCAACTCGACAGATGTGCACTTGCAAGTGTTCAACAAGGGAAAGTGTTGCATGCGGCAGTTGTACACTTGCAAGAGCACAACTGTCTGGTTGAACAATTACAAGTATACAACTGGCGAGTTTGACACTTGCAATTGCACAGCTGCCGCGTTACGCACTTACACATGCAGACTGGAAGTTGCACACTTACAAGTGTTGAGAAGTTGCACACTTGGTTTATCAGGGTACAGTTTAAAGCGGGGGGTGCGGCACAGAGGGCGCGGGGTCGCGGGGGCCGCAGGGGGCACAGGAAAAGGGGGGGGGGGGCGCTCAAGTGCTCATGGAGGGTTGGAGTGGGGGAGGTGGCAAGGAGAGGGCGGCGGGTGGGGTGCGTTTGGCTCGGGTGGCCACCCGCCCCCTTCCCAGGGAGAGCCCCGGCCCAGGGAGAGCCCCGGCCCGCCACCCAACCCGGCGCCGGCGCCCGCTGCCGTCCAATAACCCAAGGGGGAAACAAATCTGAAATTTTTGTACACCTCGTAATTCAGAAAAATTCAGGAAAATTATTCCTAAAAATGCAGGTTAATTCAGACAAATTCAAGGAAATTCCGGGGAAAAAAATCAGGTAAAATTGAAGCACATATTCCCAAAAATTCAATTGAAAATTCCCGAAAAATTCACAAAAATTCTCGAAAATTCTCAAAATTTGTAGACCACAATTCAGAGTTTGTTTCCCCCTCACCATTACCCCTCGCCCCTCGCACTCGCCCGGTACCCCACTTGACGCCGCGCGCGGCCTGGGGAACGAGGCGGGAACGGGCGCGGGGTACCTACCCTTCTCCAATCAGTGTACACCATGAGTTCCAAGCATTTTCCAATCATTATCCAGACACATAATTTTTTGACCAAAAATCTTTTTTATGCACCCTAAAACAGCAAAGTATCGAATTGGTGCCAAAACTTTACAGCCTTCTTGTAAGTTTGGTCAAATTTTCCTTCCAATCACAACACAACCTTCCAATCAGTGTTCATCTATTTTAAGAGTAAGGTACCTCTCCCTCAGGAACGGGGCACTCACTGGGGTAGCCAGCCGACCAGCAGTTGCGATAAACTCTCCGCGACGCGCATCCGCTTCCTGGACGCTCGGTGGAGCAGCAAGGCGCTGGCTCATTAAGTATCGTTTTGGATGAAACGCAAAGCTCCTCTCCCTGCGAAAGGAAACCATTTAGGGAATACCCAGCCGCCATAAACGTGTCTCAGGTTCATGGTAATATCTCAAGCTAACTCAACCATTCGCCTCGCGGCAAGCAGGTTATTTTCAAACTGCTCACAAGTCTTATGTGGAGGTTCAAGGTAAAGTTGAGATCGACCACGCGGACAGAACTCTGAACGAGACTTGCCGGCCCCTTGCCCGCCTCCCATACCTCCTCGCCCGCAAGACCCTCCCGTTCGGCCCTCCCATAGGCACCCGCGCGCCCCTCTGTGTCGCTCCGGAAGAAAAGAGCTGACTGGGACAAAGCTCAGCAAAGTCGCAAGGCACGCTACGCCACGCCACGCCTCGCTACGCCACGCCACGCCCCGCCTTGCCGCGCCAGGAGGCAACACGTCAGCAGGCTTGAGCTAGGGAAGGCCAGCAGCAGCAGGCTCCGCGGAACATGCGGGCAGTGCAGGCGGGGCGAGGCGGGGCGGGGCGGGGCGGGGTGGAGTACCCTGCCCCGTTCTTTTGTTTCACGCCACGTATACCCCACCGTGCTTCGCTGCGACGCTCTGCGTATCTCTCCGATCGAAAGGCGCGGGGCACGCCGCCGCGATAGCATTGTCACGCTGGTACACGCACCCGCCCCGCCCCGCCTCGCCCCGTCCCGGCCCACCCCGCCCCGCCGAGTAAGAGTCACGCGCCGCTGTTGTAATATGAATTTTATTTGGCTCGCAGCAGAAATATTTCTCTGTGTGGCGCAAAGCAGCCCCTTCCGGTGAGCAGGAAACAATATCGGCCTCCTCGCCCCGCCCCGCCCCGCCCCGCCCCACCCCGCCCCACCGCCCTCGCCCTCGCATCGCTCCCTTTGCTCCGCCATATTATTTCTCTGCAAATAGCGGCGGCCGCGCGCAGCGCGCACTGCCTCGCCCCGCCGCGCGCCCCTCGAGCAAACAAGCGTGCGTTCCGTTTAATATTCATTTAATTTGTCAATAAGACTCATCTCCAAAGATAAGTTTCGGATTAAAGCGGCGCTGCAGGTCCCATCTGCGGTCGGACCTGAAGAGCGCGGGGACGCACGTCCGCGTAATCGTGGCACTGTGAAACCAAGTGTGCAACGACTGCTAAACACTTGTAAGTGTGCAACCAAGGGTCTACCACTTTGAAAAATCGCGTACGAGGATGATAATCAGTCACGATTATGGTGATTATCAATGATTATTTGAGATTATCTTTAACATATTAACTGATTATTGGCCAGTGATCACGTAACTTTTGGTCAAATTTGACTCTATTTCTCCATATTTGTCAAAAATTTGTCAATAATAGGAAATTTTACATGATTATGACTATGTGATTTAATCAATCATCTAGAGGAGGGGTGTACGAGGATTATGGATGTGGTAGACCCTTGTGTGCAACCCCCAGTTTTATATGTACAAGTGCTCAACCCCGAGTTGAACAATTGCGAGTGTTTAACTCGCTAATTTTACACTTGTAAGTGTTCAACTCGATAGTTATACACTTGGAAGCCGTTCAACAACGAAACTGTTGTCCGGCGCAGTTGAACACTTGCAAGCGCACAACTGCCGAGTCGAATATTATCAACGAGTGCACACCTGCTGTGGCGTTAAGCAGTTGCAGTCGCACAGCTGTTGAGTTGAACACTTTCACGTGATAAACATGGATTTGCACTCTTATAAGTGTTGAACAGTTACATACTTGGTTAAACAGAGTGCCTGAAAAATATGCGAAAATTTAGTGAGGTACCGGACCTGGTTTTTCAGTCGCTCTGGCTCTGGCTGCGTAAGGCGCCATGCTGGCACCATCCCCCGTCCTGCGCCCCACCAACGCATCGGTAATAAAGCTCTTTGCGGAACTGTCATATGTCTAAGACAAATTGCGTGACCCGAATAAATAAAAAAAGGAAAAGGGAAAAAAACGAGTTTTTGTCATTTGCCAGACCTCCTATCGTTATGACTGCAGTTTCGCTCTCTGCTGTACACCCAGATACTGTTAAAAATATTGACTGAAAACTCTCTCTCGTAGTTTCTCGGTCACTCTTTCTTTACTCTCCCCTTTCATCCCGCTCCCAACATATTAAACCGGATGAAAAGAAAAACGGAGGCAGAGAGAGAGAGAGAGAGAGAGAGAGAGAGAGAGAGAGAGAGAGAGAGAGAGAGAGAGAGAGAGAGAGAGAGAGAGAGAGAGTTAGGCTTGTTCGAGTGGGACTGAGGCGACGGAGGGTACGGTATGGGCTTTCACGATCAGTCTGCTGTGAAACTGTTAGAGTGTCTGGTTCAGGTCTTTAAGCCCCCTCCCCTCACTTCTGTTGCAAAGGTGTATTTTTTATTAATTTTTACGAGTGGGGATAATGCGACAAACTGCATGTCGCGTACCATGTAAAAAAATGCGTATGTCGGTTGGTTCTAGTCAGTAAAAGAACTTCGTCACTATTTGAGAAGAAAAAAAAAAGAAGACCAATTGCTCTGACTTTGGTGCGTAATATTTATCAGCAAATTGCTGAACATCTTACAAAAATATATTTTTAAACAATTTTGTTGAGTAACATATTGCGTAGTTGTGTGTAGTTGTGGTTCTGTGAGCCGCTCTGAGAATGAGGAAGATGTCTTGCTCTTGCAGCCGCTTGCAGCGCAGGTCTGAAAGGTCGAGTGGTCGTGTCCGCGGGTCCCTCGTGTCTGACGAGGGTTTGAGTCAACAGTGCTCATCGCCACCTCGTCTGTGCCCCGCCCCGCCCCGCCCCGCCCCACTCTGCTCTCAGCTGATCGGCTTCGCCTGCCTACCTGCGCCGTGTGTGGCTTCATTCAACCCAAACGGCAGCGCCGAACGCCGTGCTCCGCAGTGCACAATATAACTCTAAAACCTCGAGTTATACTCCAAAAGGCTTTACACGTCATTTTGTTCCACCACCCTCTGTGTTACCTTTGTTTTCAGGTTTTGGCTCCATCCATAAAAGGGTAAAATTGCCTACGCCCACTGGATGGTAAAGTTATTTCCGGTGGGCATATACGTTTACTTTGAAAACCCGTATGATTAAGTGGAAGCGAGTGGGAGAGGGCCATCACTGTGACCACTCCACAACCTATACTCTAGAAACGCAAATGTGTACTTGAATGCAGTATTTCCTGCATACCTACATGTATTCAGGAAATACTGTGTACGTAGTCAAGTATGCAGGAAATACT
Organism: Frankliniella fusca; assembly: GCA_029379305.1. Lineage (NCBI taxonomy): Eukaryota > Metazoa > Arthropoda > Insecta > Thysanoptera > Thripidae > Frankliniella > Frankliniella fusca. Next base: position 257,738 of record JAHWGI010000641.1, on the reverse strand, counting down.
GTGAACTTGACCAGGTACACACTAAAACCTCCATACATTTATGGAGGAGATTTAGTGTGTACCTGGTCAAGTACTCAGGATTTCCTGCATACTTGACCTAGTACACTGGAAAAACAAAGGTAGGACTTAATGCCTTTCTAGGGGTGTGAAATTTTAATACCTTTGCAAAGGCATGAAATTGTCCAAAGGCGTTAAAATTTAACACCTTTGGGCATTTTTAATGCCTTTGCAGGGGTGCTAATTTTTAATGCCTTGGTAAAGGCATTAAAACCCTTTTCGTCCTACCTTTGTTTTTCCAGTGTACACAGGATCTCCTGCATACTTGACTAAGTACACAGTTTTTCCTGAATACATGTAGGTATACAGGAAATACTGAATTCAAGTACACACTTGCGTTTCCAGAGTAGCAGTGTGGCAAGGGCCTCATTTCCAGTTGAATCTCGAGCGGCAGCAGGCGGCAGGTTTCAGCCCCAGTGCGACACACTGACGGAGCGCTGCCCCGGCTGCTGCTCGCCCACCGGGTCGGCGACGCGCGGGGCTCAGGAATGCTGCGTGGGCTGCGGCGGAGCAGGCGATGCTGGCCGGGACGCTGAACAAACAGCAGCGGCCGCAGGGCACCGGGGGGCAGCCGGGGCCGGGCGGGGCCGGGCCGAGGTGTTGATTTTAGGGGGGGATTATTGGACAATGGCCGATGTGGTTCCCTGTTGCTCTGCTGATCGCCGATTCATCCTGCGGGGCCTCTGCAGGTGACACACGGCGGAGCTTTGCGGAGCGCCTCGACTCGTTGTCACCACACAGTAGGAGTGGTAATAGGATGCGACCGACCCGGCACGGCCCGGCCCGGTGCGTCACTCTGCGCACCTACAAATCGAACACGCGACCCTCTTGTCGGGAAGTTACATTCGTCTTGAATTTCCAGTATTTTTATATTTCCTGTTTTGTTTTTGCCGTCGTTGACATTGTATGAGCCCTGTCGCGACAATAATAACGTCCTCCCGCATGGAAATTACTATATCTGATACAGTGACTGGCCAAAGTGTGCAAAAGGTATACAGAAAGTACACAAAAAGTATGAGAAAGGTACCTGCAAAGGTGAGCAGTCCCAATCTACGGTAGTTTAGATCCCCGTGCACCAACAAATATTTTTCCCGCTGTACCGTCTCTGCTACCCAGGCCGAGCAGCACCTCCTATAGGAGTATCTGTAGCCATAGGGGACACTGTTGGTCTGGCAACGGTGCGGGGCGCGCTGACGGGGAGGTGCAGACCGAGGGGTCCTTCACTCAAAAACAAAATAAGTAAATGTACATCCTAAATCAAAATGAGTAAAAACAAAAATAATCTGGGAAACAACAGAAAATAAAATCGAGGAAAATCAGCAAAAATGAAAGGAAAAACCGCAAAAAATCAGTGAAAATCAAAGAAAATTGGAAAAACTAGAGGAAAAAAAAACAACAGAAAAATCGGTGTACGCTTGAATTTAAAGTGAAGGACTCCTCGGTGCAGACGACGACGGGGTGCAGACGCGATCAAGTAGAGGGGGGAGGGGGAGGAAACAAAGGCGATCCGGCAGGCCGGGCCCAGCAGCAGCGCTTCTAAAGCGGTGCGCAGTGCAGCCTCCAGCGCCCCCGACCCTCACACGCGCGGAAGTGGGCTCCTTACGCGCGGACAAAAGCTCTGTCAAAGAGCGTTATTCCTCCGGAGGTTTCGTTATGACGTGCGGAGCGCGCGTCTTTCAAATTCCTTAGCTTAGTACCTTTATTTTCCCCTGCACCCGACAAGCCCTTTCCCACCACTCAACAGGACTTTCATTTCAATTATGTCATCTGAACCTCTATGGCCCTGTACCTCTGTTTCGCCTCGTCCTCGTGTGCCTGCGAGGTATAAACAATGTCTGATTTTGTTTTTTTGGAAAGGGAAAACTTTGGAGAGCTTTCTGACTTATAGAAAAACTCTTAAGATTTTTGCGACGTTTCCTCCAAAAATGAGGAAAATCCCCCCCCCCTCCTTTTTTTAGGGGACTTCCTCAAAATCTGAAACGTTTTACTGAAAATACACTGGAAATCCAAGTGTACGAATGTCGCACACCTGCAGGTATGTGAATGTTTGTCACACACTTGCAGGTGAGCGAACAACCATTCGCACACGTGTAGGTGTGTGAATGACTATATTCGTACACTTGCAGGTGTGTGAATGACCCTTCGCACACTAGCAGGTGAGCGAATATCCATTCGCACACCTAGAAAGCCCGGCCTTTCCGTGGGTTGCAGCAAGTGTACGAATGGCCATTCACTCACCTGCACCTGCAAGTGTACGAATAGTCATTCACACACCTACAAGTATGTGAATGGGAATTAGCACACCTACAAGTGTACGAATGATCGTTTGCTCACCTGAAAGTGAGCTACATACATTCGCTCACCTTCAGGTGTGTGACATTCGTATTCTTGGATTTCCAGTGTAAGGGGGGTTTCTCAAAACTTTCTCTTTTACCTCAAAAAGCAGACATTGTTTTTGCCGTGAGCAGCGAGGACTGCGGCGAGGTCTCCCCCCCTCTCAGCAAGTCGACTTGACGCATCTTTGTACTGAGAAAAAGTTTTGGTCCTGAGCACTAAACATTTTGTCCCTGGACCGAAAGTTTGAACGAACTATAAACAGTTTTGTTCTGGGAACAAAAGTTTTGTTGCTGAGCTTCAAAAATTTCTTGCCACGCCCAATAATTTTAGTGGCGGGAACTAACTTTTCAATGCCTGGAACAAAGTAGGACGCATTTAACAATCGTCTAGTGCCCGTCAGGAAAAATTTTTAAGATAGTAATCAACTTCTCTGCTGCTTATGGTATTTCAGAGCACAGCTGGGAACTAAAGCGTCGGCCTTGCTTCGAGATGTGTGTTCTGTCCACCAACATTTTGCGCACTTTCACCGTCACACTAGCAGAGAGTCACTAAGTGCGCGGCAGATCAGGCTGCAGTCCCCCAACCCCTAAGAACACACACCACACTCTCCACCTCAAAACAAAATATAAACCCACTAACCGAGCACCGGATGCGAGGACAAACAAATGAAAGGAGCTCTACCTCAAATAACAAAGCCTAATAATTAGCGTAGATATGTAACGATCCTTGATGTTCTGATGACGAAAAACATCCTCGTTAATTGTCCTAAAGAAATACCTGTCCTTGTACTAGTGTAACGATGTGAATGATAATGTTTGACTGAGACCCACGAACATTACTTTCATGCTGTATGTATATAAAGACTTACAAAAGTATTACATTACATTCTGTACCAGAATAATGTAAGTTTAGTTCACGGTGGGGGTAGGGAGGGGGGAGAGGGAAGGGACCCTACACCGTGGTTTAGTTTGAACGCCAAAGGTGATCTATAAGGCAACGTCCAAAAATTTCTTTGGTAAATGTAAAGAGCTGTAGAGCTCTTGTCTTGCAGTCATTGCGCGTACTTATTGCACTGCTTGTCTGACTTGGCGGCGCGGCGCGCGCGCCCAGCAGCCGCCCTGAGCGGACGACAGGACGGCCCCTGACGCAATAACTCTCTCCCTCTCCCTTATCGCGGTGGTTGGTTGTTGTTATTATGTGCCACAAGTGTTGTAAGGGCCTGAAGGGTGACCAGAGGGCCCGGTGGAACGGAACGGTTGAATAACGCGCTCATCAAAACAAAACACAGTTGTCGGTTGGAAGGCGGGCCGGGCTGGGCCGGGCCGGGCCGCTCAAGCACCCAATCAGGCATGCGATATGGCCGCCACGACCGGCCCGGCGGAGGCAGCGGAGGCCGGCGCACCGCCCGAGGGCTCTCCCCCCCCCCCCCACCCTCTGCACCTCAGGCTCAGTGGCAACTGCCACCATGGGTCACCGGCACCGCAGCGCGCCGAGCCCTCAAGATGGAAATATGTAAAGACTACACAGCGCAGATCAACGTTCTAATGGTGCACACAACTCCCGCACTTGGAGCAGGCGCGGTTTAAGGTCCAAACTGGAGGGGGCGGGGGGCGTCGCACCCCAGGTTGCCTACATACAGGGGTTTTGTCGCGCTATTTGCGCAGGGGCGCCGCACGGTAAAAATAGTTTCTTGTATTTCAAGATCTTTCTTGGATCTTCTGAAGAATACCAATGGACAGCCGAGACAGATCTTGAAATACAAGAAACTATTTTTACCGTGCGGAAGTGTTTTTAGCTTGGGGGTGCGCAAATGTGTAACATGAGGGAAAGAGGATGAATTTTTCGGAACTTTATACTTTTACTGTCACATTACTTTGGATGTGATGTCGCATTCCTTTAAACGTGAGTCACCTACATCACGGTGTAAATTTTACTGTCACATTCAAATCAATTTGAAAAAAAAAAATATCCAAAAGAATATGTGAAGAAAACAGCAGTATTCTTACGCAATTTTTAAGCAATAAAATTTGGCCGTTTCTTAAATCAAATCTTTGAATGAAAAAAAAAATCTCGATCCCACCCAATCTTAGCAACGTTTTGTGTTCCCGAGTCCCTATTCATAGTTTGCCAGCAAACCGGAACTGTTCGAATAGCCGTGGAGGCAACAAAACTGCAAACTAGTGAAGGGTTTTGAGGCAGACACGGTTACGTCGCATCTAAAATCGCCAAATCGAGTCAACGCAAGTCACTATTAGCAAAATTGTCGGGGGTGCTGCGCACCCCCAACACTATTTTTGGGGGTGCGCAGCGCACCCCCTGACCCCCACTTCCGGCGCCCCTGTATTTGCGTACTTTCCAGGCGGCTATCTGGTGACCGACTACAAGCCCATAAAGGAGCTACGTATATTGCGGGTAGACCAAAGCATTTGCTTGTATACGGTGGCCAAGTCGCAGAAACCTTCGAAATAAAGTCGCTGAAAACCCAAGAAACTCCCCTTTAGGAATGTGAAGTTTTTCACATTCTTGGAAGCAGTGAGCGGACGAGCATACTTCGTACACTTGCAAGCCTCAGCTAACTATGTTTCGAAGAATCGAGTAGATTTTTAGGCACGAAGTAGCCTTATGGTTTTGTCTCAGGATCCGATTTTTATTAGCACGGCCCCTTACCTAAATCCTGAATTTTCTATAGGATTTTGATAAGACTTGGCAGAGAAGTAGAACTCGATCTCCTTAGTTCACTGATGAAATGCTAGCCCAAAGTTGGTGGCCAATTTTGAGAAATTTCGATCTAAAATCTCTGTTTCTATGGTAATACTCGACTTGTCTCGGGAAAACAGCGTGGAAAGGGGAGCCGAGCCGAGCCGCCATTGTCGCGGCTGCTCGAACCCTCGGCGCGGCGCGCAGGGGATGAGGACCGGCGGGGCCGGGGACTTGTTGATTCTACTCATGCACAGTAGTTGAAAATATAAAATTTGGAACGACACGTTAGAATAAAAATGTAAAAGCAGTGTTCGAATGCCCATTGCACAACGAGCCTACAGTTCAAAAATCAAGCTGATCGGACGATTTTTACTGAGAGACTAGCTTCTAAATCGTTTCAGCTAGAAAGCTAAAATTTGGCATGTGACCCGCTGAACTAGTGACCTTGAGACAAAAGAAATTAAGTAACATGACCCATAAGGCTAGAATTTTTAAAGTAAATCTCTATACAAACCATCTCCTACCGAAGAATTTAGTGAAACAAAAACATTAATTAACTTCGTGCCTACCAGGATTTCCTGAAATCGTATTTTTTTCCATGAGGGTGAGTGTAAAAGAAGAGGCACGAAATTAAGTGAATGCAATACAATAATATATATAGTGCCCAAAACAGTGTAATAAATTATCTCTCCTACAAGTCAGTAACATGCGTGCAAATGTGATTATACAAAAATTAAAAAAAAAAATGGCTAAAAAATAAGCATAAATTGATTTTGAGATCAGAAAAAAAAAATTGTGCTTTCACTCTTGAAAGAACGCAGGCGTAAAGATGTCGCTGTTCTCTCTCTTCACTAACAGTAAGCGGCGGCTGCGCGGCTACGCTGACGAGCGCTTTGTAGCGCACGTATCGCCTGTTTCCTTTTGAGCCTCACGGATCATTCCACACCCTTGCTGCTATCTCGCATCTTATTTCTGTGTCGAGTGTGCCTGGCCCGGCCTGGCCCGGGCGCCCGGGCCGCCAGGCTGCAGCTCCTGCTGCCGGAGCCCGCCCGAGCCCGCCGACAGGTCTACCTGCCGCCCGCATTCACCAGGTGAAATTGATCGTTTCTTATGACACGCCGCAAAATCGTAGCAATCGGATTTCCAGCTTTATCCGAGTGTTGAATGCAGGGGAGGTCACTCCTTTGGAAGAGGAGGGAGTGTTTTGTCATATATTTATATACAGTTCAGCATGCGTATGTAAAATTCAAAGAGAATTTTCGAATAAACAATATTGAGTAAACGAGCATGCCATATTTTCAAACAAAAGAAGCGGCTTCTAGACCTCTTCATTTTGCTACGTCTTCACACTTTCCACCAAGTTGTTTTCTCCCAGACCTTTTTTTTAAAAAAAAAAATACCTTTAAAAATCACATAACGCATTCACACGAAATGTATGAAGGGAAGAACTATTTACGCTTAAAATTGTTGTTGCTAGAGATTTGAATCATTTCTGTCTTTCTTTTGCTTCTGATTATGCATGACCGCACGAGAGGCCACTGCTAGCCACTGGCCTATGGCGGGGCGCGCGTACCGCGTACCGCGCTCCTGCGCTCATCTGCTTAAAAATGCGACATTATCATTCCAACCGGACGGCACTTGGCTTGCAGCTGCTACACTGCAGTGAGTGACACCACGCGTCCGCCCCGCCCCGCCCCGCCTCCCGTGTAGATATTAGCGCACCCTCCAGCCTCCCCCCCCCCCCCTTTTTCCATCCCTTTTTACAGCGCATCGTTGCCCAGCCGCGCCAGCGACGAACATTCAAAAGCATCCTTGCGGTGGCAGACTGTCTGTGGTGATAGCAGAACTCAATCAACAATAACGCAAACTGCAGTGCGGAAGGGGAGGGGGGGGGGGGGGTGGCGGCTGGCGGGCGGGGCGGGGCGGGGAGCGGCCAGGGCAGCCAGCCCGGTATGACTCAAGTGGACCGATTGTTCGCAGTTAGTGAGGCGAGAGTTCATTGCCAAAGCCGACGCCGTCTCTCTCTCTCTCTCTCTCTCTCTCTCTCTCTCTCTCTCTCTCTCTCTCTCTCTCTCTCTCTCTCTCTCTCTCTCTCTCTCTCTCTCTCTCTCTCTCTCTGCTGTCCTGTATCCTCGCGTGTAGATGATCACATAACCTTGCGGCGCACACCCACTCCCCACTCTTATCACTGGCTGCATTTTGTTGCTTTATAAAGCCCGAGAACCTTTATATGTTAACAACGTAAGACACAGCTTTATGTCGCTTGCTTGTTTTATCTAGCCACCAGTAGCGCAAACCTATGTCAAGATGTACATATATTCTACGTTTGCCATAGATGTACCGGGTAGAAGGGGTAAATCAACAAGATTTTAAAAATAAAAATAAAAAATTACGTCATAACAAGTGCGGATTTCTCCATTTCTCCTGCCCACTCAAGCCGTCAGACGCAACGGACCCAGAGTTGATTTGACTTGACTTGAGAGAACCAGGTCACAAATGACTCCAGGAGTGTGCAAAACCGCGAAGCTGTTGCGTATTTCTGCGGACACCCGGAGCATAGAGTTATCTACTCCGCCTCGCAGAGATGAGAGTGCGGTCGCGCGGCGGATTACTTGGTAATTTTCAGGCTGGCGACGCTAACGACCTTCGAACAATGCGTGAAAATGGTGAGTGAGGCGGAGGGGAGGGGTGAGTGGGAGGGGAGCGGGGAGGGGAAGGCACTCGTGGAGGCGAAGAAGCAAAAGACAATCACCGCGCTGGAGAGCGGAGACAGAGTACCGAGTTCCTCCTCCTCCCCTCCCCCTTCCTCCCCTCCCCCTTCCTCCCCTCTCCCTTCCTCCCCTCTCCCTTCCTCCCCTCACCCTTCCTCCCCTCTCCCTTCCTCCCCTCTCCCTTCCTCCCCTCTCCCTTCCTCCCCTCTCCCTTCCCCCTATCCTGCTCCCTCCCACACCGTCATCCACTTCATTATCCTTTTTCAAACCTTAAAGATACGGCCAAACCACCCCTGATAATTCACCAAAATACATATAAAAAAGGAAAATGAAAAAAAAAAAAAAATCACCAAGAGTTTGCGTCGCTTCCGGTCTATTTTTATTTTTTCCCCCTTTCCATCCAGAGCTATTGCCTAATCTAGCTCTTAATTATATTTTGATATGATGAAAAATATAGTATATATGTCACACATTTGTTTGTCCACTCAGAGCAAATGCAAGAGTGAGATTCCCATCTAAAAAGAGCGAGGTTTTTTCTCTTGCCCCATTTAAGTGAGGGTTAAGGAACCTCGCTCGAATTGAGAAAGAATCTATAACTCACTCAAATTAAGTGAGACAAAGAACATAAATCCTCACTCAAAAAGGGGCGAAGTTTCCCAAACCTCGTTCAAATTGGGCGAGAATTTTGAGAGTATTGCTCTGATCGAGCGAAAAAATCAAACCTCGCTCTCAAAGAGTGAGAGAAAATTTCTCGCTCTCCAGAGGGCGATAATCCTCGCTCTGGTATTTTACAGTGCTGAAATAGCAAAATGACAACCATCAATCATGTTGCCAGAGCGCGTCGCCAGCGCGTCGCCAGTCCGCCGCCGCGGGGACGCGCGGCTCCGGTCCATGCACCCGGCCCCCGCCTGCTGACGGTACCCGTGTACACCGCACCCCACCCCGCCCCACCCCGCCCCGCCCCGCCCCACAACGCACCGCGCGCCACCGCGCCACTTGTCGCACAAAGGGGACATTCTCCCGTGCGCCCCTCAGACCAACCCCCTGCGTGGTCCGCCCCGCCCCGCCTCGCCCCGCCCCGCCCCGCGGCCCACTTGACTCGCGGCGTGGCGGGCGGCCTACGGCGGCCTGGCCCGCCCCGCCCCGCCCCGCCCCGCCCCGCCCCGCCCCGCCCCGCCCCGCCCCGCCCCGCCGCGCCCCGCCCCGCCCCGCCCCGCCCCACCTCAGCCCCGCCCCGCCCCGCCTCACCTCGCAGGGGGTGTCGCGTCGTCGCAGTGGCGGCGCACTCGCGCACGCTACACTGAGCACGAGGAATCTCATCCCGGGAGTTGCGATATATATGTATAGTGTGTGTGTAACGGGCAAAAGTCAGTGGCGGGGGCCGCGGGCCAGGTCATGGCCAGGCAGGCAGCCCCCCCGGGGGCGGAAGGACCGTGAGACATACCGCGCGCTTATTTGAGACGCTGATGCGGCCCCGTCACATACATCATGTCGATAGCACGCAACGTGCTGCTGACTTTGTGTGGAGTCTAGCATTTCATTTCGGGACTATGATCATACATCGAAGTTGTAATAATTTGCAGGTTTACCGTTGTCGGAAAATACAGACCAGATCTTTGGCCAATGTGAGAAAGTAACCGTTGATATCGGCACCACGGATGAACCGCAATCCCCCCCCACACACACACACACTGGAAACCTAAGTGTGTGAATGTCGCACACTTGTAGGTGTGCGACGATTCATTCGTTCACTTGGCCACTTAAACGTGTGAATTTTTCTAGGATATTCACACGTTTGAGTGGCCAAGTGTACGAATGAATCCTCGCACACCTACAAGTGTGCGACATTCGTACACTTGGGTTTCCAGAGCACAAAAAAATGAGACTACTACACTCTAGCTAAGCATGCAATTTTCGAGTTTCCGTTGTTTCAAGTATAACTTGTTTTCTGACAACGCAAAATCGCTTCTATTGTAGTTCCCCAGCCTGGTTACTGACATTTAATCTTGCATTTAACATGACCGGTGCGTCGTCGAGGCCGCAGAGCGTGTTCGGGGCGCGGACGTGCGCAAACACGGCACACTGTGAGAAAATACCACGGTAAATACCAAGGGTACGCGCCGTTAATTTGTTACCTGGTCACGGACCGTAATTTTCGACTACGGTCTGAATCTTACGGTGCACACCGTAGCCTGCAAATATGTTGGGTAAGTTCAGTGGGGCACATTCTATCCACAATGAAATACAGTCAGTTCCGTAATACGGTCTGACCGTACACCAAAATTACGGTACAGACCGTAGGCGTACTGTAACTCCCTACTTTATTTTTAACAGTGCAGCGGGCTGCGGGCTAGCGTGCTTCAGTGCTTCAGTGGGCTACAGCGGGTTTATCGCCTCACCGGGGTCAGCAGACGCTTTCCTCCACTGGCAGTTTTCGTATTTATTTGAATGCCAGAGTTCGGCAGGAGAGCGAGGGGGAAACAACTCTGAATTTTGGTGTAAAAATTTTGTTAATTTTTGTGAATTTTTGCTTGATCTCTTTCTAAATTCTGTCAATTTTAGTTTTTTTTTGTGAAAATTCCTGAATTTTCTCGAATTTTTCTGAAGTTTGAGGTGTACAAAAATGTCAGAGTTGTTACCCCCTCGCGGAGGAGTCATTTCACTTTGAAGCGTCGATACTGAATGATCAATAAAACGGGTAGATTTTATTTTTCTAGCAAGCCCCAGGCCCAGAAAAGAAGAGATCGGCAAACCATAGAGGAAAAAAGAGGTGATATGCAATTAAACGTCCGTATACGAGTAAGCAGAGGCGCCTGCAGCACCTACAAAACAAGCTCTCTTCTTTCTCGGGGAAATCCTTCCAAGATTTCTACAATGATGATTAAAAAGAAAGAAAGCAAAAGGAAAAAAGAAAAAAGGACTTTGCAACAACAAACCTTCTTGTTAAAATAAAAGCGTTTAAACTCGTGCCTTAATATTGTGAGAGAGAAACAAATGAGAAGCACAAACTCTAATAACCGCGCGAGTCGAGCCGAGCCGAGCCGAGCCGAGCCGAGCCTAGCGTTCGCGCCGTCCCCCTTCACCATCACCATGCAATGCGCACAGGTGGAGGTAACCAACCGACCAGTTCTGAAACCCTCTTCACCTATATTGGATCTCCCATACCCCGCGCCGCGCTCCGGTGCCAATCTCCTATCCCCGGAGCCTCTCCGGTGCCAATAACGTCGGATTAGCGGGTGTGCGTCTGCCGCTGGTTTCTGCCCGCTCCAGCGACCCCACCATAGGACTGGGGTGGCGCGTAGCGGGCGTCGGTGCGGGGAGAGGGGAAAGGTGGAGAGAGGGGAGGGGAAGAGAGGGGAGGGGAGGGGAGGGGAGGGGAGGGGGAGGGGGAGGGAAAGAGTACCAAAGGGATGAAAAAGGCCGAACCTATACACGCACGCGACAGAATCTCACTGGAAAAAAAAATAAACACACGGTATAACTCAGCACCTTTTCAAGGCTTTACAGGTTTGTTGTTGCGCCTTTGCACGGCACTTAAACTGCCAAATAAGGAGCGTTAACAAATATGAAACTCCCTATCTTTTTTACGCCCTTGCAAATTCGTCACAATTATCAACATCCCATACCAACATCAGCGGATAAGAGGAGTGTCGTCGTCTTGCCGCAGTGCATCCCGGAAGCAATGTCCTAAATTTTTCAGAGCTCGTACTTATACAGTTTTAGAACAATGCTCTCAAGAGAAGTACATTTTGTTATTAAACTAAGTTCATTTCTTAAATTAAGAACATTGTTCTAAAAGCCTGAAGGCAATGTTCTTGAATAAACAACAATATCTTTTTTCTGGGGTGAGCGCGTGACGTGTAAGCCTAGCATTTTCTTGGAATTTAACTGGCGCGAGTAATGAATTTAGCTTAAACATATAAAATAGCCTAGAGCATCTGATTAGAGCGAAACATGGCGACGTCCGCAGCGCCCACCCAAACAACACAGCACATTGACGCGGTTTCGGCCCCTATAATTTTTGTCATTCTATATATTTTTTTTATTCTCTCTGTTTTGGTGCCGCACGCGCCGACAACATGATTCCAGGTCCGCATGGCGCCGCGACGCAGAGGCGAGGCGAGGAGGAGGAGGCCGTGATATAGGTGGGCCAAGCGAAACCCGACACCGGCGTGGCGGCCACGGCCAGGGTAGCGTGTGCCTTTGAGCCACCCCGCCCCGCCCCGCCACCCGATGCCAGAGCAGGCAGCGTGGCGCTGTGCTGCAGGGAGCGCTGCCTCCACTGCTTTGTCTGCCGGGCCGGACTGCTAATCGCCTTCTCTCCAAATTGGTCTGACCCGCCCCGCTCCGCCCCGCCGCGCCCCACCCCACCCCGCCCCGCCCCGCCCCACCCCGTCTTACTACGGCCGTGTTTTGACAGGCCAATCCGGCGAGTCGAGTGCGCCGTGCTGTGCGCGAGCTGGACTTCTGCTTTGTGCCTTTGCGCTCTTGGTGCCCCCGACCGCTTCTTCGCGTCTTTCACTGGAGAAAAACTTGGGAGGGAAGCAGGGAAGTTCGAGGGGCGAAGGAGAGCAAAAGATGGCGCGTTGGGGTTGGGAGGGGCGCAAAACAGCTTCACTTCATGCCGGCGGCTTTCACGCGCGTAATTTCGAACGAGCAAAACTTTTAAGTTTCGGACATAAAGGGGTACGTAAAAGCAGTTCGCGGCAGCGAGTTGCGGACAAATAAAATACCGAAGGAGAAATGGGCATGACTGGGCCGTCAAGGGGTTTCATTACTCCAAGAAGCTGGCGATATCCTTAAGTAAGTGACAGTTAAAGAGTCACCCATCTCTGCCTCATCCCAGGAGCAGGGGATAATCTGGGATCATCATGAAAGCCAAATCCCTTCCCCAACTTGTCCCGTCCCGCGCCCCGCTGGGGAGGGCGCGAGCCTCAGCCCGAGGCCCTGATCTTCACTGCGTGGTGATCCTGTTTTGATAGCGCGGCCCCTCTAATACCCTCTTCTGCGGAGAAAAAGGAAAAATCCAACCTGCTGCTTCCTGCCCGGCCGGGCCTCGGCGCGGACCTTTGGCTCCGACACGAGCGTACTGGAACGCTGCGCAACAAGACAAAGGGAAACCTCTATTCTAACGTGATTATTTTATTTGTCAGTAGCGTGTCCTATTTATCGCACCCTCAGGCTGGCCCGATACTCTCTCGTCCTTTCCTCTTCCTATACCCAGGAAGGTGTGTTCTTGTTTTCTGTGTGGTCTTCAATTCTGAGTAGATATGTACTTGTTGGTATAGCAAAAATACTTGATATAGGATAAATTTGTTCTTATGTTTGTTCCTTATATTTGGTTTACATAAAGAAGAAATAAATGTACTCAAAAATTTAAGCCCATAGAGAAGTCAAGAACACGCTTTTCTGGGTGCATCTCTATATCTCTCAGCTCAATATCTCTGCCGTCTTCTTCCCCGAAAAAATCTTCAAAGCAAACAAAAAATTCTGTAATTTCAAAGTAACACATTTTTCTTCCCCTTAAATCCGCTGTAATTTCACTTCCCCCGATTAAAAAAAAAAATTAATCATTTATCAAACCAAACTCAACTCTCTTTCTCTCTTTCTTTCCCTGCTTCCATATCCTTCTGTCACCTCGCTCACCAGTAGTGGTGTAGTCTCGTCCCTCCGGTCCGGAGACCCCGTCGGGACGGGCCTTGCTGCACGCACGCACGCACGCACGCACGCACGCACACGCACGCACAACGCACGCACGCACGCCCCCGCGCCGCTTCTCGCCCGCAGTCTATTCTATGGGAGGACGGTGTAGTATAAGGAAAATGCGATTAGCTCTCGGTGTTAGCGCACCTGGTGAATGCGAGGAGCATTGTGAGTTAGCCCGGGGCATTGTGGCTCCGGCGCACTGCTCGGCCGGCTCCAGCAGCGAGCGGCTCCGGAGGCTCCGGAGGCTCCAGCTAGTGCCCTCCGCCCGCCCCGCCCCGCCCCGCCGCCCCGCGCTTCGACAGGCTGTCTGCCTGAATGGACAACCCATTGTCGGCTCCGGCTCGGCCCGGAGCGTTCCGTACAGACACCCACGCCCAGCCAGACCCCTTGTCCCCCCAACCCCACCGTATCCCCCCTTTTTTTTCTCTCCTTCGCCTTCAGGATTTTCTTCATTTCGAATACGAATTGAACTCTCATTAGTATGGAAAGGGTTCACGAACACCATCCGGCTGCGACAGTTAATTTTGTCTCCTGTGAACGACCTTTCTTTCTCCTCCTTCCCTTCGAGCAATAGGTCATAATTTTCTCAGCCAGAGCGTTGTCTTTGGCGATATAACTTCCTCTCCCAAAGATATCACACGACTTTATACGCGTAGGAAGGCAGCCGTGCATTCAAACCCAAACGTAAAGAAGAAAGGAGCACCAACATTGCCCTCCTATTTCTTTCAGTTTCCATCGTTGATAATGTTGTCGGCCCCATCGTTATTCCGCCTCATGAGGTGCGTGTGTAAACAAACCGTAGCGGGCTGGGCGGCTGGGCACGGCAGCAGTGGAGGCTCTTCCATCGCAGACAAGGCCCCCCCCCCAACCCCCCCCCCACCCCGCTCTGCCCCGCCCCGCCCCGACGCTGTGGCGCCACCAGCCCACAACGGCAGAGCGCACGACAATGCAGTTTAACGCATAATACGTAGCCGCCTACGCATTCATGTCTTGGACGTCAAAACACGCCGCCGACTCGAGCGATACACGGCGCGCCGGGGCCGGGCCGGGCCGGGCCGGACCGGACACGACAGCCAGTTCCCACACGAACACTACTCGATGTATAACGAGACCGGCGCTGCCCGCGGCGCCCCAATATAGTTCTGCCACACAGGCGCCCCCCCCCCCCCCTCCCATCCCCCCACCCCACCCCCAGCGGCCAGCCAGCGCACTGCCCGTGACAGGTGACTCATTTCACATGGCCGCCCGGCACAAAGGAGAAACAGACAAAGCGCTCGCGGGGGACGCAGGGCACGTAAGAGACAAAACAATCAATTCCAACCGCGATATTCTGACTTGTTAGTACGTAGGTAACTTACGTGTCAATGACCGGAAATTATTGGGATTGTATATTCCGTTGCACGTGGCACGATATATATATATTTACTAGGTAAAGCCTAAGCTTAAGGCTGAGCCAAAGATCCCACTTTTAAGCCAAAAAAAAATAAAATATATATATATTTGAAATTAATTTATTTTAATTTTTTTTCATGAAGAAAAAAGTTGATGGATCTGGTTTGAATTGAAGAGGAATAGATACGACAGTGTAAAATAACTACAAATCCCTTTTGATTTTGCATGATTTTTATATATTTAACCTTGATGCAAGAAATTCATAGTCAAATTTTAACAAGCGAACAAAATTTCATATTCCTGGATACTGCGGTGTTTTGTGGCCACAGAGATTAAAATTCAGATAAAGATCACATTTAAGATTCCAGTCTTAAGATCGAGCCTCAGCTATTTGGCTCTCTCACGTTGAATCCCTAACACGGTGAATACCGACACAACAGATCCGCCCTTTAGGGCCACAGTGTTGTGTGGCCAAGAAGATTAAAATAAAGATATAGATCAAATTTAAGATTCCAGTCCTCAGATCGAGCCTCAGCTATTTGGCTCCCTCACGTTGAACCCCCAACACGGTGAATACCGACACAACAGATCCGCCCTTTAAGGCCGCAGTGTTGTGCGGCCAAAAAGATTAAAATTAAGATGTAGATCAAATTAAATATTCCATTCTAAAGGTCGAGCCTCAGCTATCTGGTTCTCTCCCGTTAGATCCAATAGCAGATTTATTTTTGAAGATGCAGATTATCTTATTAACATTGTATGCCTTGTTGAAATGATTTAAGTTAAGAGAAGATCTAAAATGATGTTAAACTTTTATTAAACTTCTGAATAGCATTTCTTTCTCTTTCATATCAAATTAGTAACAGACACAAAAAAAAATCCTTTGGAAGACAGAAACGGAAGGTTCTGACAGGATCCCAGTAACTATCTCTTTCCTTGGATTTTAAGTGGAAGGGATTAAAGATTTTGAGCCGGAACAAATTTCACATTACAGTACTTCAAAGATTGAGTGTCACTTTAACTGTCCTCCACTCCATGTTGAGTTTCATTCTTGGTTTCATTTTCTTTAAAAGTCAACTTGTGTTCCCGCAATATGAGGTTATGTGATGGTTCATTCACGTTTACAGTACCACCGCGGAGTGTAACTAGCTCGGCCTTTAGTGAGGACTCCAATTAGTACTTTTGAATTCCAGGGGCCATGCTGGACTCTGTTCCGCATCATAAATATAACCTACAACTAACTCAAACCCAAACTAAATGCTCTTTTTCTAAAAACTAGCCTACTAGCCCATGCTGCCATCACACTTCTTGAGACCATACCCCGTCTTTATTTATTGCATGTAGCCAACTGTTGCCAATTTAAAAATCTATAATTTATTGTAAAGAACCGCCAGTTTACCACTAATTGAAAAATTAAACGTTTCACAAGGTTCTTTTGTTTGTATAAAGTTGGTTAAGTCATCAAACACACAGCTAAAATCGGGTGTCAAACGCAGCGGAAGTTACTGTTAGAAAGTTGCCTACCCTGCCAAAGACACACTTCGTTCTCGGCACGGACTACTAAGGCTTCATTGCTTAAATTTAAGTTTAAGGTTGAGTAAGAGAGGCTCAGCCAATTACCTACTTTTTTTGAACGCAAAGAGTTTGGAGGGGATAAGTTGATGAAGTTATGAGATTTTATCAATGCCTACTGGATGGAACTTGTGGTACTCTCACACCTTCAACAGACTGTTTTATAAAAAGAGTGGTGCTCTCGTTGAAAGAAATGCGGGTCGCACGAAACAAAAAGATTTGCTATAAGAGCTTCGGCACCAGCTAAAAATAGTATCTCTCTCAGCTAATTTTTGTCTGAAAAAGCTATTAGCGTTTGCTGAACCAGATTGGGCGTTTTCCAGTACAGCAAAAAAGTTAGCAGAGGCGGCTAATATTTATTCACCAAGTGCCTATCCAGCTGAGTGTTTTCCGTGCGGTCATCAATAAAACGTTGTGAATTTAGGCAACAAAAGATTTGAATAGAAGTAAAAGAATTATTCTAACAGTCTCAAAAAAAAAAAGAAGCACACCAACAACAACAACAACACCAACAACAACAACAACAACAACAACAACAACAACAACAACAACAACAAAACCTATTTCATAGGAAATTTAAAGAAGAAGCTTCCATAATGTAGGGATAGATTATTATATCCATCGTAGCTTCGAACATTGAAACATAACTATCGCAAAGCAGGTAAAAGTGTTAGATACAGAGCGCGGAGAACAAGAAACGAAAGAACGATGAAGGACCGAAAAAGAGGGTGGGGTGGCTCAGGGTAGGAAGGGCGCTGGGGACGGGGGACGGGTGGGGGCAGAAGCCAAAAGGCAGCTAGCTAGTGCATTCATTACTGGTCCATTTGGTTCAGCGGGCCGGGCCGGGACGGGCCCGGCGCCTCGGTGGCTCCACCTCCCATCCCTCCCATCCCTGTCCCTCCCCTCGTGCGACCCCCTCCGCCCTTTCACCTCTCTCTCTCCCTCTCTCTCTCTCTCTCTCTCTCTCTCCCCCTGTCTCCTTCTCTCTCACACACTCTCCCTCTCTCTCTCCATCCTCGGAAAGGCAACGCGCATTTGACTTGCAAAACGAAGAGTGAGCTGAGCTAAGCTCGAGGCCCTCTAATCTCCATTGGAGCTGAAAATCCCCGCACCTCGCAGCAGTTGCCCCCCCCCCCCCCCCCCCTCACATCGGAGCCCCCGCGGCCCCACTTTAGGAGAAATTGTCGTTCTTGCTACTGGTAATAAACGGCGCAGGACCCATATGTACACACATCCTCCCTCCGCATTAGATGGACCGTCCCATAAGTTTATAGCGAGATTATGTAGTTACTCCCAGCAAAGATAAAGATTGCGGAGGATGCGCGTCTATTGCCGTAAGTAATGTCCCCCTCTCATTCCAGATGACTGCACGCATGGTCCATGTGCGAGGCTAACAGGCGGCGCCTCCTCAAAGCCCCGCCCCGCCCGGCGCCTGCGCGTCTCGCCTGCAGGACGAAGGCGTCGGCCTGAAGCAAATCCCCGTGCGGCCGACTGGGCTGGCCTGCAGGGCCCGGCAGGATGATCCCGCCCCGCCGCGCCGCGCCGCGCCCCGCCCCGCCCCGCCCCGCCGCACCCCGCCTCGCCCCGACAGGCTGTATCAATGGGATTAGGGAGCTCGGGATAGACTGATTGTTGCGACAGGTCCCATCACACGTGAAAGGGGCTCCCATTCTGGTTCAAATGCGTGTGCGTGTACGTCCGACGCACTGACAATGCATGTACACCCGGCCCGGGACGGACAGGCCCGAGCAACGCGACGTAGCGCGTAGCGTTCGTCGGGAACCGGGGTGGAGCATCCCGTCCGCCCTGCCCCGCCCTGCCCCGCCCTGTCCCACCCGAGGCCGAGGGGGACACAACCCTGAATTTTTTGTGCTCCTAGTAATTCAGGAAAATTTAGGAAATTTCGAAAACATTCGGAAAATTTGCAAACATTTAGGAAAATCCACATAATTTTAGAAAAAATTCTTGCAAAAAAATCACTAAAATTCACTAAAAATTTCCAAAATTTGTACTCCAAAATTCAGAGTTGTTTCCCCCTTGGCTCCACCTCACCACCCCAGCGAAATCCCAGGGCAGGGGCCCCCCTGGCACGCATGTGTGATGCCCAACGATCCAATCACGTGCACATGGGAACTTTGTAGTGCGATATGAGCTATATTTAAATTTTACGTTGAATTTAAATGCTTTGCCCTTCAGAATGCGCCAGGAGATGTGGTGGATGTGGCTGTGTCAAGTTAGTCGCAACCTAGCGTAACTAGATGAATGAAACCGAGCGAAGTTCGGACTGAACGCGCCGCGTAGGCTACGGTTGCTACGGTAGACGTCGATGGGTAAACAACTCTGAAATTTTTGTACACCTCGTAATCAAGAATTCAGAAAACTTCAAAAAAAGTCAGGAAAAAAATACATATATTTTTTACAAAAATTTGAAAAAATCAAGCAAATTTACAAAAGATTAAAAAATTTACGAAGATTTACAGAATTTTTGACAATCTCAAGCAAAAATTTGAAAAAAAAAATTAAAAAATTAAAAAATCACGAAATGTGTACATGGAAATTCAGAGCTGTTTTTCCCTCGGTAGACGTGCTTTTAGCGTAGTTTCGAACCGAGGGGGCGTCCCGGGGCGTCCACTCTCTTTTAATGTGTACACATGATTCCCGAAATGATTGATTCCCAGTGATACCCATCCATATCTTTTCATTTCTAACTGTTTTTAGCAACACAAAACGCTAATTTCGGCTAATTAGAATTGATTCCGGGTGTTTCCTGATTTGTTGTATTGGTTTTCATTGATGTACCTTAATTTTTATGATGATGATTCTCACGCTTTACTCATGATTCCCAAAGTTGTCGCTCCCTCGTTTCAAACGATTTTAACGTGCGTCGCAAAATACCGGGGATCGTCTTCTGATGAGGGGTAGGCAACCAGTCCACGGCTGAGCCACTCTGTTGCCTACTCACTCCCCTACAGGGGGTGCATGACGCTGGACCTCGGCGCCCGCAGAGTGGGCAACACGGCCAAAGCCATCCACCACCGCGCTGCCTACACTGGAAATCAAAGTGTACGAAATGTCGTACACTTTGTAGGTGTGTGAATGTCCATTCGTACACTCACTGTGAAAAATATCCTCGTAAATTTACGATATTTTTTGTAATTTTGATTTACAAAATATGTCGTAAATTTACGACTGCCCATTCTTGCGCGTCGGTCAATTCCAAGTCGACAGGGAGTGCTTGTAAATTTACAATTTCAAATTGTAATTTTACGACTTTTATCATGGAAAATTTTCCCGTAACCCTTACGACTATTTTTCACAGTGCTTGGGGGTGCAACTTTTTGACTACTACTTAAAATATAACTTCTGAGGTCAGCATCATCTCCGGCGTAAAGTTTCCTTTCAAACGAGCTGGCATATGATTAGGGTTGCGATTTATATTAAAGTGGGTATGTTAATCAAATTATAAATGTCTGAAGTTGTATTTAAGGGCGTGTCCGTGGTAAAGTAACAATCTCAACCCTATCATATGCCAGCTCGTTCGCAAAGAAATTTTATGCCGGAGATGCTGCTGACCTTCGAAAATATATGTAAAGTGGAAGTCAAAAAGTTGCACCCCCAAGTGTACGAATGAAAATTCACACACCTACAAGTGTGCGACATTCGCACACTTGGATTTCCAGTGTACACGCGTCTGCTGCTGAGCGGTAGGCAGCCAGCCCACGGCCGAGCCACCATGTTGCCTACTCACTCCCCTGCAGGGGTGCATGACGCTGGACCGCGGCGGCGCGGCGCCCGCAGTGGGTAACACGACCAAAGCCTTACACCACCGCGCTGCCTACACGCGTCTGCCGAGCGAGATGAAACGGTTAGCTCCTCACCGGTCGCTCCGCGCTGGTCGTGGTCACAAAGTCAAGGGCCTCTTGCCTCCGCGGGGCGGGGCGGGGCGCCAGCCAAGCGCGCATCCACATGAGAAGGATGAGTATCCTGAGAGGGCCTTGGAGGGTGGGGTGGGGCGGGGCGGGGCGGGGCGGGGTGGGCGGCGCTGTAAGGGGTGCGGTGACACAAGCTGGGTGCAAAGCACACCACTACTCACGTCTGTGAATGATGCTTCTCCGCTACTCCCAATCGTTTATCTAAACAGTTTTGAGAGAGAGAAGGAGAGTGCTTGCGAGAGAGTCCTGCTAGCAAGCTGCTGCCGGGCGGCGAGTGCGAGCGAGCGAGAGAGACAGAGGGAGAGCACGCGGTGGGCGGGAAAAGAGAGCGAGCAGGCGGGCGAGTGAGGGAGGGAGAGAGAGCGCGCGAATCGGTGAGTTTGGACGAGACACTCAGGCCAGGAGCGCTCTTCTACTGGCGGTAAGAGGGCTCTACTGAAGCGCTCTACTGGAGTCTGGAAGAGACCCTCCGAGCCCTTGTCCCGCCGAGGCTCGCGAGCCCCACCCCCACTGCCGCCGCCCCGCCGCACACCGCCACGCCCCGCCACGCCCCGCCACGCCCCGCCACGCCCCGCCATCCGCCCGCTCCTGTTCGCCCCCCCTGTGCGACCACACCGCGCGAGGTGGGATCAGAAGTTAAACCTCATAACCGACTTATTAGTGATGAGAGGGGGAAAAAAAGAGAAAGAACATGCGTAATGAACGAAGCGACTCTGGGGCGGGGCCGCCCTCCAAGACCCTGTCGTGGTCCAGGGGACCCGGCTTGTCAGCGGCCGTTAGAGAGAAAGAGGTGAGAGAGAGTGAGAGAGAGTGAGAGAGAGTGAGAGAGAGAGAGAGAGAGAGAGAGAGAGAGAGAGAGAGAGAGAGAGAGAGAGAGAGAGAGAGAGATGGATAGAGAGAAAAAAATGACAGAATAAGCGCGCTCGGCTCGACGTCTGTCCGCCAACGGCTCGCATCTTGACGGGGGGGCCGGGCACTTGAGGGAGGGAAGCGTTTCCGCGACGTAACGGCGGCAGGGCAGCGAGTAGAGGGCCTGCGCGTGCGGCGGGGGGCGGCCGGGGGCGGCGGGGGGAGGAAGTAGTCAAGAGCCCACATGAACGAGACAAGGCGCGGAATGTGTCCCGCCCCGGGGTCGCGCCGCGCCGCGCCACGCCGGTCGCTCGCGGAGAAGAGACCCCGCGGTTCCGGTCGCGGCGGATCGCGGGTCGCGCGTTAAGGTTCCTCGCGTCGAGGGCGGCCACAGGAGCGCGGCCCCGGCGGGCAGTGACCACGGAGTAGGGCAGTACCGGAGTCGCACTCCATGGTGTGACGGCGGCTGTAAGGAGCACCCGGGCGGGGCGGGACAGTGGCGGCCGCAGCAGCAGCGCGGCCCCGGCTGGCAGTGACCATGGAGTAGGGCAGTACCGGAGTCGCACTCCATGGTGTGACGGCGGCTGTAAGGAGCACCCGGGCGGGGCGGGACAGTGGCGGCCGCAGCAGCAGCGCGGCCCCGGCGGGCAGTGACCATGGAGTAGGGCAGTACCGGAGTCGCACTCCATGGTGTGACGGCGGCTGTAAGGATCACCCGGGCGGGGCTGCGGGACAGTGGCGCCGCGCGCTCCCAGGCCACGAGGGCTCTCGCCTGCTCTCGCCTGCTCTCGCCACGCCAGCCCAGCCGGGCCGCAGACAAAACTTGAGAGCACAACTCTCATCTCAAGAAGGGGCGCGGCGCGACGTGGGGAGGGCGGGGCGGGGCGGGGGGTTAAGTGTGGCGGGTGTCAGTGGACAGCCGCGCTCCTCTCCTCGCCGGCTACTATTGTGCGCGCGGATTAGTTGTCGCCATTTTATTGCCACTAAAGATGATGTGTCTCCCTCCTCGAGGAGCCCAGGGCCTCTTCGCTCGAGTCGAGCGTCCGCTACGAGAATCCTTTAGCCCGGCGGGGGGAGCGAAGTTGTTCGGCTGCAGTTACGAAAATCTTTGAAGCCCAAAATTTAACTGGTATTTGATCCACCTGAACCATTCGTGGGCATGACAGTCTCCAGTTGCTGAGAATAAAGTTTTGAAGGCGGACCATAAAATTTCCATCCGACGTCTCCAACAAAATTTGACAAAATTTTTATCTAATGGAGGAACACATATAAACGAACTCTTCCAGCACAAAATATTACAATACCTTTCCTGATAAATCTCTCCATTTAAAAAGAAATTAAAATTGTGAGGGAGGGGGTGGGGTGTGGGGTGGCACCGGACCCGCCGGGCAGCGCAGGTTCACAAGGGGCCTATCGCGTTCGCAAGACCACGCGGCGTCAAGAGCCTTCAGCTTGAAGCGCCCTCAGCTCAGTTAGGCCCGCCAGCGCAGCCCGCCGCGCCGGGCGGGGAGGCGAGAGTCGGCGGCCGCAGCTTGAAATTATGTACCAGGACCAATTCAATGCACCCTACAGCGGAACGGGGCGAAAATTACCACGTGATGCCCAAAGCAAGCCGTGAGCGCAGCCGGGCCGTGCGGCACCCGGCACCACCCCGGCACACCGCGCCAGGCCGGGCCGGAGCCGATGCCGCTCGGGCCGCGCCGAGCCGAGCCGAGCAAGGCCGGCAAACCCCCCACCCCACCCCACCCCACGGCTATCCACAGCTCCTCCAATCCTCTTGAGGCTCGTGGAGTGGGCGGGGCCGCGGCGGGGCGGAGCGGGGGGCGGGCGGGGCGACGGGGAGGGGTGTCCCCGTCGAGGATTGGACGCCCCCCCGCCCCGCGCCCGCCCCGCGCCCGCCCCGCGCCCGCCCCGCGCCCGCCCCGCGCCCGCCCCGCGCCCGCCCCGCGCCCGCCCTGCTCCCCCCCGCGCCCCCGGGCCCGGCCCTACCCGGCCGCTCGCCTCCTCTCCTCCAATTTATTGCCCACCATTGCGAGGCTCGCGAGCCCTAGAAGTGCGCTACACTCCACGAGCCACTCCACGCCTCCCGCCCGGACGGCACTCCCCGTGCCGCGCGCGCCCGTCCCGGCCCGTCCCGCCAGAGGCCCCCGAGGCCGCGAGGCTGCCCTGCCGCCGCAGAGGCCGAGGCCTGGCCCAGGGCCTGGTGGATGTCGCTCCCGGTGGCGCCGTCGCTGCTCGCCAGCCTCCACGAACATGGCTCGGACCCCGCCCCGCACCACGGCCTGCTGCCCGAGCTGAGCGTGGCCGACCTGGCCATGTCCCTCAGCCCCAAGCACCACCAGCACCCGCAGCACCTGCAGCAGCAGCAGCACCAGCACCAGCACCCGGCGCACTCCACGCCCTTCTCCGTCACCGACATCCTCAGCCCGATGGACGAGTTCCGGAAGCTGGAGCTCTCGGGCGCGGGCTCGAGCAGCTCGTCGGCCGGCACCCCGGCGCCCGCGCCCAACCCCGCGCCCTACTTCCCGCCCCAGTACTGCGCGCCCGAGCTCGCCTACGGCGACGTCCGGGGCCCGGCCGCCGGCTGGTACGGCACCGCCGGCGACCCCCGCTTCGCAAGTGAGTGTGAGGTGTATAGTGTGTGCCCTGGGTGTAGTGTGTCCGCTCTAGCCAGTGCGTCCAAGTGAAAAGTGTTTCGCAAGTGGAAAGTGAAAGAAGGAAAGAAAATAAGTGGATACAGTGAGAGTGTGTGAGTGTGTTGACAAGTCCCGCGGATACACCTGCAGTGGATATGACGGCCGCCGCCCCATCCGCCGTGCCTCGCCGCGCGCTGCGCAGGCCTGGCCCGGCACAGGTTTGGATTGGATACTCTGTGCATGGCGATGAGATCGTGCCCTGCGCCTCGCGCCCTTGCGCCCCGCGCCCCGCGCCCCGCCCACATCCGCAAAGCAGCCTCGTCTTTACTGACGTCAACTGAAACCTGACGAATCTCAAAGCTGTAGCTCCCTGTAATTCCATGGCATCATTCACTTTGTACATACGTCGTCGCCATCGTCCCCGGCCACCCGCGGCATTGGTCCCAAAGGGAGGGGGGGGGGGAGGTCCTCTAATTTGGCCCTGTTCTTTCCCTCCCTTTCCCACCCCTCCCCGCCTCTTATTGAGGGGCCCTGCCCCAGCCCGCGAGGCCAATAACCCGCAGCACATTTGGCGTGAGAGGGGCCTGCCTGCAGGAAGTCATCCTCAGCGCTTTAACTTTGAAAGAACATACTCAAAATCGCCGCGTTATTTATTAGGCCCGTAAAAAGTACTTGTAAATAGGTATAGGCGCACGTGGGTCACGTGTCAGGCTGAACTAAGAGTGCGCTCCCGTAGGCGTACACAGCGCTTCCAGATGTCAAATATCATTATTGGAATGTCACAAGATGTTTCATGTTCTAGCGGGGTCGGTTCGGTTTCCTACCCCATCTCTCTGGTCTCAGCCAGAAGGTACACCTTTTGGTGGTGCAATGAGGGCTGAGCTATTTAGAGTTTTATTTTTACATAAATGAAGAACTATAGCTCAGGAACGAAGTTCAAGACATTTCAAAATTAAAGCATAAATGCAAAAGAAGAACGAAGAGGTAATTGTCCCTCGATATAATACCTTTAAAGCAAAACATAACTTTTATCACGAGTTCTGACAATTTTTTTTCAAATTTTCTCGCATGAATTATCGCAGTAACAATGACGTGATGAATTTCATAGCCAAGGAAAGTAGTAATATAGATTTCGATACAATAATTGCCTTTGAAGGCCTTATGACACATTACAAAAGAGATGGCGATTAGCTATATCTGGAAAGCGATCTATAAACTATCAGATGAATTCATTGATAAGGATGCAGGGGAGAAAGATTGCCATGCATCACTAATATTTATACATGGCCTGTGGACGGGGCACGAGATGAAAGATATGAAAAACCGTGGCTAATACTGAACAAAACAGA